>CAWUFW010019332.1:0-189720 GCA_963921515.1 Calotriton arnoldi
AGCACTACGCTACGCTCGCGTAGTTTGCGAAGTTTGCGCTACTTCGCACTACGCGAATTGCACGTAGCACAGTGCAAACACGC
The DNA here is from genome assembly GCA_963921515.1 of Calotriton arnoldi. Taxonomy (NCBI): domain Eukaryota; kingdom Metazoa; phylum Chordata; class Amphibia; order Caudata; family Salamandridae; genus Calotriton; species Calotriton arnoldi. Next base: position 84 of record CAWUFW010019332.1, read on the forward strand.
GTAGCGTAGTGCAGCGGTCATTTTTTGCTTGCTCGCGGTCCTCAACGTCAAGTTGGCGACCGCGAGCAAGCAAAATGACATCCCGGCGAGACTTTTTCCTCGTTCGCGACCAGCAACATCAAGTTGCCGATCGCGAGCGTGGAAAATAAACCTCCCGGCGAGATTCTCAACGCGGGGAGGTCAGGTTTCTCATTGCGAGTGGCCGCGTATGCTCGCGACCGCTCGCGATGAGAAACTACCAGTCCGCGTTGAGAAAGCTGCCGCTCGAGTAAAAATCTACTCGAGCGGCAGTAAAAGACAGCTCGCACTGTGCAAGATGCCGTTTTCAATGATTGCACAGTGCGGACAAGCATCCGGCACTGTGCAATCATCGCGAACAGCGCACTACGCAGTTCGCATAGTGCTATGCGTAGCTTGCGTAGTGCGAAGTGCACTTCGCGTAGCTTCGCGTAGCGCTACTTCGCGAACTACGCCCAGGGTTAATTCTAGGTTGGATTCGGTATCTGTACCTAAGCCCGACCACGTAGCATCTGAGAGTGAAAAAAAGTCATTTGTTTCTGAATCAATATCCATCTCTCTACCCGCCCTAGGCGTCCTAAAGCTCCTCAAAGGTTCTGCACGGTCTTTTGACTTCACCCTTAACTCTGGCACAGTCATATGATTGGGAGCCTTTTTCACACCTTTCTGAATTGGGCTTTGATTCAGGGGCTTATCCTTTTCAGTCAGCTGTTGTTCTGTGACCCCCATGTACTGGTCACTAATCGTTACTTCCACCTCCCCTGGGGTGTCATTCAGGGTCTCTACAGTGTGGGCTGTCGGTGCTGTTACCGCAATCCCAGTTAAATGTGTCTCCCCCCACTGAGGTACCTGCTCAGCATCGCTCTCATTTTGCTCCTCACTTTGTAAAAAGACAGTCTCGCCCATCCCACCGGTTTCACCAGTTTCCCCAGCCAAAGCCTTCCTCTGATCCCCCGTCCCATCAGCGCCAACGGGTGGCTTACCCAACAGTCTCCTGCTCTGTCCTCTCTCCTCCGTCGGAATTTCTGCCCGTGCGTGTGTCTTCTCGCTCCCCTGAGCTGCCGAGCTGCTCCTGAGCATTTCGATGACAGATACCGTGGTGCGAGGCGGCTGGGGCTGTGCGCCCCTCCCCTTCCCATCCGGAAGAGTTTCCATCCGGGTCTTCTGCTTCCGTCCAGGCGCTGCGACTGGGACGGGGGCGGGTGCCGATCCTGCCTCCTCTGGGTTTCCCTGCGGAGAGTCCTGTGCCCCGGCCTGCTGGGCTGCACCTCTACCCCTTGATCCAGACTTGGGACCCATCTCGCTAGGGCCAGGCTTGGTTCCGAAATCCATATCAGCCCTGAAGGAGTGGGAGAGCGCCTGCTCGAATCCCTTGCAGCCTACAATCAGCTGCTCCGCGATCTCCGCCAGCTCCAAGACCCAGCGCTTCAATCCCGGTAAGGCGTCAGAAGGCTCGGTCCTGTCCTTTTCTCCGCTGCTTTCTATCTGGGGGTATTCCTGGGGGTATTCCATATTGGTTTCTCTTTTAAAGCTCCTGCATCATTCCCGGGCTATGTCCAGCCGTCACCTCGGGGGCCACCACCTCCGACCGGTCTTACTCTGTCGCCATCTTGCTTCTCGACTTCCCGGGTTTTGTCCCTGTTCAGTGCCGGAAACAAGACTTTTCATGGCATCTGAAGAATGTGTTACTGGCAATATATATTGTCCTGTAAAATTAAACCTGGCGATTGTTCTCTCTTAGGGAGGCTGGGGTGAAATGTTGCATTATCTTCCATAATTTCTGGCATTTCACATTACGCTTGTTATGTGAGTTGAGACATCGCATAAGTGAGATGTCCTCCAGGTAACAATCCTATTGCAGGAGTGCAGGAACAACAGAAGTGATCAGAGAGCAAGTGGCAGCTATTTGCGTCACATGCCCTTTTGCTTGTGAGAACGCATTTCACGTTAAACAATAGCACGACATGACAGAGTTGCATTTTGTGAAATTTTGTTCAATTTTTTTGGGCGTGTCATGTAATTTTCCGAAGCAAATTATTCAAATTTCACACTGGCTTAGTTTTAAGTTGCACCTGTCTGCCAAACCCTCTCTCTTCTTTGCCTTACATTTAATTGCCCCCTTTTCTCACCCTGACCTGGCTAGTGCAACTCTTTCAAATCAAACAGCTTACTTCCGAATTCAACAAAATTACTACCACTAAATCTTGGTTAAATTTGAATAGCTTATACTCCTTTTCATGCACAAGGAGAATTTTGAACATCGTAATATTTGATAACTATGTGAAAAAATGGTTTCTTTTTTAATACATTATTGCAAGAAATCATCATAGGTTAAAAAAATAAAAACGTATATTACCATATTTTATTGACAACATAATAAAGACCATTTGTAACACCTTAACTTCAGCCTCAATAACTCTTACATGCCTTGTTTTACTTTATCAAAGTAGACATTTTAGTTTGTGATGTGCCTCTATCTAATACACTTTATTGTTATGCTAATTATATAATATAGTATCACATGTCATACATGACAGAACAGCATTCAGAGATTAATCAGCACAGTGGGATGCTCAACCAGGAATATTGAGACAGCAACCAGAGTTTAAAATTTTATATTAGTCAGGTATAAGATGGCAGCAGCCCCTTCGAATATGGATGGGAGCACATATGGGTATATGTGCTGATGTCAAATATGTCAACAAAAAATGGAACACCTCCAATGGAATTACAAACTGTTGTGTTCTGGGTAAAGCAGAAACATGGCTGTTAGACTTGGCATCTTTTGGCATGTTTCCCCTGTCTTTTTGCTTTCTGACCTCTCGGTTTTGACTCTGTTTTTGCTGGTTTAGTAGTAGTAGTAGTATCTTTATTCGATTTTGTTACAAAATCATAAAAGCACATCATTCACAATACATATATAATAAATACATTTCAAACAGTAATGAGGAAAAGGAAGAGAAGTGACAAATTCCACATCCAATGCCCCCTAGAGGTACACTATGGGGTACATTTTGTCCAGCGCATTCCCTTGTCTGCTGGACATGAAACATTCACCAATACCTATTTCCTTTTATAAATACTATAAACCTCATTGTGATGTTCTATTTGCTAACATAAATGCTCTATTAATTGATAAAGTGACAAGTGCATATATTTTAACGGCTATAAACCAGGCGTAATAAGTTTAAAATACACAATAATAACAATTTATTCCTATCGTCACAAGTACATAAAATATCAATTTCCCCTAAAAGTAACACATGTTTGGTTACGTAGTAACTTGCTAAAATCATTTCATAAACCTTTACACGTGGGTTAATTAAGAGATCATTAAAAAATATTCATAAAATAGTAAAATACCCTGATGTGATCCTTTTGTATTTCACAGGTCTATCCCATTGAAATCCCCTATGATTGGCCTATTTGTACTTGTTTGATATTCTTTAATGCTCTACAACGTGTTACCCACGCGTGGAGCAAGTACCTGGACAGGCCAAAAACAAGGCATTCTGTACTGTCACTTTTCATAATTCTGACAATTTCATTTAAACGATTGACTGCCAGAATTCGACAAATTGGGATTAACCAGGTCTTTCTCATTGATTTGTACATAGGGCAAAAAAACAAGAAGTGGACTTCTGATTCAAGGGCATCGTCACACCTTGGACAACTGGGTGCGATATCAACACCCTTCCAACTGCTAACAAAACTGTTAACCGGGAGGATGCCATACCTAAATTTCAAGTAAAGTGATCTTGCTAATGGTGGCTCTATTTGGTTCAAGAAATCTTCTTGCCGAATTTAATTCTTGAAATTTAGGAATAGAGATGTCAACGCCCCTGTGTTGCTCCTATTTAACCAGTTGTCCTCTACCTGTCGCCAATAATTATTTTTTAGAAGCTTAACAGAGCTTTTCTGGCTATTCCCTGGGGATAGCCATAGGTCGCTCATGCCAAGTTTAAAAAACCATTGCTTAATGTGGTTAAGCCAATGAACACTGCCTTTCGTATCCAATGCTAATATTTCTTGTAATGATTCTTTCATTGGCAGTGGTGACTCATTTATCCATATGCGTAGCCAGAAAACTAGGGGATGTAGGGCAATTGCATGGGCAACATTCCTCATGCCCAAATCTATACGCATTGGCAGTAATGGGGCGTTTCGGGGAAGTTCCATCGCAGATCTAATAAAATTGTTTTCTATTTTTTCGATAGAGGACACATTAATGTGTCCCCAAAGTTCTGCACCATATAGTGCAGCTCCTATGCCCTTTGCTTGGTATACTTGAATTGCAGGGGTAAGTGGTCTATAAACTGACTTCCTTAGTTTTTTGATTAAAGCCATCCCCACATGTTGCAATGACAACTGGCTTTTTCGTAGTTGTGGTGACCATGAAAGTGTGTTTGAAAGTCGCAATCCTAAATAATCAAATTGTTTCACTTCTTCAAGTATTGTTTGACCTAGTTTTATATTACGATTAAAAGACTTGTGACAATTAAAAAACATGAATTTTGTTTTTGAGTATTAGTTTCTAATCCATGGTCTATACAGGCATTCTCAAACTTGTCCACTATATTTTGGAGTCCCATCGGTGAACGCGAAATGAGCATGGTATCGTCTGCAAAGGGTAGTGCAGGCACCTCTTGTCCTGCAAGCTTGGGAGGGTCACCCCTGCAGCCTTATAATGTGGAGATCAATCCATTTATATAAAGACTGAATAGTGTTGGCGCTATAACTCACCCTTGCCTCACACAGCGACTCACCCCAATCCTTTTTGTTAAGCCACCTTCCTTCCCCCATCTTATTTGAGCATAGTTGTTTGTGTGTAGTTTTATGAGAATTTGTAAGAGATTCATCGGAATCCCTAATTCATTTAGTACTGACCAAAGTTTTTCCCAGGGTACTAAATCGAAGGCAGCACGGAGATCAACAAATACCACATACAAGGTGCCCTTCCCGATTGTTACATATTTCCAAAGTATCAGAAGGAAGCGAAGCGGTTGATCTACGGTGCTTGTCTTCCTTCTGAATCCTGCTTGCAGTGATGATAATAAATCCCCCTCTCTTATCCAATCATTTATTCTCACTAACAAGTGATGACAAAATATTTTTTGTGCAATGTCAATGAGACTTATGGGCCTGTAGTTTGCCGGGTTGCTTTTATCTCCATTTTTTTAAATGGGGACGACCTCGGCTCCCAGCCAGGAGTCTGGTATCGCTGCCCTTTTTAATATTGCGTTATATGTATAGTTAAGAATGACACTCCATATTTGGGGTTCTGGTAAGTAGAGTTCACCCGGTATTAGATCTAGACCTGGAGCTTTCTCCCTCTGTATAGTCGTTATTGCATCCAGCGTTTCGTCTATGGTGAAGGATAAGCTACCATTATCTTCTCCCAGTTTTAAGGGCTCCAAGGTTATTATACCATTATCAGCTAGCCCTGCATATAAATTAGAGAAGTAATCTTCCCAGATCTGTGGGAGAATATGAAAGTCTTCTTCCAGCACCTGATGTTTCGTCCCTTTTGCTATTAAATGCCAAAATTCCTTACTATTTGTAGTATGTGCTGCAACTAGTAAATCTTGCCAATGCTCTATGTGCCAGGTCATATGTGCTTCATTTTGTACATTTTTGTAGGCCTTCCTTTCCATAGCTATACTGTCGGCATGTCCGATCTTAATTGCTCTCATCAATGCTTGCCGCGCTAATTTACAATTTCCATTAAACCACTCTTTGTTTTTTTCATGGTCTTCACCTTCCCAGTATGTCATTTGTGGAAGAACTTATTTACATTGCTGACCAAGGCTTTGAATATGTCTACCCTTGCTTGCTCCTCCATATAAGCAGTGTCTAGGGCCTTCAAGGTGTCACTAATTATAGTATATATTTGTGACAGGGTCTCTTCACTATCCACAATTTGTGGCCATTTAATCCTCTTCCTATTGTTACTAGTGGTGATACAATTAAGGGATTTACGTCCCATAGGTTGTTGGACTAGACAAGGTACATCTTTTAGTTCCAAAGAGAGGGCATTATGGCCACTATCTTGTCTTTCTATCACCTGCATGTCCACTAAACTTGGCCATAGATGGACATCAATTAAGATATAGTCTATTCTGGTTTTACTATTTGTCCTCTTGTAAGTGTGATGTAAATTAAGGTCAGAGTTAGAACGACCATTCACGGCCCTCAACCCATATTTGTAAGTGAAGGATGCTACTTGAAGGGCTACCTTCACGTACTTTGCTGGTTTTCCATGACTGAGCAATGGAATGCCTAGTTCAGAGTCTTCTTCATCAGTGATGCTTTTAGATACCTCAAGAGGCTCGAATGTTACATTAAAATCCCCAGCTACGATTAGGTAATGATAAGCCTTATCTATATCGAGGTATTGAGTCCTGGTGTTGAGAGGTGAACCTATTGTAAACATTTACCAGCAAAAGTGACTGGTTGGACCTTGTCTCTTTAATAATCACAGCCAGTAGATTGTGGCTATCAAGATCAAACAATTTAATATGAACCCCCCTTTCAATTTTGGTCCAGATTATTAGTCCACCTGCAGGGCGGCCTTTTCTAGATGGGGTAGCTTCTATACTATAATTAGTGAACCCTGCTCTATGTATTTTATTTACTGCCCTGGTCTCTTGAAAGAGGCAGATATCATAGGTATCTATTAGTCTCCCCCAGTCTTCACAGGCAATATTAGGCCTAAACCCTGCTATGTTCCAAGAGAGCAGTTTTAATTTCCTAGCGGGTTCATGGAATGACTGATGTTTGCCCTCATTGTAGGATGCCGGGGGTGTAAGTAATTGCATTTGTGTTAGAATTGAAGCTGGGGACTGTCCCCTCTCAGCGTTAGATGTTTGAACTCTCTATGGGTTACTTAATAAGCGTTGGTGATTGCCTTCCTGTTGTGTCTCCAACAGGTCGCTGCTAGAGAACAATCCCGGTGCCTGTCACATATATCTATTCGCCGGTGCTACCTGTTGAGTGGTATTAATGGTACTATCTGGCGGACTCAGTTGATTCCTATTGCTAGGAGAAGGTGTATTTGGGGGTGTGAACTTCATCTGGATCTGCGATTTAATCGGGGGCAGTGTGCGTTGTTCCAAATTAACTAACCCCTGTACCAATTCGTTTGAGGCCAGTTCTATTATAATATAATCTGAATCTTTGTTTGTTGGACAATGCTTCACAGTTATTATGTCTGATCTTATGATTGAGTGACATTGTCTCACCTGCCTTATCCAGTGAATAGCTTTCCCCTTGATCACTTGCTAATTTTGGTACATTTGTCATGAACATGTCATTGAGATGCCTACTGTTCCCACCCAAGCCTAAGCTCCCACCAGATATCTCTTCGCTGTCATTGTACCCCACCCTCCCGTGAAGGGGTGCTAAATTATACCCCCTCTCGTGAATATATGGAGGGTGGTTAGTAATATTGTGATTAATCATGGCACCATTATTGCCTTCCAGTTGTCCTTTCAGTGTTCTTCCCGTAGAGCCCTCATCACCCACCGCCTCCTTCTGATTGTTTACTCTACCCCGGTAAGGGCCCTGATTGGGTGGATTGTAGTGCATTAATGGTTGGGCAAATGAATCAGCCTGCATAATGCGAGCAGATTGATTTGTTTGGAGAGAGTTATGCTGTATAGAGTTGCTTAACATAGGGTGCTGGTGGTTTACATCATTCAAACCCCATTTCGCCCTCTCCCCCCCACCTGTCACCTCTTTATTACTTTGGTGGGTCTTATACATGTTGCCAGGTCCCGGCCCATAACCTACTCCCTGTGCCCTATGTGGATGGGCGTTATTCAGCTGATCTAACAAAGTGCCTACTACTCTCCTGAGAGCCAATACTTCTGCAGTCAGATCTTTCAAGCTGGACTTAAGCTCGCACAGTTCAACACAAGGGTCATTGTTTCCCACAATAGTCCTTCCACATTCGATGTCAACAGCGGTTGGCTCTAACGTGGGGCCTGTTGGGCCTGTTGGAGTTTGATTGCGACCCTCAGCAGCAGGACCTTCTGTTAAGGCAAGAAGATCAAAGCGGTTAGAGCAAATTATGTCCGTGGCTACTGCTCTCTCCATCATCGCATTAGAGCAGCCTTGGACGGGCATTGGAGCCACTGGATTGGGCATTGGGCTTAATGTATTGCTGGGATGTACATCGCAGACTTCTGTACTTGTGGGGGTTAGGTCAGGCCCTAGTGCTTTCCTCCTTCATTTACTTGGTACAAAAATAGCTGCCATTTTAGGGCCCTCTTTAAGAGGCTTTTTCTGCCCATTTAATAAGCTCTCCACTTCCTCAATCAAAGAGTCTGTCATCTGCCACACAGTTGGCAGCGGCACTCACCGCTGATCTTTTGGCTTGTATAGGCACACCATTAGGGCTTCCTTTAGCCTTCCGTTTCCCCATCTTTGTCGCCTTATTATTTTTGTAAACCAACTTCAAACAATAAGCAAGAGTACCTTAGTAGTGCTGGTGTCTTGAGTCCCTTGTTTGAATCTGCAGCCAAGGGGGATGGCCCAGTCCAGCCTCGTCCGGCCTACGACAGGCGTGGACGGGCCCGCCCTTGGCCCAGGCTTGGCCCGGGCACGCCCGCGCGCGTCCAGTGCTGCGGGAGCCCTACCCAGCTTTTCAAGTGCCTCCTGGCGCAGCAAAATGACGGCAGCGGTGGCGGCAGGAAAGAAGCCGCAGGGCGAACCGGGACTTGTGGTCCCCAGCAGCTGTCAGCAGTGGCAGTGGCAAGTACGGGCGTGCCGCGCTGCGGGAGCCCTCTCCAGCTTTTCAAGTGCCTCCTGGCGCAGCAAAATGACGGCAGCGGTGGCGGCAGGAAAGAAGCCGCAGGGCGAACCGGGACTTGTGGTCCCCAGCAGCTGTCAGCAGTGACAAGTACGGGCGTCCCGCGCTGCGGGAGCCCTCCCCAGCTTTTCAAGCGCCTCCTGGTGCAGCAAAATGACGGCAGCGGTGGCGGCAGGAAAGAAGCCGCAGGACGAACCGGTACTTGCGGTCCCCAGCAGCTGTCAGCAGTGGCAGTGGCAAGTAGTGTCTCAGCACACTTTCTCACTGTTGTTTAGTGTTAAAGTGCAAGTGCTCCTGTTGTAAATTGTGTTATGGATTGGTGTTTCCATGATTGCCATATTTGATTTACTAGTGAGTCCCTAGTACAGTGCACTCAGAGTGCCAGGGCCTGTAAATCAAATGCTACTAGTGGGCCTGCAGCACTGATTGTGCCACCCACATAAGTAGCCCTGTAAAGGTTACTCAGACCTGCCACTGCAGAGTCTGTGCGCAGTTTGTAACTGCCATGTCAACCTGGTAAATGCACCCACTTGCCAGGCCCTAACCTTCCCTTTTCTTGCATATAAGTCACCCCTAAGATAGGCCCAAGGTACCCCTGTGGGCAGGGTGCTGTGTATGTTAAAGGTAGGGCATGTACTTATGTGTGTGACATGTCCTGGTGATGAATTACAGTGTATTTCGTTTTTCACCACTGCATCTGTCCCATAGGAAAGAATGGGAGTTTTACTTATAACATCTTATAAGCATAACTTCCCATTGGGACAAGATAGGGAAATGGAGTTTAGTATGCCTGGACTCAGAATGTAAAAATGCATCTTTTAGTAAAGATGATTTTTATGTTCTGTGTTTGAAAATACCGCTTTTAGAAAGTAGGTATTTTTCTTGCTTAGCCATCCTGTGTGCCTCTGCTGGGTTTGTGGATTGACTGTCTGGCTTTGGAGTGATAGGGCCTGGGGATGTGCATTCTCTTCAGACAGCCACTGGGGGGGGGGGGGTTGAGGTGTGTCCTGACTTTCCTGGATGAGTCAGGGCTGGGCTGAATAGACCTGGGCTGCAATGAGAGTAGTGGGAGGAGATTTACTTGCACCTGAATGGGCCTGGTCTGCTGTAGACAATGCTGCCTCCGCCTCCTGCTGGGAAGCTGGGCCAGAGAGGACCAAACTGGTTTGGACTAAGCACAGACACTCTCCGCCTCAGAGAACAAAGGAATTTTGAGTATAAATATTGGGGCCCAGACCCCAGAAATGTAGAACTCTTTTGGACCAAGAAGACTGCCAAGAAGAAGAGCTGGAGAAGCTGTGAGGAGGAACTACCACTTTGCTGTGTGCTTTGCTGTGTTGGCCTGCAGTGGCTGCTTCTGTCTTGGGCAGTGAAAGGACTGGACTGAACTTTCTGCAATTTCTTTTTGTGAGTTTCTCCAAGGGCTTGAGGTAGAGCTTGCCCCCTGTTCAAGAAGTCTCAGGAACAGCAAACACTTCAAGTTCATCTGTTACCAGCACTGGGGACTGTGCGTTTTGTGCTGCAACAGAAGAAAAAGCAACCCAACGCCATCAACGACGCCGCTGCGGACTCCGTGTCCTGAAGGCACCACAGAGGGCACCGCTGCACTTTGCACCGCAACCCTGGTCTCACCGATGACGCCGCCACCGAGCCGCTGCTTGCACCGTGACCTGTGGGCACCGCACTCTGCACTGCCTCTCTTCACCCTGCCGCTCTGGTATCCCTGATGTCACCCCTCCACGCCGATATCGACGCCGCTGCTTGCACTGTGGTTCGAGGGCACCGCTCAAAAATTACACAACGCACCGATCTCATCCCGCACAGCAGCCTTGGCATACCGACGCCGGCGCCATCAACTCCAGTCCGTCAGCTGACAACAGCGCTTCAGCAACAACAACGCCACTGGTTGCACCGTGATCTGCCCCACGACGAGCATCTCTTCGCACTGCAGCCCTGGTCTCACCGATGCCACTGGATGACCGTCACTGAGCCGCAGCCTGCACCGCGACCTGAGGGCACCGCACGCCGCACCGCTGCACTTTACACCGCAGCCCCGATGCCTGCCGGCGCGTCCGACTTCAACTGCGAGGAGTTCGATCTGCAACGTGTGTGACTTCAAGGGTCCGACGACTCCTGCACCGACCTCCAGAACCGACGCCTGCGGACTGAGGCTCTTCGGGGCTCGTCAAGAGGTCACCCACGCCCTGCATTTCTAAAGGTACTGTTTTGCGGGTCTTCCCGACACCATAGCTGGCCCGCGATCAGCCAGAACTGTTTGGATTTGTTGTTCATGACGCTGTGATAGCCCCAGATGGAGCTATCGACTTCAAGGAACTGTATTTTAAGCCTATTTGGATTATTGAAGATTTTCAAGTACTGTATTGTGGATTTTTTATTGTTTTTGGTCTTGTTTTAAGCATAGAAAATATTGGATATTTTTCTAAAACTGGTGTGGTGACATTTTGTAGTACTTTCACTGTATTACTGTTGGTTATGTGCAAATGCTTTACACACTGCCTCTGAGATAAGCCTGACTGCTCGTGCCAAGCTACCAAGGGGGTGAGCAGGGGTTATTTTAGGAGTGTAACTCCCTTACCCTGACTAGGAAGAAGGGTCCCTACTTGGACAAAGGTACCTACCTCTGCCAACTAGAGACCCCCATTTCAAACAATGGCCCTCTGGAGCAGGCCTCCACTTCTTCACCTGCATTTAGCCTCAGTCGAGCAAACCAACTCAAACCACCTGTCCAGAGGTCAAAGGACTTCACATATCTATAGCATTTCATCAAAAAATGGGACCCTCTTCTACCTGAGCTGCATTCCTGAGCTTCTGCTCCCTCGGCTATGTCATAGAGCTGGGCCCACTCTATCATCTTCTTGTGCAAGGCCCAGATAACTCTGGTCATTTTGTCCCTGACCATCAACCGCATAGGAAATGTGCCAGGTGGCCCCTGACCACTCTACTGTTCTAAACATAGGAGCTCATCGACCATAATGTGTTCAACAGCACATGACCGGCCTTCTCTGGGCATTGATGTGTGTTATCAAGTGATCATTGATTCCAGCTAGGGAAAGAATACTTGGAATGTACCAGAGAATCTGACAAAGGCCCAATGCCAACAGACAGGGAGCACTCCCCTTTCAAACGTGGGTGTCACACTGAAAGGATCTGCACTACTCCTCCCTCATATAAAATGGAATAGTCCATGCTGCAGCCAAGGGTAACAAAAATGTTAGTTTTTCCCTTGCTTACAGAATGTATACCATTAACTTAATCATGGACAGACAGTTGATATACTAGCTCTTTGAGTAGTGTTCATTCTGACATCATAGATGCTTATATATATTAAGAAAGATTAATTCCCCAAAGAATGCTTCTTATTGGGCCAGGATATAATTAACCTAATTGTAAATGTGCAGGAAATATTGAAATATAAAATATATAATTAACACAGCACAATATACAAATACATTACAGACTAAAATAGCAAACAAAAGAGACAAGCATTGCTTCTTCTAAATCAGGTATCGATATCTATACTAGCAACATATAAAGGGTCAGTTGAGGGCTGTAGCGCCCATAGGGAGAACAATGCAAGCACACAAAATCACCGAGTCAAGTAAAAAATTAAGCAAGTAAGATGGGAGAAGCAGGAAATAGGGCAAACTGAAACAGACTGTAGCAGACAAGATAGACTCAAACAGTGTATCAGAGATTGGAGATAAACAATGTGTTCTAGATTATCAGAGTGGAGCAGCGAAGAGGCTGCGTGCTGCTAAAGGGGAGCGCCCAGATACCCCCAGGGTGACAGTGCTGCGCTTTACAAATGCTGATTGATGTATTGATTGAGTGCAAGAAATATGCATAGAAACTAGCTATGATAAGAATTTCAAAGACAGGATGCAAAACTGAAGCATATATTTAGTGTAAATAACATGAAGAAGACGAAAACTATATAAAGAATTCACAGGAAATTGTAACTGGTTCAGTAGCGCAAACTAGCAAAGCAAAGGACAGCTTCATAATATATTTACCATTTGCTCACACAAACACTTCACAAAAGTGGCACTCGCAGGTTCTGGTTAGGAATTGTGTAATCTTCTTACACATAAATTTCACAAAAAAGTGTTTATTATGTGAAATACGCTTAGGCAGTCAACTCCATGAAAATGTTTTGTTAGATATGTCATCAAATACAAAGGGCCCACGAGAGACCTTCTCAACGTGTTGCGCATAGAGCTTCTACAGTCGTACTAAACTATGCTCACACTGCTCATGCGGCCCTAGTACACTCCCACTTTCACAGTACTCTGAAGACATTTTCCCACTTAAACCAGACTCCTGTAAGCAAAAGTTACACATAAATGTTGGAAATGGCCCTTTCTGCAGGGTCACCCCCAAACTTTTGCCTTACTCCTCCCCTTTTTCTGACCTCGTTTTTGTTGGCTTTAGGACTCTGAGCACTTTACCACTGGCGTCCAGTGATAAAGGGCATGGGCTCTGCGCCTAAAATGTGATGACAATTGGTTTATCCATGACTGGCATATTTGGTTTACTTTTAAGTCGCAAGTAAAGTGCCCTACCTGTGCCCAGGGCCTATAAATCAAATGCTACTAGTGGGCCTGTAGCACTGGTTGTGCCACTCACCTAAGTAGGAGTAGAGGATGTGGCCTAGGGGAGTGGATGTGGCCTAATGGCTAGAACGGTCGACCTCACAGCTGGGAAACCTGGTTCGAGCCCTGGCAGGGATGCTCAACATCCTGTTATTCTGGGCAAATCACTCAATCTCCCCGTGCCTAACAAAATTGAATGTGTCCATCTGTAATGCAACTGGTGCTCATGTAAAGCACTCTGATACCTTCGGGTCCAGTTCTCACTATATAACCCCCCCCAATGTAGCCTCTTCAAAGCCTGTGTGTGCAGGTTTAAACTGCCATTTCGACCTGGCAAGTTCACCTACTTGCTAGGCCCAAACCTTCCCTTTTATTACATATAATTTACCCCTATAGTAGGCCCTGGACAGCCCATGGGCAGGGTGCAGTGTACTTAAAAGGTAGGACATGTACTTTTTAGTTTTACATGTCCTGGTAGTGAAATACTCTTAAATTCGTATTTCACTACTGCAAGGCCTATCTCTCCCATAGGGTAACACTGGAGTTGTCTCATAAACTTTTACAAGTGTAACTTTCAATTGGGAAAAGATTGAAAAGGTAAGTTTGGTGTCTCTGGACTAACAATTTAAAAACACATCTTTTAGTGAAGTTGGTTTTTAAATTGCAGGTCTGGAAATGGCACTTTTAGAAAGATGGCATGTATTTACTTAAACCCTTTAGTGCCTTCTGCCGGTCTCTAGAATACACGTCTGGCTAGGCTTCCTGGATTCCCTCCAGACAGACACACACAAAGGAAGGATAGGTGTGCCTGAGTGGTCATCTGCATGTTGATGGGCCAGCCTGAGCAGGATGTGTGGCAGGGGCTGACATGTCTACATGAAAGGGCTAGGTCCTGTCCACTCGCAAAGGACTGCATGCCCCCCTACAGTGAGTCTGAAGCCAGGGCAAATAGTGAGTCTGGAGCCATGGCAAGGAAGAGCAGGGTGTTGTGCACTACGAAGTCCTTTCTTTGAAGTCTCCCTGCTTCAAAGGCTAAAATGGGTATAAGTATTGGACCTCTGACACCATGTACTCAGTTCACTTTTGGGACCAGAGGAGACTCTGTCAGGAAGAGGAGTTGCATTGCAGGAGGACTGCCACTTCGCTAACTGCTGTGCTGTGTTGGCCTGCTGCCTGTTTATTGCAGAGCTGTAGGAGGGACTGCGACTTTACACTTTACCCTGCTGTGTTGGTCTGCTGCCTTTTTCCTGACAGTGAGAAGTACTGAATCTACTCTTTGCATCCTCTCCACAAACACCTTAAGTATCTGCAAGGGCTTGTTGGCTTGCCCCCTGTTCAAGACGTCTCTTGGCCATCAAAGACTTCGCTTCTACAAACACTCCTGGTAGACCGAGCTCTCTGGGAGCCCTACCCAGCTGAGATCGCCTAAAACCAGTCCAGGATATCAAACCAGGGTTCCTGCAGCTGTTTGCCCATACACTGACCAAAATCGTCACATCTGCCTGCCTCACCGCAGTGCCGCTCAATAACAGCCCAGAACAGCTCAGCATACATTGCCAGCAACCCCAAAGTGAAGGGGCATCCCCAGTGTGAGACTAATCGAGGGAGACTGCCGCATCTGCCCGCTTCAGCCCACTGCGGCTACCGCGACTGCCATTGCAGCGCCGCGCAAGGACGACTCAGCACGGCTTGCCGCAACACTGCAGCCTGTCTGAAGGAGATCCCAATACCACAAGCTCCGTCGACCTCGCAGCTTTCCCCCCAGAAAGGTACCCTGTGTATTGAGACACGGGAGGTCTCTGTAGCTGACCTGCACGTGCTGCTGGATTTGCCTGAATTCCACTGGTCTCGAGGGACCTGCAGTTGCTTTACTGTTTCCCTGACTGTTGAAGCAACGTATTTGTTCTAACGTGCTGAGGAAGCTATTTGCCGATCCTCTGCTTGGATTGCTGTCATTTCCCCAGCGTTACTGTAAATGACCTACTAGAAGCGCAGGGGTTTTCCACACTGTATTTGTCTTCATAAACTTGAACAATCATAACTTGTGAACCATTGATTGAATTTTTGTCATTTTGGTCTTGTTTGAAAGAGTAAAAGAGAGACTAATTTTCTACAACTATTTGGAGTCTTTTTGTGGTGTTTTCACATTGTTACTGTGTGTGTGTGTGTGCACAAATACTTGACACATTGCCTCTTTAGTTTAGCCTGATTGCTGTGTGCCAAGACCCCAGAGGGTGAGCACAGGTAAACTTTAGTGTGTAATACACTTACCAGGATAGTGATTCCTGCCTGGACAGAATGCATACCTTTGCCAACTAGAAACTCAATTTCTAACACTAAATATAAGAAAACCAAAAATAAATGAAACCTTATGATTGTGCTTTAGGCAAAACTATGCTGATGTAAAAAAGTAGGAAAAAAGTGAAATTGTGGTCAAAGGAACAAATCAAGAGGAATGTAATGATCTGCCCAATTAGAGTTTTGAAGACAGAACCATGGCAGTTGAAATTACATAAATAGTAGTGTGAAAAGTCAGGACCTAGATGAGGCAGATTTAAAAAAATATTTATTGCTACAATCCGGGAATTATTATCCTTGCAACGACTTGGTGATACATTCATTTTTCAGGGAATGTTTGTTGCGCAACGAAAGACCACAAGTAGTTTAGAACCAAGTCTGTTGGCTTAGTAAACCCACTAAAATCCGAATACTTGATTCCCGTGACTATTGGGGAAAATTCAAACAGCAAAAAGGGATAAATGCAGTGAATTTCTTTTATTTATAATAAGTGCATTTTTTAATTACCTAATTACAGACTTTGTGACTAGATCTTCTGTCAGAAGAAAGTTGTGCAAAGAATTTGGCCATTCAGTGCAATATAATTAGATTCCTAATCACGTCATTAATTATAGCAGAGGGTAGTGTCCCAGTTTAGGGGAGTGGGAGGAGAATGAGAGAGGCCAGTGATTTAGTAAATTCATCTGATAGTTTCATGCTTGAATTGTTACCACAGGTACCGGTAATTTTGGGATACGGGATTACCATGGAACACAAAATTGTCACCCTCATAATCAATAGTTTCTGGCTGAATCGGGAGTTTTCATGCACTTTTAATGAAGGCCTTATTGTATAGTATCAGAAGTACATGGATGATGCTCAAATTTTAGGGGAATTCCTCAGTAACTGGATGGAAGGTTTCCTAGGAACTGACTGTGATTCAAGACTAGATGAAAGAGAATTGATTCAATTGAATATTGTTGAAATAGATGATCCTTCTGACAAAAGAAATTAATACCATGACCTGCAATATATGGATCAACATACTTTAGTGGCAGTAATTCAAAAACTGCAGAAATTAACCGAACATCATAACACTGTCAATACATCAAAAGCATGCATCTCTCAAATACACTGAACAGAGCTGACCATTGTGTCATTTATTAAGGACATGGGGCCACATAGACTCTCGACTTTGACTTATGAGATAAGAAGAAAGGAGTCCTCGAGCACTCTTTACACTTAGGCACAATTTATGACTTCAGTGAAGGACTGCTAAGATATATTACCAACCCCCGCCTTGAGGAGGACCTGAAATTATTAAAGGTCGAAACACGGCAACAATCTGCTAAAGGGGCAATTGAGGCCAGCTTTGTGTGTCCATTGTGAGGCCCATTGAATACAACATATCTACTGCCAGACTTTCATATTAGGACCTCCTCTCCCCCTTTCTTCTGGTTTTAGCTAGGAGTGTACCAACACCAGAACTACCAAAAATATGGATGGTACACTGGAGACTCACATAAAATTGACTCGTACCTAGATAAAATATTTATTAAGTGGTGGGCATTTACCCTTTGTTTGACATGGCATCCTTGCCGTTGTTTTCGCTCTGACCTTTTGCCTTCAACCTTCCCGTTTTTGTTGACTTCGTTTTTGCTGGCTTTAGGATTCTGCACTCTTTACCACTGGTAACCAGTGCTAATGTGCTTGTGTGTTCGTCTTAAAACATGGTAGAATTAGCTTATACCCAATTGCCATATTTAATTTATTTGCAAATCCCTAGTAATGTGACACTAGCTGTGCTCAGGGCCTGTAAACTAAATGTTACTAGTGGGCCTACAGCACTCATTGTACCACCTTTTAAGTAGCCCTTTAATCATGTCTCAGACCTAATACATCTGTCACCTCTAGGGTTGGCCCGGCCAGCCTAGAGTGCACAGTGCAGTGTATTTGAAAAGTTGGACATGTACTAATTAGTTTACATGCCCTGGTAGTGAATAACCTTAAATTCATTTTTCACTGCTGCAAATCTGACTCTCCCATATAATAACATTGGGGTTACCTTATTACATTTACTAAGTGATCATTTCTAAATGGGAGCAGGTAACCAGTTCATGTTTAATGTCTTTGGAATTGTAATGAAAAATCCTCTCTCATGATGAAGTCAGATTTTAAATTAAATTTTGAAAATGTCACTTTTAGAAAGTGGGTACTTCCCTGCCTCAGACATTCAGTGCCTGGAGCCTCTCTCTGGGTCGAATGACCGAGTGTAGCTGACAGACATTCTATATTGCTCTTAGACGGCCACACACAATAGAGAGCTTGGGTGTGCCTGGATGGGCCATCACTGGCAGGATTGGAGAGCGGAGCTGGGCACAGCCTTACTTACGCTTGAATAGGCTCTGTCCGGCCAGCACACAAAAGGCTGCATGCCTCCTGTAGTTAGTCAGGAGCCAGGACAGGGACAGCAGGATGCCTGTAGACTTCAAAGCGAAATCTCTAGAATCTTCTCCAAATTCAAAGGAAGGCACAGGTAAAAATATTGGACCCCATACACCAACTCTTCAGTACACTTCTGGACCTGTGGAAACTCTGCCATGAAGAAAGACTGCTGGGTTGCTGAAAGGACTGCCACTCTGCTGCACTGGTATTCTGAAGGACTGCTGCCCTGCTGTGCTGACCTGCTGCATGATGCCCTCTTGCTTGGGTGAGAAGGACTGGACCTGCATCTGTTGAACCAAGTATCCCAAAATGACTCCAAGGGCAAGTTGGCTGGCCTCCTGACTAGATCCTCAGGGACAGAAGACTCCAACAACCTTGAAGCCAGCACCTGGACTCTGCCATCTGAGAGTAATACCCTGCAAAGTGATGCCACCCTAGACCTGGACCCTTGGAAGTGAGCCTGAATGTGCTCTGCCAACCAACCTGTAGATCCAACAGAACCAAAGCATCCCCTATGCTGCGTGGCACAATCCCAAGCCGAACTGACACATCACCTCTGCTGCGAGAGTTCTCCTAGCACAAGGACTCTGCATTAACCTCGCAGCCCGCATTGGAACCACTGCTGTGCGGAGCTTTACTGATGCAGGCCCTTGCATTCCAAATCACTTGTCGACATCATCCTCTACGACGATGCGGTTCTTGCATTGCAGCTTCACAGCTCTTTGAAACCACTGCATCGTCTCGACTGCACGACGCATCAATGACACCAGACTTTGCATCGCAAGCCCTCATAGATGGGATCCTCGACAACGACGCAGGACCTCTCAATGCTCCGCAAACAGGGATTAAGGTACTCTTGTTCATTGGACCTAACTTTGTCCTTGTATGCGGCCCACGCTCCATCGAGGGTTTCCTGAACTAGTGACTTTGCCCAGGTCTAGTGTGACCAGATATCCACAGTTGACGCTTTGTGGTTTTTGGCACTATGTTTACTGAAATCTTTAAGCCTGCATATATCCTGTTCTACTGATTGGATTTTTGTCATTTTGGTCTTGATTTATTTACTATAATGTATTCTATTTTTTCTAAATAGGTGTGGGATTTTTCTTGTGTTGTGTTTTCATATCATTACTGTTTGAAGTGCTGCATAAATACTTTACATATTACCTTTAAGTTAAGCCTGACTGCTCTGTGCCAAGCTACCAGAGGGTTAAGTACAAGCTAATTTGGGGTTTGCTTGCGCCTCACCCTGACAAGGATTGTGGTTGCTGATTGAGTAGGGTTTCACTCCCCTCAATCAGTAGCCCAATTTCTCTCACCCTTTAACATGGTTGGCCAAAAACTAAGCAAACGCTCATTCTTAGTGATGGAAAACAGTATTTGCATGATTCACACATTAAATAATGTGCTTTTTCACCTATGTGTTAGTATTATTATTTTGATTTGGGTATAAGTATTATTACATCTATGTTTGTTGCAAATGTTCCTGCTCCTGTATATGGTAAAGAACCAACATGTAAGTGATTCATTGCACAGATGAACAAGTAATGATATCAGGAGATTGTGGTCAATTGATTTGTTGCTTTTGATGTTTGTTGAATAATAATTTTTCAAAGGCGCTTCCTGGGGTATGTCTTATTGTTGATTTCTCTGAGATTTGGGGGTTCATGATATGATAACAACACAATTTGTTTCCATTGGACGCAGCCTGCAGAGGAATTGGGCTCTAGGTGCAAGGGCAGCAAATGCAGGTCTTGACAAGTCTGCTATGAACAGAAACAGACCATGCCCAGAGAGGAGTTCAGAAAGGTGTAGTAAGTGCTGGGGAGATCAAAGGCAATGTCTTGTGACCATTGTTCACAGCTGAGGACTATGGCCAGAAAACACAGATAGTTGATGTAGTGCATAGCTGGCTTAAAGCAATATGCTGTGTGCCTGTTGAGCTCCTCCACAAGCTGTGCCCACTAGGCTTTCAATAAAGTGTGATGGGCCATGGCATGGCCAAAGCCAACCCCTTTGTCCACTAGGCATGGACATTGGAACAGCCTATTGAGCATAGGTAGCATGGGCAACAGAAGGACAGGACCTACCAACTGTATGGAGAGCAGAAGGCTAAGACTTACCATCTGTGTTCACAGGGAGACAAAATACATGGAGTGGCTGAACACAACACCCTGTCCATGGGTGTACTGGGCATGGCTAGCCATGGCCAATTTCCATGTTTTTGTGGGCTCTGTGGACAAGAGAATAGATATAGGCAGTGGCATAAGAATACTTCCAAGAGGCTTTGTGGGCAAGGGTAGTGACTATAAGCATGATGCATTTCTCATCCTGCAACTAGGGCTCTTTCCTATTGGCTGTAGGCATGACTTAGGCATATGGCAGTAGCAGTAGCAGTGCTGAGCACAAGACATAGACACAAAACATTCTTAAGCCAAAGCAGGCACTAAAGGAGGAGTAACATTATATTCCAGACACATTTGTAAGTACATCGTAAGCGATGTCAAGTTTTACATGAAACATCTTTGTTAAAGGAAGTTATGGTTACCTGTTAATTTCAGTACCACTAATTGTGACAGGGATAGTGAAGTGGGCTCAGTAGTATTCACTGGAAATGCCACACAGCTCAGGGGCTTCACAGGCAACTTCAGTGTGATGAGGGAGTGATGGAGCATGTATTGTGAAGTGACATTACAGGATTGAAAGGAGATGGAAGGCTGAGTGAGACGACGGTGAAGGACAGACCAGCAACAAAATACAACACAGAAATAAGTGGCAGTCAAGCACCAGGGAGCCTTGAATCCACCATAGGAAAAGCAGAGTCTGAAATGAAATCTGAATTTAATGGCAGAAATCAGACTTTCCTGAAGAAAGCGCAAAGAAGCAACAGCACACAAGACTTATAAATGAGGATAGAGTTGATAAAGGCCTTCAGCAAAGTGACCTATGGGAGTAAAGTGGAGTGGAGAATAAAGAGTACAAAACGGAGAGAGAATTTACCAATTCCAGTTGATGATTCCAGGAGCTGATGTCTCAGTTTTCTCAACCGCAGCCAAGTGGTTGTCAAAATAGCCACAGTGCATATTATCATCAGCACATTACATTCATCTGATTGAGAAGGGTTGTGGAGAGGACTATAGTGCCAGTGTTGTGATTGATAGCTTCATTCGTCTGTCAGGCATCTCCAGCGAGTAGCTTGTGGACTACTGGCAGTTCAACAGCTACCTGTCAGCAGCTCTCCTGTGCACAGTCCAACCAACTAAAATAGATGCACTTGCTTGGTTGAATTAATATATGTATCTCAAAATTAAAAAGTGTGTATTTGGGATGAGATTGTGTGTATTTTTAGAACTCATAACCTGATGTATGGACAAGAATGGTACAGAGGGTGTTAAAGGAAAGGCTGTAGGGTGTAATTCTTTGTAAATAACAAAATGTAAATACCTCTAAGTGAACTATACACATCCAGCAGTTAGGAAAGCAAAATTAAGCAATTTTTATGAATGCTGAAGTGTGATGGAAACAAAGATTTTAATAGTATCAAAGCAAAATAAGACATTGTATTTGGTGATTCACAAATATTCACTGAAAAACTATTTTCACACATTTTCAGTAGTGTGCAATATAGTTTTGTAAGTAAAACTGTATGTCTGTGCACATTTAGTAGCCATTTCAATGGAAAATGGGCTTTCTGTAAATCCCAGTGTGAAACCACACTATGCTTTAGCCGCATTAAAAAAATCGCCTGCCTCATGTTCATTAAAGCTGAGTGGGCTGCAAAGGTTTGTTCTAAAAATTAGGCCATGGGAAGCACTGATTTAATTTATTTAAAGCTGAAAATTAGGTGATAAATTATGAGGTATTGGGGACATTTATTACTAATATTAAACCTTGGTGCCAGGGGCATGGCAGCTATGGCTGATGGCAACCCTGCCTGATGTACTGAGGTGATAACTGTGGGCGATCTTTCATGAGTGTCCACTAATGTAGTCTTATCTGACGTGACCACTATCACCATACTAAAAATATTAGTAGCTCTGTGTGATTTGTATTGAACATATTTAACTCTTATTGCAGAAAAGGTTGGTGACACCTGGTCTGTCATTTGCAGCAGTGAGAGCATCAGAATAGGCTGGAACAGTAGATGGTGACTTCAAATTGGAGAATTACTGGAGCTAATGAAGAAAATACCTGCCTAATAACACAAAATCGACAGAGCTCAACATGGTTTGGGCTTTATTTGTAACTTTTGGGACAACTAAAGGTACCACTAGAGGTACAATCAAGATTTACAGATTCAATATTTTATTAATAGGCAAAGGACAAACAAGCACACCATGCTAAATATTAGACCGCCACACTCAGCTAGTGCTTTATGCCATAGTGCTAATAATCATTAGCACGGTGCGCAAATCTTCTTTTATTTTTCCTCAACATGTTCTTGATCCAGGAGGAGGGCTTATGGAGAAGACTACAGTGCCAGTGTTGGGATGGATAACTTTATTGATCGATGTCATTTGCAGCAGTGAGGGCATAGAGGAAGAGGTTAGGAGGAAAGGGTGCGAGGTTCATTGTCTCTCAGGCTAGTGCTATTTGTGCAGCGGCGGTCCGTGCAGGTAAGCATGGTGGAGCGGTGGGGTAGGGCGTCGATAGACGGCAGAATGGGGCAAATTCAATAAATTAATAATTCCTATTCTGTCATCTGTCGACATTCTCCCTCGGGCCCTGCCCACCGCGCTTACCTGCACGGACCGCTGCTGTATTTGTGGCTAGGCTGGCTGCATATTACAGGTCAATTGTCATTTCTCTAGTACATCCGCGATCTCTGTGTCTAATATGTGTACTGTAGGTGTCCTGTAAATGGCTTTGGTACTTCCCAGGCTCCACAGCAATTGGCGTTTCATTTGTAAGCCTGTAATAGCTGTTTTCTGCCCTTTCAAGAGTGGGTTGTGGGCCTAGCACTGGTTCTCCTTTGCCCCTGCCCCTTTGTCCTGGGCTTGCAGTCCCCAGTCCTGTGGGGGGTTTGGATCTCCTTGTACAGATGCGAGAGGAGGGGAGGGGCCACATCAGGAAGTCACATGTAGGCTTGGATAGGCCTAGCAGTATCCTGTCTGTGCAATACTGTAGTGCACGAGTGTAGCCGCTTATAAATCAGCCTTGGCATATTACACAGCAAAGCCCACTGTATTTATAGTGACAGCTCATTTAGAAGCAATCCAAGCATGTTGCTGTTCATGCTGTTACTGTATAAGAGACTTTTGCCACCTGATACCCATATTCTGACGTTACAATTTGCAAGGGAACCTTGTCTGCTTCTTCCCGGGATGTGCCTTTTCTTTCATGAAGACTACTTGCATCCTGCTTCCCTAGCTGTATCTATTCGATTTGTTACAGAAACCTAGACGACTGTTGCCTGCACAGGACATGTTCTGTCGCTTAAGAACACTTGCCTGCTGGTGCCACAACATTGTCTCTCCTTTGCGCGGCTTTTCTGCTGCGCGGATCCTGTAATTTGGCTCTCTTTGTGAGAAAGCTGGCACTGCTGTTGCTCGTGCTGTGTCTGTTTCTTCCACGAAGGAAGCTTGCAGCACTGCTTCCTCCACTGTTGCTGTTATTTTTGTGAGGCCTTCACTGCTTGTCGTGTGGAATGAGCTCAGACTGTTCTGTGTATGTGCAGGAACGATTCGTTACTGTTACTGATGAACTATTCTGGTATGATAGTGAAGTTTCAACAAAGGTTTTCTTTCTAGAAACTCCAAATGTATTGCCTCTGCTTGCCTGACTGGACATGCAATTGAGGGAATGCTTTCATAATCAAATGCACAAGAAAACCGAACAACACATTGACATTGTTTACAATATAGGTATCGATTTCTAACACCAAAGTTATTTTCCTACATATTACAGGCTTGTGGACCATCTGTGTTGTGAAAGGATCTAAAAATGAATCAATTAACCCTTTCTTCCTCAAATGATACCCCATGCTTTGCTTTCAGAACCTCGCCCACAATGAAAATTGTGTATTCCATCTCTAGATATGTCAGAAAACTCTAATCTTGTAGTTCGGATCCAACAGAGCAGCTAATATTTCCTCACCTTTCCAAATCCACAGACAACCATACACAAGAGGAATATTCTGCTTGGAAGTAGATCCGAGGAAAAGGGAATATGATAAGAGGGAAAACAGAGACACTGGATATCATCATCTGACTATTCACTCTTCTGGGCACTGACTTCTTCTGGGTCATGGGGGATATCTAAAGACAAGATTAGAAGTTTAGTATTTTAAATTACTATATTGCAACATCCATTACTTGCTATTTTAAATTATATATCTTCAGAATATGTCAGTGAAATTTCTGAAACGTGAAACGCAAATAATAGCTATGAAACTGAGGTCAGAAAGTTTTGAAATGATCTTACTCTTTACACTGATAATGTAATTAATTACCTTGTGTTGTGTGCCACCACAGTTTCAGTTATAAATATATATTAAAGGTTTTTTTTCTAACCCTGCCATAAAACAAACATGCATCAGAATTCTAAAGATCATATTGATAATGCATGGTCACTTACAAATCTCACTTCCTTACCTTAATAAAATATATATGCTTCCTGACAGAATTATCAAAGTATTTTAAAGAGTAGAGGATCCTTCATATTCCTCGCACGGATTACCCAAAGTTGTGCAAAAGAACATGTTTAAAGACATCTCCGAAATAGTCCTTTAAGAAATAGATTTTGATTCCACAAAATGATTAGATTTACAATAAATTCTTCTTTGTACTCAGTGCAGACTTTCATCTCCAAGATTTTGCCCAAGTTCTGAGAATAAGGTCCTGACTGCAGCAACAATGTATCTTGATTGCCTAGCAAAGACACTCTAGACTATGAGGAACTTATAATCAATAGTCTTACAATTGGCTCCATTGTGGAGAGTTCTGGGGCTTCATGGGATTCCAACATAGAGCATTCTTCGAACACATAAAGCCTTTCTCTAAGTAGTTGCAATGCTCCACATGGACTGCCAGCATTCCCTTCCTCTGACTGCAAGCACTATCTGCTTGTGTGGAGTACTGCACTCATGTCTCTGCTGAGCATGTAAAGGTAAGTACAGTCCGCAGTTCATGACAACACAAAACGTACATTTCCGTAAACCTTCCTTATTAGATCACTGGATTAAAACATACACCACCCACTTTCTTTCGGCGAGAGTCCCCAGAAAAGGGGTTGTAATGCAGATCAAATAGATCAAAGTTTATGCAGCTTTGCCAATCAATCACACACAGGAATACTACCACTTTTTCCAATTCTACCTTTTATTTGTTTTGTTGGCAAACACACATCCAAGATTAACAATTACTTAGAGGTGGAAAAAAGGACTTTTTTTGTGCATAGATGTCAAGAATTAGAGGACTATCAATTTATACTCCTTCAGTTTAATACAGATGGAAGAGGGGTCATCTAGTTAAATGCCTACAGCAAACATCCAGTGCCAAATATTGCTTCTTGGGAGTGGTAGACTGTCTGTACTCCTAGGCAGCTAAAGATGGACTCCCTTCACAGTGGTTGATTAGCATGAATGGAACCTCAGGATTCTTTTCTTAACTGGATGATACTTATAAAAGGAGTACACCGCAGTGTTTGGACAATTTCAATTACGCAGTAAGATTGCCAGACAGGTGAGTGACGCTACCCTAGGACTACCAGTTAATTTATGCCAACACCACTAGGGACACCGTACTATTTCTTGATAGGCCTGTCATTCTTTGTTTGAGCAGCTGAAAACAATTCAAAAATTTGTGTGCTGAAATGGTGTTTGTGTGTGGATGTAAAATGTTGAATACCATTTTTTGCCAGAGCCATTTCAAAGCAACACCATTGTATGGACTAGCAACCCTGAACAGCATTCAGGTGTTTATCATGCAAACAAACTAGAGTTTTAGTTTACCATGTGTGTTGCAAACACAAAATACAGCTATGGATGTATTTCTGATGGGATTTTTCAAACAACGTATCGTCAAAACCTCAAGGTGCAGTTAAGATGACTTAAGGGGGTGGGAAAGAAAATTACTTAATAGTGAAGCCAAAAGCAAGTTTCCAGTTGTTTTCTGAAATAAAACATTTGGAACATTTCACCATTTACACTTCACTGAGATTTAGGTACTATGGGCCATATGTAGGTAATTTCTATTTACCGATTCCTAAATACCGAATTTTACCGATTCGGTATTTAAGAATCGGTAAATAGAATATAGGTAAACATTCGGTAAATTTTACCGATTCGGTAATATTCGTTATTACCTATTCGGTATTTACCGAATCGGTAATAAGGAATACCTTCCCATTCATTCCTATGGGCCTGGAGGCCCATAGGAATGAATGGGAAGCCATTCACTATTACCGATTCGGTAAATACCGAATCGGTAATAGGGGAGCATATTCAAGGGTGGCAGGGTGTCAAATTGACACCCTGTTGCACCCTGAATCGTGCATGTGTGCACATGTGGCGCACATACATGCCCTAAGGGCATGTATGTCTGCCACATGGCACTTTAAAAAAGCACAAAATTGCTTTTAAAAGGTATTAGGTATTTACCACCAACTTGTAGTTGGTGGTAAATAACGAATCCTTAAACCAAACATACACTCACTTGAGTGCTCCCTACATAGGATTTAAGGAATCGGTAATTTACCGATTCCTTAAAATAACGAATCGGTAAATTACCGACTCCTTAAATCCGGCCTCCTACATCGCAAAGGGCTAAATACCGGTCGGTAACGGGAAATTTACCGATTTTCGGCCGTTACCGACCGGTATTAGCCCACCTACATATGGCCCTATATTTTGTATAGGTTACAAGCATGCAGTCTACTTTTCTGCTAGTATCTATGATCTCTAGTTGCACACACAAGACTTCAATAGCTGCTTGCTTAAAACAAGCACTGTAAACCCCAATAAGTGTGATCTTTGAAAAGCTATTGTCACTTACCAAGAACTGTTCGCATTGGCATTGCCCCCCAAAAAAAGAAAAAAATTCGACACTTGCTCATGCATATGCATGCATGGGCGTCCAACTTGGAATGCTCTTGCTTTTTCTTTTGGAGAAAAATCATTCTGAGATGGCAACTGTTTTTCAAATAAAAAAGCATTCTAGGATGGCTGACGATGTGTAAGCATATGCTGTCAAACACCCACACTCATTTTATGTTGTTTAAATTTTATTCTACCATTCGAGGATGATCAATGGCCATTTTAGAATAGTAAGTTTAAAAAAAGAGCATTTGCGCAATACTGTGCTTTAAAAAGAAGAAAGCAGCTTGGTAGAAGTTCGCAGCTGCCATGCCCTTGCCAAAGCAAATTTATTTAAAAAGTACATATAATATAGCGTGCAGTATGGAAAGGTGGGGGACAACCAATCACGGGCAGTGGGGTGGGGGTTCTCAAGAGTAAGTGAGGGAATAAACAGATGGGGTGAGAACAAGGAAAGCCATTTGGGGCCCTATTATGTAGAGTGCGCAGTTTCCCTGTATGCTTCGGCGCACCTTAAAACAGGTGCGCCAGGCGCAAACAGGGGAAGTGCGCCCAATTACATAAAATGTGCTGCCTCCAGGACAGCCGCGAACTCATGCTGCCCTGGGGGCAGCGCATTTCTGTGAAAAACGGAGCGGCTGCTTTGAAGCCGCTCTGTGTTTCAGAGTGCAGGCGGCAACCTGCCTGCACTTTCAAAGGGGATGTCTGGGGGGTCGATGGGACCCCCTTTTCCCCCCTCCAGAGGGCTACTACCTTTTAGATGCAGACTGTCAGTGCACCTCCTGAGAGCTCCTTTGCCTCTGCGCCCGAGTCCGTAATAGGGCACGGGCAAAGGGATTCCCTCATTTGCATGGGGACACGCCCCCATGCAAATGAGGAAATGCCCCCTGAATATAGCGCTGGCGGTTTATGTGCGCCAGCGCTATCGGTATCACAGAAGGGGCTGCACAAGCGTCTGCGGCCCCTTCTGTAATACCAAAATGCCCCAGGCCACGCAAAGCGGGCACAAATGCCCATTGCACCCTCGGGGCACTTATGTAATACGGCCCTTGATGCCTTGGAATCCTAAAAAAAAAAAAAAAATGTATGTCAGTATTGGAAAGTTACCACTCATCCGGTCAGAACGACGGAGGAGCAGCTATGCTCCAGGGGTGGGACAAAACAAAAATAGGGAGGAAACCATTGAATCAAGAGCAGGAAACAGATCTAGACTAGAAACCCATCCAATCATGAGAGAGAGGAGTTGGCCTAACGATAGGGCGGCCGACCTCGAATCTGGGGAACTGGGTTCGAGTCTCGGCTATGACACTGAACATCCTGTGATTCTGGGCAAATCACTTAATCTCCCCGTGCCTAACCAAAATGAATGTGTGTCCTCATGTAACGTAACAGGTGCTATGTAAAGCGCTCTGATACGCGATTCGGGTCAAGTTTGCGCTATATAAAACTCTGCAAAAAAAATAAAAAATCATAAATCAAAGAGCTTATCAAAGCCCAATCTTTTTTTTTTAATTGCTCGCAATAGATCGTCAGCAATGAGATAATTAACATTGTCTGTAGGCAAAACCAAAAAAGATGCTGTGCAAATGTCTCCTTTGTTTCAAGGTGAACCTATTCAAAGATACCATGCTGCATGCTTGGGGCACATATCATTTCAGTCAGTCAGTCAAGTTAAGCTTATTTCGGATTAAACACATCCATAAAAACAACATCAAGAACAAAACAATAGGAACAAAACATCTAAACGAAGCAGAGGCCACAGAATTCATATCAGTTGTAGCTCCTTAGATAATAGTGGCATTGCCGAATAGCAACTCATAAAATCGTTATTAATAAAGTGCAGGTGGACAAATTCAGACAGCAAAACATTCTAAAGCTAAAAGCTCAACAAGGGAATTCATTATTGACACCAAACCATTCTCAGATGGCATAGGCTTGGATAGGCAGCACAGCTTGACATGTTTCACATGAAATGCAACATCCAAAAATCACTCTCAGCACTACAAAAGAGACTGGATGAAACGTTAAAAGCAGAGTATCTTCAACAATTAGAAAATCACATAGATTATATAATTTATATCAATTTAGCTAGTGGTGACATGCGCCCAATAGCAGCACATCAAACCGTTGTTATTAAAATACAGAAGAGCAGATTCAGAATTCTAAACATTATCAAGTTTTAGAACCTAAGTGGATTCGTTATTGGCACCGGATAGTACAGAAATGACATAAGCTTGGATAAACAGCATAGCTTAACATATATCGAATTAAGTGCAACGTGCAAGGGTCGCTCTTGGCATTGCAAAAAGTGCCAGGTAAAAAGCAGACTCTATGGCTAAGTAGATGCAGAATATAAAGTTCAAAACGAGACATTGTCAGGGCTATATGTCTAATGGTCCACATCCAACCCAAAAACTTTGCAACAGCACATGCATATATGGGTCTAGGATCAGATTTTAAAATTAGTAATGCTGTTGCTTAATTCCTAGCGCCTAGTAGTAGACAGACTGGCCTGATCCAAGTCTGTCTCGGCCATAAGTATGCTGTGCAAAGAAAAATACATGAGCTATATTTTCTTTGATTTTTGCAACTCGAACAACTCTATGAGGACCCTAGTTGAGTTATTACTATTTTCATCATCTTTTTGTGCACCCAATGCCAATATAATTTCTTGATTTGTTCTTCAGAAGGAAACGGCTGAGAGTCCATGGACTCCCAGAGCCTCAACAGACCTAAAGAACACAGCACCTTTCTAATGTTCTTACACCACTCGATTTTAGGGAACCTATCTTGCCTGATAACATCTTGAAATGTCTCTGCATAATTAGCTAGTTAGGTTGTGGTTCTAAGTCTCTACCAAAACAATATTGGTCTAAGCCTTGCTTTGTCGGCGATCAGTTTTCTCCCCATGTCTAGGTCAAGCGAATATGAGGAAGGGCTAGGGGGACGAGAGACCAGAGTTCTGATGAATTTATGTTCAGATGTAATCATGTCAGAGAGGTTACAGAACCCCCAAAGTTCTGCCCCATTCAACGCTGCAGCCACAGCTTCAGAATCATAAATCTGCTGTGGAGGCGCTATGAGTTTACTATATGAGGTAAGGGAGCTCCTTCAGCATGACACTTGTTATTTGTTTGTGTTTAAGTGTTGCTTTATCTATCTGGTACTTCCATGACATACTAGTTAAATGTTTGATACTCAAATGAGCCTATCCTTTCAAGTTCCTCTCCACCCATGAACATTTTCCCTCTGAATGATCTATGCTTGTTTATTGACAAAAATGGTGCCTTAGATGCATTGACCTCAAGGCCTCATGCCGAACAAAACTCCTTGAAGCGAGATAGCAGTGTTTGAAGCCCTTTAAGTGTTTGGGACACAAGCAAGGTGTCATCAGCGAATAGTAATGTAGATACCTTTCTTTGGGCGGGGCGTCAGTGGGTACACTAGAAAGAAAGTGCACTGCCTCATATAAATAAAGGGAGAACAGGGTGGGGGCAAGAACACATGCCTGGCGTACTCTCTTCCTCACTGGGATTGGGTTTGTGAGCTGGCCCTGTTCCCACCATCCGACTCTGGCATAATTGCCCTCATGGAGCCAAACAATAATTGATAGTAAATAAGGGGACATACCTATCTGTCGGCGCACTTGCCAAAGATTTTGCAGAGGGACCAAGTCAAAAGCAGACTTCAGGTCGACGAAAGCCACACATAAGTGACCCTTGCCGATTAGGATTGTTTTCCAATACAGTAGCAGGAAACAAAAAACCTGGTGGACAGTGCACATTTTATCCCTGAAGCCTACTTGGAAGGGGGAGTGTATTTGCCCTTCTTCAATCCATTTGTGAATTTACTCAGGGATGAGTGACAAAAGACCTTCTGGATAGAGTTGATCAGACTTATCAGTCTGTAGTTTGATGAAAGGCTATGATCCCCTTTTTTGGAGATGAGTATCACCTCTGCCACTTTACGGGAGTTAGGGATTGGCGCTCCCTTGTCTATGGATTTACTCAATGGTCCCATTGGATTTATCAAAGAGAAAGATGTCACCTGAAATGCCAAATGGTCAGGGGGCTTTGCCCTGTACGACGGTACCTACGGCTGATTCTACATCCTGGAGATCGAAAGATTCCACAGGATCTGTCTGATCTGTGATAATAAAATTCTAATCCTTTGTGTTTCTGTCGGGCAAGTCATCAACATACAAGGCTTGAAAGTAGTTACCCCAAACTAAGGTCTGCTGGTTGTGCTGCTACCTCGGTTCTCCCCAATGTAACGAGTGACCAGGATTTGGTCATATCTCTCTCATATCAAGTAGATTAAAGATCACACCACTTTTGCTCACCCCAATCCCTTTTGGCTTTGGATTGTATGCGTTTATAACCATTACGCAGAATGTGAGTTTGGATAACATTTTTATTTTTAATGGCTAACATTAGCTCAGATTTTAGTTTCCTAGCCTCGTCATTAAAACAAGAGGTCATTTTATGGATTTTCATTCTATTAGGGTTGGGCACGAGGACGTAAGTAATAAACTGTTTAAAAAAACAGTAAGACCTCCAACCCTCGGTCTAGGTCCACTCTCTACCCGCAGCTCCGCTGTGCCGTCTCTTGCCTCCAGACCCCGACTTCCTCCTTGGGAGGTTCGAGGCTGCTGCCCGCTCCTGCGCCTGCTGCCCGCTCCAACTGGGACCAGACTGCCTGCAACCACCGTAATCTTTCTCAGCCGTTTTTTTTTCTTAATATTTCCCTGTTGTGCCACACTTTTTGTGCCGATCTGTGTCTTGCTCTAATTCCACCACTGTTTTTATTTTCTCGTGCCTGCCTGTTCCTTTCGCCGCTGCTGCCCCTTCGGCCCCTCCCCCCCGGAATTCCCCCCCAGAATTCCCCTCCGGAATTCCCCCGCTCCCGCCTCCCAGTCTCTCCTCCCTCCCACCTCCCCTACTTAATGGCAGCCGCTACTCGTTAGAGCCACCGGCGTGCCAAGGGCAAGCCAGTCTGCGCCCAACTGCGCGCGACCCGACCGTGGCCAGCGCCAGGAACCCTGGACCTCCCACTACCCATCGCTACTACACCACCACCCTCCTCACACTCAACCCTGGAAGACTTAGAGAATGCCAACAGGCCTTGCCGAACATGACCCACGGCCAGTTCTCCTGCCTCCACTGCAGCCAGACCCTCACTGCCACCCCGGCCTCCAACACCGCCGACGCCAGCACCGGCGACAGTTTCGACCCTGGCGCATAGAGGGTGGTTTGTATCCTCTGCAGGCGGGTCTTCCACAGGACGGGGATAGGGGGGGGAACAAACTGTATCAAGGCGAAGTACTTGAGTTATTGACTCGAGGAGTACAGCGCTGATCACTGCGCTACGGAGGCTTAGTAAGATGCCTTAATCCACCAGTGTTAGGATTCAATCGACACTGCTGTCCTGTATACTGCACATTGTATTTCAATACCTATTCTAATTCACCGCTACAATTATGCGGGCCGCCACCTGAAGGGCTGTGACCCTGACTTCGCCTTGATACAGGTTGTTCCACCCCCTATCCCCGTCCTGAGGAAGACCCGCCTGCAGAGGATACAAACCACCCTCTATGCGCCAGGGTCGAAACGTCAACACTTTCCCCTAGTGGGCCTGTACCCTACTTCACCCCATCCCTACCTCTTTACAGAAGATTATACTCTGTACAACATCAAGAACTAGAAAAGTACTTTCGAATCCATGAGAGACAGGCCCCATTGTAAAACTGGTACTACTGTAAACCACGACCAGTTTACTAAGGGCATTACTATGTGTAATTGATTGTTTTAACTACTCTCTGATTTCCCTCCCTAAACATCTGTTCTAGTCTCATGAGCACAATCCTTTTCCACACTCCCCTGGAGCAACCCTCTTTTCTGTTTTACAGTGATCTGTTATAATAACTGTGAGATTAAACAGTCACTATTGAAGCTATTTATGGTGCTTGTGTGTCTTTTTGAGGATATACTTAATTGAATTGAGAAACTACTGGGGTACACGTATGATGTAACTTGAGTTCTATGTGTATCATGTTCATAGATTTTGACTTAATGAATACCTTCCTAAGGAAAGTAGTCTAGGACCATTGTTTTCTATACCGTACACAAACACGCCATGGAAATCTGGAACCTACTCGACTCTCTCTCGCCCGACATTGCCTTCTTCACAGAGACCTGGACCAACGCATCCTCCACCCCCGACATCAGCACTGCCATCCCAGACGGATACAAGATCCAGAGGAAAGACCACCCCAACCACACAGGAGGGGGCCTCGCCATCGCCCACAAGAGCACCCTCCGCCTTACCACCTCCAGCGAAACTTCCCCTCCGCCGAACACCTGCACTTCCAGATCCAGACCACCCCCAAAGCCACACTCCGAGGAACCCTCATCTACAGACCCCCGGCCCCGAACACCCTTCACCACCTCCATCACCGACTTCATCGCACCCCACACCATCGGCTCAGCAAACTACATACTCATAGGAGACCTGAACTTCCACCTCGACAACCCCAGCGACCCCAACTCCACTATCCTTCATGACAACCTCGCCAGCATCGGACTTAAACAACTCGTCAACACACCGACCCACAGAGCAGGACACACCCTTGACCCCATCTTCGCGGCAGGAAACAGCGTCCAATTCAGCCACACAACGCAGCCGCCATGGACCGACCACCACTGCGTACACTTCGCCATCAACAAACCCAAGGCACCCAAACCAGCCCCACGCCCACCTCAAAGGAACTGGAGCAAGGTTACCGACGAGCAACTTAAATCCACCCTCACCCGAGACAACCACACCTGGGCACCCAACGCAAACGACGCAACCGACGCAGCCAGAGAACTCCACACCTGGATCTTCAACTGCGCAGATGAGCTCGCCCCGCTACGCAACCCCGACAGACAACGCCCCAGGAAAGCCGCCTGGTTCACCACCGCTCTCCAAGAAGCCAGACGCACCTGCAGATGCGTGGAGAAGAACTGGAGAAACACCAAGACAACCGAAAACCACACCACCTACAAGGACGCCATGACGGACTACCACAAACAGATCAGAGCCACCAAGAGGAACTTCATCCACAACAAAATCCTGACCAACTCCACCAACTCCAAGGAACTTTTCAGTGTCATTCAGGAATTCACCAACCCACGCAGCGAAGCCACAGACATCACCCCATCCCAAGACCTCTGCGACAAGTTTGGAACCTATTTCCACCTCAAGATCAAAAACCTCTACGACAACTTCATCGACCATCCACCAGGCGCCACAGATGGCCCCCCGCCCCCCAGAAACACCAGCCAGCCCACCATCTCCAACTGGACACCGATCACGGCCGAAGACACCGCCTCGACCATGAAAAGCATCCACTCGGGGGCCCCCACCGACCCCTGCCCCCCTCACATCTACCTCAGAGCCGCGGCCGCCATCGCACCCGAACTACAACGCACCATCAACACCACCTTCAAAACAGGCACCTTCCCAGACGACTGGAAGCGCGCAGAAGTCAGACCCCTGCTCAAGAAGCCCACAGCTGACCCCACCGACCTCAAGAACTATCGGCCCATCTCGCTCCTCCCCTTCGCAGCCAAAGTTGCAGAGAAAACAGTCAACAGGAAACTGACACGATTCATTGAAGAGAACGCCGTCCTCGACCCGTCCCAATCCGGATTCCGAAGCAACCACAGCACAGAGACCGCCATACTCGCCGCCACAGACGACACCCGCACCCTCCTGGACCAAGGCCACTCTGCAGCCCTCATCCTACTCGACCTATCAGCGGCCTTCGACACCGTCTCCCACCGCACACTAGTCACCAGACTACACGACGCAGGCATACAAGGAACAGCCCTGGACTGGATCCGATCATTCCTCACCGGAAGAAGCCAAAGGATCAGACTCCCACCCTTCCTCTCCTACCCCACGAAAATCACCTGCGGAGTCCCACAGGGCTCATCACTGAGCCCCACCCTCTTCAACATCTACATGGCCCCCCTCGCAGCCATCGTCCGACAACACGGCCTTAACATCATATTCTACGCCGACGACACCCAGCTCATCCTCTCCCTCACCAAAGACCCCACCACTGCCAAACTCAACTTCCAGAAAGGAATGCAAGATGTCGCAGTCTGGATGACCAACAGCTGCCTGAAGCTCAACGCTGAGAAGACAGAAGTCCTCGTCCTCGGTACCACCCCTTCTGCATGGGACAGCACCTGGTGGCCGACCGCCCTCAGAAGCCCACCTACCCCCTCAGACCACGCCAAGAGCCTCGGCATCGTACTTGACTCATCACTCACCATGAACCGACATGTCAACGCCGTCACCTCCAGCTGCTTCAACACCCTCTGCATCCTCCGCAAGACCTTCAAGTGGATCCCCCTGAGTCAAGGAAGACAGTCACCCACGCACTCATCACCAGCAGACTGGACTATGGAAACGCACTCTATGCCGGCATCAACAAGTCCCTACTCCGCAAACTCCAGACAATACAGAACACCGCCGCCAGACTCGTCCTCGGCATCCCCCGACACGAACACATCAGCCAACACCTACGAAGTCTCCACTGGCTCCCGTGGAGAAAAGAGTCACTTTCAAAATCCTCACTCACGCCTACAAATGCTTACACAACAACGGACCCAAATACCTCAACGACAGAATCAATCTCCACGTACCCAAAAGAAATCTCCGATCTTCCACCCTCGCACTGGCCGAAACCCAGCGCATCCACAGAGCCAGAGCAGGCGGAAGATCCTTCTCTCACATTGCAGCCAAGACCTGGAACGAGCTACCGGCAGACATTAGACATGCCCCCTCTCTGAACACCTTCAGGAAGACCCTCAAGACCTGGCTCTTTGGCTAAACAGATCTGCAGACCCCCCCTCAGCGCCTTGAGACCCTCACGGGTGAGTAGCGCGCTTACAATTCCCTGATTGATTGATTGATTGATTGATTGAAATGGATGTTTGTGACTTCCTGCGGGTTCTCCCTGGAAACCGTTGCAACTTCCAGCTTTACTAGAGCACTTGTTAAATCAGTCTCAATAGAGGATAAGACGCCCTCTCATACAACTAGCTGACTCTATTTAAGGTGCCGACATTGGTAAAACACATTGGGATATTGGCTCAGGAGAGTGTATCCCCCAGAATGAGCTCATAGAAAGACATTGGGGATTATGGTTGCTTTCTATTCTACTTTCCAAGACCATGTCATCAATACATTGCAATAATCTTAGATCAATCGATATATAATCAATATGGCTCTCATGGTGGAGTTTATTATAGGCGGCTGCCCCTCTAATGTCCGAGCGAGTTCTACCATTTGCTGCCCTCAAATCGTATTCTAAGGTAAGAGCTTTCAGCTGCAGGGCCACTTGTGTCCACTTTGTAACTGGGGGAAGATCAAGCTGGGGAATAGCCCATCTTTCGTCCTCCTCATTGGCCAGCTTTACGCCCTCCCTGTCTAGGGGTTCGAATGTAGTATTGAAATCGGCTGCTACAATGATGTGTGCTGGGCAATTCATAGTTTCCCAGAAGTTTTTTAAGTTCCGTATTGCATCCAAGGACTTGCCTCCCTGCATCCCCCTCGAATATATATTGTTAATTTCAACCTTAGGATTCTTAGCAGTGTTTAGACATAGCCCTAAAATGTGATGGGAGTCTATCTAGAGTCTTTCAATTTTGCAGTATAGTGTGAGCCTCACCCAAACTGTTACGCCACCATACGGTTGCCCTCGGAAATTTGTTATTGCTGGGATAAAGACCTTTACATAACCAACCCTAATTACTGGTAATTGGCACCACATCTCCTGGAATAGGCAGATATCAAACCTATCAACTAAGGAGCTCCAATCACGTGTGCTCATTTTAGAAAGTAGGCCTGCCACATTCCAGGAGACAGTGGTAACATCATCTGTGCCAGCTCTATGTGGTCTACCATGCAGACCACTATACTGTTCACAGAGAGTGAAAGTGGAATTAGTCGAGGTTAGAATTTGGGCAGTTTGCTGGCAAAAGAGTGGGGATGAACCTGTTAAACTGGAACTCTTATTAGGGCTTATGGTATTTTTATAGGCTCCCCGACAATTGCATAACCGAAGGAGGAGAAATGCCCTAACCAATCAGTCAGTCTAAGGATCCCAGGGAGGAACTTGTGTCTGGATGAAAGTGTGGCTCATGGTTCGAATGTAGTACATGCATGGCAACCCCTTGATATCTGAATTGTATGGAAGAATCACTAGGGGGCAGTGTTCTTACATCAAGGGCCACATCAGCCAGTCGCCTGTTTACTGGTGTGATGTCTACAAGTTCAAATTTGGATCTGCGAACACATTGTCTTTTAGCACTCCCTGAAGACAGACTTACAGTTCCTAACATGGCAGATCCAATGGATTACTTTGTTTCTAAGGGAATCTTCATACTCAAAGCTCGAGTATGTCTTGAGTTTGGGGACAATTATCATAAAAAGGTGAGGTGTAGATATATGGTCCCTCTGGTCGGCAGATATTTCTGAAGCCCCCCTTCTGGTCAGTGCCAACCCCCATCAACCTGACTTCCTGTGAGCTAAAGCTTGGCCTAGATAGCTGCTATACACCACTAGTTCTTATGTGTCTGATCTCACGGCTGGTTACTGGCTTGACTAAGTTCTGGGTTGTCCCCCTCGCTGGTCTTTGTGCTGTTTCCCCAGATTCCCTAGGGTAGGTAGGTCTCATTTTAGGCTTCTCATGGACAGTCTCCTCCAGGAGGGGCTAATGGGCCAACTTCACCAGAAGTTAGGTCCTTGAATTTTTGAACATGCTGGGTAATGTTTGCACAGCCTGCTTCGGTTTCTTAGCTAAGACTTTTGCGTTTTTATTTTGTGGGCTTTTGTTTCCAATGATCAATTCGACCTCAATCAATAAATCAATTTAATTTAGGGTACAATTGTTCGATTACTTCATTACTTTGCTGTGCCTTGACATTCCCTGAGTGGAATCTGAACTTTTGCATTTTTCCATTAAGCCTCTTTAGACTTTCTGGACACAATATGTCAACGTAATATCGAAGAGGTATGAATATTTGACTTTAGCTTGGCAAACTTCAATTACAGAAGGGCTCGCATATAAAAGCACAACATCTAGAAAGGCCTTAAACTAATAATATGGTTTATAGAAAAAAAGCTGATTAAATATTCCTAGCTATCGATACAATGTCAGTAACAAAGTGATATACAAGGCCTTTCGTGCAGTGAGACTAAAAGATGTTACAAGAAAAGTGAAAGGTTAACCTAAGTATTTCCAAAGCAGGCAGTCCTTATAAATGCGCCCAGTCCTCTTAAAGTTCATGTCCATCTGGGCTGAAAGAGAGACCTAATGCCACTGGTGCGTGCCTACCTTCCTCTGTAGCCCAGTAATGGAAGAAGAGGGACAGTTTGCAGAATGAGTTTCAAAGTGGACAACAGTACCTTATAAAATAGATAGGGTCCCACCCTGGCAAAAATTTACAAACACACAAAGAGTCAAAGCTGGGGGACATAGTCCCACCCAGCAATTGAGATAGCACACATGGAGTCTAAGCTGGGGGGTGAAGTCCCAGCCCAACAAATGTGTGGAAGCACAGAAAATGACAAGGAACAGGGCCAGTGGCCACTAAGTATTGGCAAATGTGCAGGGTACAAAAGGAGTTTCACATGCAGCAGTATGTAGCAGTGAGGGAAGAAGACCTTCGGATAAGGCCCACAAGGAACATTACAAGCTACTGGGAAATGTTGATATTGGCCCTTCAGAAGAACTTGGGAAATGCCCATCAAATAAACAAGAGCCTCATTCCAAAACAACCGCCTCAGGTGCCACGAGCACCGAAGTGCCTGAAACAATGCAAACATGCTCTTAGGAAGGCAATCAAGGCAAAAAAGAAAAGAGATTCCTAGTTGCAGGCGACTCCTATATCAGCCCTGCGAACAACATACAGGAAGAAAGTATAGGAGTTGAAGAGAAAGCTTATGCAAAAGAATTGGCTCAAAGTGTTCTCCCTAATTAAAGAAAAGGACAACTTTAAGTTTTGGAGATACAGCAACAGTCTGAGCTCCCGAAGCCTACCCAAAGAGAATAGTATCGCAGGAAACGAGTGGGAACTGTGTGTGAAGGGACTGTATACGAGTGAACTGCACGAGGTGGGCCCCTTCACCACCAAGAGCATCCAGGCTGCAGCCCAAGATATGGAACCCCAGCCTAAGAGCATGCAGGGCACAGTCACAGCATTCAGCCAAACTGACCGCTTCACGGAAGGGGAGATCGCCAAGTCCATCAGGGTAACAAGAAACAACGGGGCATCGGGGCCAAACATCATTCCCGCCCAAGTGTTTAAGTTTGCCCAAGCATTTATTGTACCAATTGTCACTCCACTGTATAATCACTCCTACGTTACAGCAACAATACCGCAGTGCTGGAAAGGCTCAATCTTGTTTCCAATACACAAGAAAGGAGACCACTCGAACCCTGCTAACTATAGGCTAATAGCCCTGCTCGACATTGAAGCCAAGGCCTACGCACGACTATTACTGAGGGATTTGGTTGACTGGGTGGATAACAACGTAATCCTCCCACCCCATCAGACAGGCTTCAGGGCAAACAGTTCCACAATGGACAACATCATTGCATTGTCCTATCTCTCCAAGCAAGCGGTTAAGGAAAAGAACCTGCCCCTGTTTTGCTGTTTCATAGACTACGCTACAGCCTTTGATAGAGTCAACCGAGGAAGACTGGGGGCAAAACTCGAATCCTGGGGGATCCCAGTGACACTTTTAATAGCGATTATAGTCCTCTATGAAGGGACATGGGTCCAGGTCAAATGAAGCCACACAACTGTAACATCGCGAGTTGAAACCAACAACTGGCTTAAGCAGGGCTGTGTCCTGGCTCCACTACTTTTCAACCTGTATACTGCAGACCTGGGGCTAGCCCTGAAAGACACCAGCGTAGTGCCACAGAGACGGGTAAGGTGCAACACGCAACCCTTCAGTATGCGGATGATACAGTGGTTATGGACCACACCAGGGTGGGGCTCCAGAGAGTTCTAAAGAGCCTAGCAGTGTACAATAAGGAAAACAGCCTGCTAGTAAACGAGAACAAGACAAAGATAATTGTATTTGGCAAATACCCTCACAAAAGGCAAGTGACCTGGATATTGGGCAACCACCGAATAAGGACAGCATCATCCTACAATTACCTGGGATTCTGGCTAACTGAGAGGGCCACAGCAGCCAAACATATAAAAGAGCTAAACCTAAAAATCAATAGAATAATCCTCTCACTTAGATGCCTAAGTCAGCGCCTGTCAAGTCCAACAGCAGAGCCTACGCTGACAGTACTCAGGGCAAAATTAATTCCAGCAATCAATTATGGCCACCTAGCATTCCCAGGAGCTTTAGAGAAACTTATAATCGTTGCACAGACAAAAGCATATAAGATAGTGCTGCAGGTGCCCAGACAAGTAAGGAATACCAGGCTAAGGCTGGAATTAGGACTCAACAGACCGGACCTGGCACTGCATGGGGACCTAATAAAATATTACATCAGGGTGCTTAAAGCCCCCGACACCTCCCTTAAATATTATTTGAAAAAGATCTTCCCATGGAAGCGGAGTCCCCATGGCACACCAAGTTGGGCCAAGCAATAGGAACCCTGAAAATAGAAGCAGAAAGCATGCCTTTACATGAGATCTCACATACCGCCTGGGCAAATGCAGTGAAGCGGCATGTTCGGTCCGTCTCGTTCGAATTGGATCGAGCCTCACTCTGCCACAACTCCCACACACTGGCACTGGACAGATCGTACATCCCAGGGAAAGCCCAACTTTACTTGCGAGACGCACTCTCAGCTCAAGTCAGAAGGAAAATCTTGTTCATGCGGTTTATTGCCCTCAAGATTTCGGACTTCAATCCAACATGGGCTCGAAAAGACAGTGCCGTCTCTGCAATTATCGCAGAGAATCTTGGTTACATCTTCTGTGTTGTAGCCCCAAATTGGCCAGTGATCGCAATCGACTGGTACGCCCGATTCTAAGGGTCAAGGGCATGAGGTCCTGCATGGAAGCTTCGGATTGGTGCTTCTCAGAAACAAACTCCTGCCTACTCGCCAGAGCAGGGAAATGTATCCATCAAATCAGAATTGCACTTGATCCACAGCTACAGGTGAGAGAATCCAGGGTCGGTACCAATCAGGACCAGAATCTGTCGGTGCCCCCGCAGCTCAAGTAGACCAAGGATGTAATTTAATTGAGGGGCTACCATATTGTTAACTCGACCACAAAGGAACCAGCGGGGCCCTACTGTGGGTACATGATGAATCTTAAAACTGAGGCCACTGGGCAGCAACGCCAACACAACAGCAACCAGGGTACGAAATAACAACTGACCAGCTCCGATCCATAAGGATGAGTACTGCTTGGCAAGCCCGAAGAGGACAACAAATGAGGGCTGAGTGCCCATATACAAAAAAGACTCTTGGCAACTTCCAAGAACCGTCTTACTCAGGCAACGACTCCACTCCACCTACTGATTTTATTAAACTACTAAACGTTTAACAGGATTTCGGGCAATGCTCGCAAAAACAGAAGCAAATCCCAATTACAATGGTGAAGAATTTACATTTTTAATCTATTTTAAGGAAAAGTTAGCACAATTAAAATGTATTATCCCGCTTGTAGGTTGAGAAGGACACAAAGCAGCAATTGGTGTACTTGCAAGCACAGTGTTTTTTTAACTTCAAGGGATGGGAGGCTGTGAGGGTGGTGGGAGGTAGGGCGAAGGGGCGTTGATCTTGTGTTTTATTCTGTAAAGATTTTAAGTAATCGTACAGTTAATAATAAATTACTTACTTACATGCAGCAGCAGGAAATGGGAGCGTCCTCACAAATAGATGTGATTACAGTACCTGGACAAGAAGTAGACTTGGTGGGGGAGACAAACAGGACCCAAAGCCAAGGTGGGTGGCACTACCCTGGCTCTTACTGGCGCTTACTTGGCCCAGGATTTGCCCACATGTGTCCTGCACCGCAGTAGGTGGCAGGCACTTTTCATAGAGCGTAGAGCGGGAAGTCTGCAGCGGCCCCTCCTTTCCTTGTCTCAGGTGTTGTGGGACTTTGAGTCCCAAAGGGCAGCAAAGTGAGTTCCAGTGTGTCCCGCATAGCAGGAGGTGGCAGGTGCTTTACAGAGCGCGCTGCATGTGAAGTAGGCAGTGGCCCCTCCTTTCTTCATCTCAGGTGTTGTGGGACTTTGAGTTTCGAAAAACAGCAAAGTGAGTCCCGGTGTGTCGCGCGACGCCGGATATGGCAGGTGCTTTTTAGAGCACGCGGAGTCCTTAGCGACCCCTCCACTCCTTGCCTTAGGTGTTGTGGGACTTCAAGTCCTGAAGGGCAGCAAAGGGAGTCCTGGTGTGTCCTGCGCCGCAGGAGGTGACAAGCGCTTCTCAGAGCGTGGAGCACGGGAAGTCTGCAGTGGCCCTTTCTTTTCTTGTCTCAGGCAGTGTGGGACTTCAAGTCTTGAAGGGAAGCAAAGTTAGTGCCCGTGTATCATTTCATGCAGAGTGAAATAAAACTAGCAATTCATAAAGACATAGTGTTGGCACTCGTCTGATGTTTGGCCATAATTATGTGTTTAGATTGCAGCATTGGATACCTTTCCCAGATCCCCTGCCTTTCTAGGAATTCAGCTCTTTTGTCCTTTTTTCCCTGGGAACTTAAAATAGATATTCCCTCTGTATTGATTCCTGAAAGAAAGGAGGGAAAAGACTGGTATCAGCTGAGTTAGTTAGTGGGTATTTCCTATTGACTTCTGTCAGGAATTGTATTCTTCCAGTTAGGGTGAGAAGTCCACACAACAGGACAGGCTGCCACACCCTTCTTCAAAACTAAGCAGGCTATCCAGTGAAATAAGGATAAACCATGCCCACAAATTGCCCTATAAAAAGAGGAATAACTTCTAAATGAACTAATAATACAAGAACATATATATATGATGCAGCTTGTTCTCCAGTAAAAGTACCGAACATGTTTGTATAACATTTTTCATTATGTTTGTTGCATAATATAAAAGCCAAACGTTTTCATGGTCGGCTTTTGCATGGAATCTCAGAGACAAGCCAGACCCATGGCTCAGCCTGGCATATTACTTTTCCAGTATGCCCTCTTCTATTTGCGACTTGGGCTCAGCACATGGGGCCAACAGTCGCTTGATGAAATGATTTGTAAAAGTCGAGGACTAGAAGCATGTAGCCCTACCTACATGTACAATTTGACAACTCTACCATCAAAGCTTTTCATAGCAAAGAGAGAACTACCAGGCCCAGGTGGGACAGGCAGGGGCGTAGCTTCAGCAGGGGTGTTTGTGCTGTGACACCTCTCAAACACATTCTTAGTTTGGTAGTTGGGTGTAAGGGCCCTGGGTCGGGTCTGCTACGTCTAATGTCAGTTTTTCCTGTTGTTCTCATTTCACTAGGAGGTTTTAACTTGTTCGTTTTTTGGATCTGGATCTGAAATATATGTAGTGATTGGTTTACCAAAAAAGTTGTAAATCTGCACCCATTGAAGTAATCCTTGATGGCTGGGAATTTACTATTTTTGAGGAATTCACAAACACTGGCAATAGTAGGCTTGGACGGCTGCACCAGTCTCAAGATACCAGGCATTTGACTGGGAATCACACACC
Organism: Calotriton arnoldi; assembly: GCA_963921515.1. Taxonomy (NCBI): domain Eukaryota; kingdom Metazoa; phylum Chordata; class Amphibia; order Caudata; family Salamandridae; genus Calotriton; species Calotriton arnoldi. The sequence goes on from CAWUFW010019332.1 coordinate 43,987, forward strand.
TAAAAGGAGACTAGAGAAACGCTTGCAAATAGTCTAATCACAGGCAATTGCTCGGGTCGCATTTCAACCCATGGTTTTTCACCCACTGTGCCACTCTAAACAGAGGCCCATCTAATGCAATCTGTATTGATCGTGTTCATCTTGAAACAGTCCATCCCAAACCTTGTCATCTCACCCCTCCACCCTGCAGTCTACTGCTTTTTTATTTGGGAAATTTGAGATTCACATCCTTGAATCTCACTGACTAAGCTATGCCCCTGATGATTCTTCAGTTCAATGTACTCTGCCTTTGCCGTTGTTTGTGTAAAGTCATACCAAAATGACAATTTATACAGCACAGATTGCAGTCAGTCAAATGGTTTATTGTTTTATTAAGTAAAATCATCAACAATCCAAAGAATAAGAACCAGAATGATGTAGAGAAAAAAGATAAGATGATGTAAATAAAGGATCCATGCCATCGTCTTAAAAGCACATAAAATACTAAATTCATATGCTAAGAGAGCTCACGAAGGAGACCTGTGCAAGCCCTTGGACATAAACAAAAAATACAGTTTTCCATGTTAAGGTTGCAACTGCCTTGTACCAATCGATATGTTTTAATATGGTTTAAAGCTGTACATTTAATGCCAGTTGAACTGTCCACCCCATGCTGCAACCTCACCCGATTTACATTCTCATTGTATTTGGGATCTCTTGGGCATGGGTTAAACTGCTGAATAGATCCGGGTAGTGGTTAAGGTGCGGTTTTTGTAGTCCCAGTCATTGTGTCTAATAGGCAGCAGGAGGAAACAAACTAAACTGTTTGACCAGACCTACTTGCCAATATATGGGGTCTGGAATAGTTTTTTCTCCTGAAATCTTATGCTAAATAACCTTAGGGACTGACAGGTTTGGAATGGCTCCCCTTCTTAAGTGAATTTAAAATTATTTAAAAACAAAATTCCCATAGCGAGCCAAGAACATATATTGGGAAATTAAAACAAAGGGTTATGGCCTCCATACTAGTTTGCCTTCCATATAGTAAAAACAGGTTTCAGAAAGGTGCGGTGAGCGTTCCCAAATTTCAGGCAGCAGAGAAGTACGTGAGTGAAGGAGTCTTTCTTGTAGCTCAAAATCTGCACTTTTGGGTTGTAGTTGGGCATACCGCCACTGCGGTTGAAGGTCCTTAATTGGAAGAGCCAGGAATCTTGCAACCAAGATATTTCTCCTACATTGACTGCTTGGTGATTATTTGAGATGATATTGTAAAAATGCAGTTGCTAAGGAAGGGAGCATACATTTCAACTGTTCCTGTTGCAGTAGGGTTTGTTTGTCGGCTTCCCTTCATTTTGCAGTGACCTCTTTTTTTTATTAATCTCTTAAATGCTAACTATGGCAAGTTGCTGCCTTTTAATGTCTCTAAGTCAAGAGCTAGGTCAGCGCATACCAGGTTTAAGTATCTGCACCAGTCATTGACTGGTCTGTTAAAAATACCCTGCTGCACTGCCTTCAGTGACCCTGCTTTGCCATAGAATATCTGGTAGTAGTACTTGAGGAGTTGGGATTTACATGCTAGGTCTTATTTTACTAGTCCAAATTCTAGGCATATCTGGGCTTGTGTAATGTAGAGGGTAGCCAAAATATCCTTTTGTAGGTAACTGTTTGTAGTCTGTCAAGCATAGAATTCATTTTTTTATGGAAAACCTAGTTGACCATACAAAATAAATTGTTAGAATTTGCCTTGATTACTCGTATGATGGCCTCTGCCGATGGGCTTTCCAGTTTTGAACTTAGTTTGCAGAAAGCAAATATTTAACTTTGTGCTTCATTCTCCATTGATCTTAAATGTATGTGTGCATGACCAGAGTCAGCTAGCCAGACACCAAGGTAGTTGTAAGTTTTGGTGTATGCCATTCTTGCTGGGACAAATTTCCAAACTTTCTTTATTTTCTCTTTGATGTTCCCAAAGACTATAAGTTCTGTTTTCTTTTCATTTGCCACCATCATGTTGCTCTGGTTGTATTTGTACAGTCGGTCCTGCGATCAGCAGAATGACTAGGTCGTCCTCATATAGTAGTATTTGAATTTGGTGTGTACCGATCTGAGGGGTAAATGACTTAGCCTTTGCAATTTCAATCCTCAGGTCTGCGGTATACAGGTTAAACAATAGTGGGGCCAATATACAGCTTTGTTTAATGCCTCTGGTTGTATGGACATTTTGTGGTATCCTGTTCCTTTGGCCAAGTTTAACTCAGACTCACATGTCTGAGTAGAGTGAGGTTTTGCTTTAAGAAAGGGATGAGGGATGCCCTATTCGGCTAACTTCTTCCATAGTATTTGTCGATTCATTCCGTCAAATACCGAGAAATAGTCTACAAAGCATGCAAGTATTGGGGACTAGGTGGAGCTGTTCGATCTGTGGCTGAGGTATGAAAGTGCAACTGCATTATGTATGGTCAAGGCACTTTGCCTAAACCCTGTCTGATAATAGGGTATTCAGTTAACTTTTTCTTCCCAGTCTTCTAATTCTTTTATCAGAATTCTTGCATAGGCTTCGACCTTGTCATCCAATATTGCTATCAGACGGTAGTTGGCCGGGTCTTTTGTGTACCCCTTTTTATGTATGGGATGCAGCATTGACCCGTGTCATGAGTCGGGGACATCAGCATGCATGTAAGCTGCACGGAACAATGGTGTTAGATGCTCAGACCAAAAGTCGATGTCAGACTTGAAAAGAGAGCCATTGTATAGATTTTTTATATTCTCCACTAATGTTTCCTGTAATATACAGTTACTTTTTTTATATACTTTTTCTTGTAGGCTATTAACGAAGTGCCAAATCTTTGTCTGATATCTACTCCCCGTTAGTGTGTGCAGTTTTAGCCATTATCCTTCGTGGTAACTTTTTTTGTCTCACAAGGCTTTTCCTGTATAATCTCCTTCTTTCGATTAGGATGGACTTCACGTTTTCATTTGTTATGTCTTGCATGTGTGTTCTAATAGCTTTGCTTAGGTCTGCTTTTGATCTTGGAGTTTAAGGCTGTAGAAACATAAATTGCTAGACCACTGGATGGCAGTCCGTGTAGGTTGGGTTTCTATGCTGGTTAGAATAATTACTGGTATCAGTCTAGTGGCAGTGAGCTCTGGCATCAGGTTTCTTGGACGCAGGTGATGTCCCCAGTCTCAAGAAAGTTCAAAGAGTCTTTTTGTTGACTAATTTGATTTAGGCCTGCCACGTTCCGGGATATCAATGTTAGTTGCTAAGTGTACATGCTCTGATCATGGTTGATATGGGGGTCAGTATTAAGTATGTGGCCGCCTCTTTGTTAATAGTGTGGGTGCCAAGCAACTCCAGTGTGACTCTGGTCGTTCTTTGTGTGAATTTGTCATGACAAATTTCCTAATGTTGTTTGCATTAAGGCAAATGCGCAATTCAGACACCCCAGTGAAGACTTCGGTGGTATGGGGTTTTATACCTCTTAGGATGCTGTTTTCCCTTGTGTGTTGATCTATGGATCCAATACTAAGGGGTATCTCTCTGGTTCCGTGTACTTGGTGTCAGTTCCCCATTCAGTGAACGTTTGTGTTTCCACTAGGACCAGGGTGGTTGTGGCCCTTGCGGACCAGGATACTATTGTGAATTCTGTTCCAAGCATGTTTTTGCTGGTGGCAAAATATATTCTGGCTATGTTTTATCATTTTATGTGCTTTAAAGTTGGTACAATTTGTAATAATAACAATATATTAGCTCTGTTTAATGTGTCTTGCCTTCCTCTTGAAATAAAGCCTAGGTGAATATTGTTTTCAAGTGATTGTTCTATGAGCCATTGCGGGTACTGGCACTACTAGTGTGTGGGTTAGGCTTGTCAAGTTCGATCTAAGAGCATAAGTTCCGGACCTGTGTGAATCCCTCTAAGATATTACTGCTGCCGGCTGTCATTGTACAAAGTGCAGCTACTTCACTGTCTTGCAGGTATGTTTTGCTTAGGAATATGTGTGCCAGGATTGTAGGCTGTGTAAGAGATTGTCATCGAAGAACTCACAGTTATGGTAGGGTGCTCCAACTGTGATTGGGGCCATCAGCTCCTGCTGCTTCCTTGTGTGGGCATGGGTGGTGTTCTCATAGTCAATCGTTTGTACTGCCTGGCAATCTTGATTTTTTTCCCTTCCAGCTAGTTGTCATGTTGTATTGCTGCTTCTTGTGGATTGCTCCTCTTGCTCTGGTATGCCAATGCTGGATATGGCTGATAGAATATTTAACTTTTTTGGATAGTTTGGATTAGCTGTTGAAGTTAGGTGTTCTACTGGTGATGTGTCTGTGTTGGTGCCGCCACTTGATGTTTTTTCCTGGTTTAGTGGTTCCCACTTTGTCATTACCTCATTGAACATTGGATAATATGGACTCCTTGCTACTCCTTTAGTTGCCTCAACATTTTCAGGCTTTGACCGATACTGAGCTGACCTGGTTTTTCCTATTTTTCATGACCTTTTTTTTCTCTCCTTGATAGAATGCTAGTGAGTCCAGCAAGTTCTTACTGAGCTTTTGCTATTGTTGATATGTTTTCTGCGGTTTTTTGGTCTGAGGTTGCTACTTATACCGTCTGGGCTCCCACTACCGCTGTAATTTTCCAAGCAGCTAGAGGCGCTGTTGGTGCCAGAGCTACTTTGCTCAGTCTCTTGAGTTGGTTCTCCATTTGTCGCTTTTGAATTTCTATAGTATTTATGGATGCAGTGGGTTTGAAGTCGAGAGCCAAAGCACACATTTGGTGGTTTCCTTGAATGAGTTCAAAACAGTCTCTGTTGTGAGTAATTTCCTTTAGGTTCTCCACCAAAACTTCTTACATGTCGGGAAGGGTGCAGAGTTTGTCAACGATGGGGGCACAAGCTCAGTGACCTTGATCGACTACGCTATTTAGTTTATTTTCGAAAGGAACCGAGTTTTATATTCAGATTTGATATTCTATTTGCCAGTGTTTGCATTACGTCCACATGCAGTTCAAGTTTGTGTGACTGCCAGGTCAATGCATAGGTTGCTGCAAGGAAGGTTGAGTTAACTGACATTAGTATCTGAAAGAAACAGTTAGTTATAGATTCCTTACCTTAGAATCTCCCCCAGGCGTCAGACTGGATCCGGAAAGTTTTTCGTCAGCAGTACCCCTTCGCGTCTGAAGGTGGCGTCGGTCGACTCCGCGTCCGTCGGCGGCGTCGTGGTCGCCGGGATGACGTCGTGGAAGTTACTTAGACGCCGCCCTCGCGCGCTGACGTCAGTTCTTTCTTTTTTCGACGCTAGCAAGCGCAGATCCGGGAAGAGCGGTACCCCCCGTCACTTTTTGACTGAGTTTTTTGTGACTTATGTCGACTTCGTTTTCGAGTCTTTATCCGACTCCTGGTGCACGAGGGATGCCCAGTTTCAAGGCCTGCGGTTCCTGTTCCCGAATGATGTCAGTGACAGATCCGCACCGCGTGTGCCTCTTCTGCCTGGAGCGCGACCATGACCCCAAGTCGTGCTCCGACTGTCGAACCATGGCCCAAAGTCTTTGCTGGAGCGGTCCCGAAAGCTCCTTGAGGCCCGGCAGTCGGCTCCGCGTCGCGCAAGGTTCCGGTCGCGTGGGAGGTTGGGGGATCGATCGCGGAGTCATCATCACTCCTCTTTTAAGTCTTCGCACTCGGGTCAGGTAAGTCGAAGTACAAGAAGAAGTTGAAGAAGCATCGTCACTCTTCGACTTCCCCTCATCCGTCGGCCGACGCGACGCAGGGTGCGGGTGGTGCCACTCCCGCGGCTCCGCGTGCGGAACCTTCAGGGTCGACTCCGGCCTTCCCTCCCTTCCCGGGACTGGGAGCGACCCCTGCCCAATTTCGTCAATTTTACGAAGCGAGGCACGCCATCTTGAGCAGCCCGACTCTGCTGGCGCGCCTTCGGGCCCCGTGGACTTGGCTGGGGACCCTAGGCCTTCGACGCCGGCGGCTTCGGCCTCGGTACCGCAGGGCTCCCTTGGATCCAGGCCTGGATCCGGATCGGCGCCGGTCGACCTCGTTACACCTCCACCGGCGCCGACTCCACCGGCACCACGTCCGCAGATGACGCTGGCTGGACCCCCAGCCGGCGTCGATCCTGGCTCGGACCCGACGCCGATGGGTACTTTTTTCCCTGTGTTCCACCCTTGCTATTTTCAACCAGATTGGCAGCCAGAAGAGGGGGAGGAAGACTGGGAGGGGTCTGGTGACCCTTTAACTGACCAGTTGGAATACAATGCGGACTAGAGAGAGGAACTGGGGGAGGCCAGTGGTCTGGATACCTCCCCAGACCTAGGCATGTTGTCTCCTCCTACCGTGGCTATGGAGGAGGGAGCGTCTTATGCAGTGGTGTTGCGTAGGGCGGCCGAGGCTCTCAACCTCGAGCTTCCTACGGTGGCCGTCAGGACTAACCTCCTGACAGAGGTGCTTCAGCCGGCAGCGAGCTCTTCGGAGCCCCTGCTCCCTTTTAATGAAGCTCTTACGGACATCCTTTTGGGCACTTGGTCCAGGCCCAACACAGGGGCTCCTGTGGACAGGATGATTGCCCGACGCCACCGTCCGGCCCTGGGTGACCCCACTTTCCTCTCCCAACACCCCACCCCTGAGAGCTTGGTTGTCAAGCCTCCACGTCCAAGGGCGCCTTCCCTACCGCACCTCCGGAAAGGGAATCCAAAAAGCTGGACCACCTTGGAAAGAAAATATTTTCTTCTGCCAGCTTGGGACTGCGGTCGGTAAACACCGCATGTCTGTTGGGCCGTTATACCCACTCTGTGTGGGATACGGCGGCGCAGGTGCTGCCTCAGTGCCCGGAGGAGGCCCGGGCCAAGCTCTCCCGTGCCGTTGCCGAGCGGAGAGACGCAGCAAAGTTTACCATCCGCTGTGGGCTTGATACCGCCGACGCACTTGGCAGGACGATTTCAACGTCAGTAGCCCTTCGACGCTATGCCTGGTTGCGTTCGACTGGTTTTTCAGGGGATGTCCAATCCACCCTTATGGACATGCCCTTTGATGGCTGTCGCCTTTTCGGCGACAAGGCAGACAACGCGCTGGAGCGCTTTAAGGACTCACGGGCTACGGCCAGGTCCTTGGGCCTCTCCACCACCCGCCCTGCGCAGTCTGCTTTTCGCCCCTTTCGTGGCTATGGAAGGGGTGCCCCACTACATCCCGCCCAGAGCCACAGGCCGGTGTAAGCTGTACAGTCTCAGCGCGGCCGGGGACGTGGGAACCACCGGCGTGGTTCTGTGGGCCAGCGAGCGGGCCAGTCCACCACCGCCCCCTCTGCAGCAGCCTCCAAACCTTCCTAGTCCGACATTTCAGGGCCACCTAACACCAGTGGGCGGCAGGATCCGCCATCACCTCCCCCACTGGCGCACCATCACGTCGGACAGGTGGGTTTTGCAAATAGTCCGAAGGGGCTACTCCCTCTCCTTCAAGACTACCCCTCCCTCCATGCCACCTCAGTACCATCGCATGTCGGAGGATCACCTGGCCCTTCTCCAACAGGAAGTTTCGGCACTCTTGGCCAAGGGTGCCATCGAGTGCGTTCCTGTCCCAGAAGTAGGTCGTGGTTGCTATTCCCACTACTTTCTGGTGCCCAAGAAGGACAAAGGCCTGCGTCCTATCTTGGATCTCAGGAACGTCAACTGCTTCCTCCGGAAGGAGAAGTTCAAAATGTTGAGGCTCGCTCAGCTCTTGTCTGCCCTCGACCCTGGAGACTGGATGGTAGCGTTGGACTTGCAGGACGCTTACTTTCACATCCTCGTCTTGCCGGCCCACCGGCGTTACCTGCGGTTCACGGTAGGCCACAAGCACTTTCAGTTTACCGTGCTCCCCTTTGGCCTTACCAGCACCCCTCGGGTGTTCACAAACGTGTTGGTGGTGGTCGTAGCTCATCTGCGCAGATCAGGGGTTCCAGTCTTCCCCTATCTCGACGACTGGCTGTGGAAGGCGGGCTCGCCCCAGGCTGTCGTTTCTGACCTAGAGACAACGGCCGACCTCCTGCATTCACTGGGATTCTCCATGAATGTGCCGAAGTCACACCTGATTCCTTCTCAGAAGCTCCTCTTCATTGGAGCGGTTCTGGACACGACGCGGTTTCGGGTTTATCCTCCCGAACAGCGAGTCTGGGATATTCGGGCTATGATTCCGATCTTTCAGCCCCTATCCCGGGTTTCGGTCCGGATGACTCTGAGGCTGCTGGGCCTCATGGCCTCCTGCATCCTGCTGGTTAATCATGCCAGGTGGCATATGCAGGGTCTGCAGTGGGACCTGAAGTTCCAGTGGGCGCAGCATCAGGGGAATCTGACTGATTACGTCCAGATCTCGGAGGGCATTGAACGACAATTGCAGTGGTGGCTCACGAACCAGGATTGGGTCAACGGCAGATCCCTCTCCCTTCCCCAACCAGATCATACAGTGGTGACAGACGCATCCCTTCTGGGATGGGGCGGCCACATGGGAGAGGCGGAGATCAGAGGCCTCTGGTCTCCGGTGGAGTCCGGGCTCTACATCAACCTTCTGGAGCTTCGGGCGATCCGTCTTGCACTCAAGGCATTCCTTCCCTCTGTACGGGGAAGAGTAGTGCAGGTGTTCATGGACAACACCACCGCCATGTGGTACTGCAACAAACAAGGCGGGGTGGGGTCGTGGACCCTATGTCAAGAGGCCCTCGGGGATTGACATGGCTGGAACATCAGGGCAAATTCATGGTGGTTCAACACTTGGCAGGTTCACTGAACGCCAGGGCGGACGAACTCAGCCGCAGGTGCATGATGGATCACGAATGGCGTCTTCACTCGGAGGTGGTGCAAGGTCTCTTTCAGCAGTGGGGAGAGCCTTGGTTAGATCTATTCGCCACTGAAGAGAACGCGCAATGTCATCAGTTCTGCGTGTTGGAATTTCCAAGGCGGCACTCGCTAGGTGACGCTTTTCGTCGTGAGTGGATTTGCGGTCTTCTATACGCCTTTCCGCCTATACCACTTCTGCCCAGAGTGCTGAAGAAGATCAAGCCTGACCGGGCCCAAGTCATTCTTGTGGCTCCGGATTGGGCACGAAGAGTCTGGTATCCCGAGCTGCTCAACATGGCCATCGATCCTCCGCTCAGACTGCCTCTTAGGGAGGATCTTCTGTCGCAGCAGCAGGGGACAGTCCTTCACCCGAACCTGTCCAGCCTCCACCTCCTTGCGTGGAGATTGAGCGGCGGCAGTTGATGTCCTTTGTCCTGCCTCCTGAAGTCTGTGATGTAATCTTGGCAGCCAGGCGTCCCTCCACTAAGACGGTATACGCCTGCAGATGGAATAAATTTGTGGCATGGTGCACAGCAAAGGCTGTGGATCCCCTTTCTGCCCCTCTTTCTGAGGTTCTCTTGTTCCTCCTCTCTTTAGCCCAGCAGGGCTCTGCTCTGGGCACTATTAAGGGCTACCTGTCGGCCATTTCAGCCTTTCTCAGGCTTCCTGATCAGCCTTCTCTTTTCAAGTCCCCTGTTGTAAATAGATTTCTTAAGGGCATTACTCATCTTTTTCCTCCTGTTCCCTTCGTAATGCCCCAGTGGGACTTGAACTTGGTTCTTACATTTCTTATGTGCGCTCCCTTTGAGCCACTTCATAATTGCCCTCTCAGTCTTCTAACTCTGAAGACTGCATTTCTGGTGGCCATCACCTCTGCTCGCAGGGTGAGTGAGCTACAAGCTCTTTCTTCTAAGCCTCCCTTTGTGGCTATCCATCCGGACAAGTTCGTCCTGAGAACTAGACCTTCCTTCCTTCCTTCCCAAGGTGGTTACTTCTTTCCACATTGGCCAAACCATCACTTTGCCCACCTTCTTTCCGCCTCCGCATCCTTCAAAAGAGGAAGAGAGGCTCCACCGTCTGGATCCAAAACGTGCGCTTTCTTTCTACTTGGATTGCACAAAACAATTCCGGGTGTATGACCAGCTCTTTGTTGGGTACGTGGGAGCTAAGAAAGGTCGGGGCGTGCAAAAACGGACCATCTCAGGTGGGTCGTTCTGTGCATCAAAGCCTGCTATTCTTTGGCTAAGAAAGAGCCTCCAGTGGGGCTGCGAGCCCATTCCACCAGGTCGACGGCAGCTACCACTGCTTTGGGACGAGGAGTCCCCCTACATGACATCTGTCAGGCAGCTACGTGGGCATCGTTGCACACGTTTACGAGACACTACTGCCTGGACAATCAAGTCCGGAGAGACGGCTTCTTTGGCCGTTCTGTCCTCCAGGACTTCCTGGTGTGAACATGGTTCGCAGACCCACCTCCGGGGTTGGTATTGCTGGGGTATCTATTCTAAGGTAAGGAATCTATAACTAACTGTTTCTTTCAGATGAACAAGTTACTTACCTTCAGTAACGATATATCTGTAAGAAACATAGGTTAGTTATAGATTCCTTACGGCCCCACCCATCCTCCACATTCTGCAAACTGACTTCTAGGGTTAAGGACGTCCTTTCAGGGCCCTAGTTTTGTGCACCAGTGGTCAGTGTCTTGCATGGCTCTGCTTTTCTGGCGTGGAAAGTCGTGTACAGAGCTGACGTCAGAGCGCGAGGGCGGCGTCTAAGTAACTTCCGCGACGTCATCCCGGCAACCACGACGCCGACGACGGACACGGAGTCGACCGACACCACTTTCAGACGCGCTGGGGTACTGCTGACAAAAAACTTTCCGGATCCAGTCTGACGCCTCGGGGAGATTCTAAGGTAAGGAATCTATAACTAACCTATGTTTCTTACAGATAGATCGTTACCGAAGGTAAGTAACTTGTTCATTTAGTGATCCGCCAGAAAGGTAGAGATCGGGTCTGTGACTAGTGGTGTGGTTGTTTTACTAAATTCTCCTTGTGTTGCTTCAGTTTTATCAAGCAGTCTAATGTCTGCATCTCTTAATGCGAAGCTGCGGAATGCCTTTCAGAGCACCATCATGAGTGGAGATAGAGGATATTTCTATCGCAGGTATGTCGGGTAGTCTCCCAAGTTCAGCATTACTATGATGTGCTAGACCCGTTGTCTCTATCCTTAGTTCGGAGGTGGGTCTGGCTTGTTGCCCCTGATGGTGTCTGTTTGCTGCTCTTTTTTCATGTTGTTAGTAATATCATTGATTCCGTTTTCTGTGTTCCTGCCGTATTGGAGGTGCCGGGACTTGGTCACTGAATCCTCACTAGTTTGAGAGGCCTGAGCTACGGGCTTCTGCTCTACAGTCTGTTTTGCAGTATATGTAATCCAGTTTGTTATTGTGAGGGATTTTTTCCCTTGGGATCTGGTAGTCATCCCACTTCTTCCTGATTTGTTGTTGGACATGCGTTTATGTCCCAATAGCAACATATTATGTGAGAGTTTCCAATTGGTTTAAAAAAAACTGTTGGCCTTTTGGAAGCCCTGCGTTTGTTGGCCAGATTGGGGCTAAAGAGTATAGTAAAAAAAAAAAAAAACAGCACTGCTGCTGAGTAGGCCAAGGCTCCCACAGCCTTACTTTTATGGTGCACCAGACTGCTGCTCAAGGTGTCAAGTGTGCGTGACCATATGTTATGTTAGAAATTCATAAAGCGCCTGGTTACTCCAATACGGAGTGTCCCTGTGCTTGGTTTTCTCCTAATAGCAATCAGTTCAAACTGTTCAGTGAGCCAGCCATAGCAGTTAAATTACCATTGATTGCCAGAAGAACCAGGTCTTTTAAATTTCTATGAAACAGAGCATATGCCTAATCTTGGTTGCTTTGCATTGAAAAGCGTTAGTAGAGGTAATTGTACATCGGCATATGCCTGATTCCACTGAAGTTTTTGTGGCACCTCCAGTTTCTTGCAGAGCGCAGTTTTATCGAAGGGGCTCCCTCCTGCCCTCTTTTAAAGTCTATTCACAGAATGTGCAAGGTAAGGTGCAGGGTGTATTAAGAGTGCAGCTGATGAGGTCAAAAGTCAGGTGTATTAATCGAATACAATACTGAGCCCTGCTGATATAGACAGGGTGGATGCCCCAAATGGTTTACACTTGCCTCCCCTTTGCTGTCGCCTCCACCCTCTGACAAGCTGGCAAACTTCTCATAAGGCCTCGTTGAAGTCAGGGATTCACATCTGCGCCTTCGCTGTGGCTGCTGCACCCTCCTCGCAGAACGCTACAATAGTGCACCTCAGGGGTTGGGGGTGATAGAGCGCTTACAGCACTCTAAATTGTAGGGGTGCACTATACTCCCGATATAAAAGCACTCATATGTATTTTTGTCGTGTGCAGTGTTTTATGATTATTAAGATGCATTTATTCACGTCATATTAGTATTAAAATGAAGTGAGCACGTTTAAGTAGGATTTGCGTGTATTAGAAAACTTAATTCCTGTTTGTGTAATGTGCAGGACGAAATTATACTCATATAATGTAACCATGTTTAGTTTAAGTTACCCGATTTGTAGGCCCAAATTGTAGGTTGTTTTGAGTTTCGTTTCTCCTTGGTTGCTCAAGAATTAATTAAATAAATTCTGTTGTGCTCGAAGACAGTGTGTTCTCATCCTACTGCAGGTGCAGGAATTTGACCTCGTTATTCTTAGATTTAAGGAGATACCCGGAATGTCTTTGAAGAAGACTGCAAGGCGAGAGGGGAGGACCTGCTTTTCGTGCCTGGCCTATCTGGGAACCAAGGCCACTGTGGAAACTTCCTGAAAAATGTTTCAAATAGAAAAGTTTTAAACATGACGTATTGTGGGTTGAACATTGTCTTTTTGTATGATGCGCAGGGACAGATTCGAGAGACTTCTGCCAGTTTTCGGAGGAGAAGGAGCATCTTGGAGCGAGCTCATAGCGTTAAGCTATTAGACCCATTTGACGTGAGTACTTCTTAGGAAGTCAACACGTGCTGACACCTTTGGGATATGATACAAGGGAGATAGGTAGGATCCTCATTGAGAGCAGAGTAGGGAAAGATTTTGCTCCTTCTTAAATGAAAAGAGAATTGGACTCCGCTTCTATTCTTTGCTGTATTTTGATTTTGGAGTTCATCATATTATGCCTTCTGTGCCGAATGACTTATATTCGTAGAATCGGCTCTGTATTGATCTTTCTGTACCTATATACTCTGATATTGAGGTGTGTTTATATTCAATTATTTTTGGCCTTATAATAAATCCACCAAATGGAAATTCGGAGTCTGGTTCATTACAGCATGATTAAATCGAAAGTATAATCTTGAATTGTTTTCCTCCCTTCTACCACTTTTAGCAGGCAAATAAAAGACCATCTGCATTAAATCTAGTAGGGAAAAGTAGGAGTAAAGGTTGGCGTAATCAAATGGTAGCAGAGGATGGTTTGCCTCTAAGAGTGAGGGGAGAAAGAGAGTAGGAGTAGGGTTGGAAGAACATTAAGGCCCTGGACACGGAGTAGACCACGGCGGACATTGATGGAGATTGGCGGACGTTGACGGTGCGGCGGAAACAGTGGTGGCGTGAGTATGGAATTGTGTGGTGTGTTAGATTGCGGTGATGAAATATTTGTGTGATGTCTTGCGAAGTTGGGATGCATGTTGAGTGATTGTGGGTTTATTGATTTACTGGTCCGGACACTTGCAAGTCAGGAAGTTTGGTTAGCGGACTCAAGAGAAGTCCAAGATCCCGGGATAGTTTTGTATTTATAATTGTCTGAACAGAATTGTGGGTGTCGTGAAGCGCTATCGACGATCCATTTGTGATAGGGAACTTTGTGTGAATGGAGGGATACGTCGCGGTAGAAAGCCTCAGGTACCGGGGGTGGACTATGGCAATTGAGTGACCGACGCAGGTCGGGGGTCACAGCGGATGAATGTTCTTGTAAGCGTGTTCTATCGATCTTTTAGCGGACAGACAATTATTTGTTTTATGTAACTGGAAGTTATTGTGATTGTGTTAGGAGCAGTTACTTGGTTTAATAGCTTTGGATATACAGTTACTTGTGGTACGAATGTGTGAGTGAGTGAAATTGTAAAGGCGGGTGAGCCGCTGCAAAGAGCGAGCAGTGACATCAGTGTGCGCCGCGCTGGGATTGGTGGAAGTTCGTTCGAAGCTGAGTATTGAATTTGGAGGGCAAACAATCGATTTTCATGATGAGATGTTTTAAGGTGCTGCGGGATTTGTGTAGAGGCGACACAGGAGTGGTGACACGGGTAGGAGAAGAAGCTCCGCCTGAGGATACACCGGTGCATTATATGGCAACAAATGTAGGACTCCACACTATAGTCTGGCTTCAAAATTGGCATAAAATTTCAGAAAAAGAAGAAGAATTAGCTTTTCCTCGTTATGGTTCATTTCGTATGGAGGTGCTGTATCAGCTAAGAGGAGTGATGTCTGCTCTGAAACCTCCGCCTAGACCAACCCAATTTGAGGCATTGGATGCTTGGATGAGAGCAGCAATGGCAAAGAGAAGGGAAGCTTCTCAGGGAAGAATGAAAAAAACAATGAAGGCATATCAGGATGCCAGGTGGGATGCACAGCTGAAAAGATGGAGAGTAGACACCATTGAGGGAGAACAATTGTATCCCTTTTGGCTGCTAGAAGGTGGGTCCGAAGGAAAGTGTAAGACGGAAGAGGACAGTGACACAGATGACAGTTTTCTTGATAGATTGCTAGCAGAACGTCCTCCACCTTATGACTCTAGGCCAGAGCCGGAGCAGACGCAGCAACCTGAGGACATTCTAAGAGTGGGACGAATAGGTGCAGAGGAGCAGACCACAGGAGTAAGAGGGAGGATTTCAGTGGGAACGAAAATTCCAGGAGGGTCTGGAGGGATACGGTACGCAACTTCGGAGTCAGGAGAGACTGCCTGTAACATGCGGCTACCAGAAGTTCTTTCGGTACCAGTTACTATTGGACCGGTGGTTTCAATATATAACCCTAGAGAAAGAACAAGGGAAAGTCAACAACAAACAGAACAAGGTGAAGAGACTATCTCTGGAGGGAGTCTTACAATGAGTTGAACAGGTATGGCTCAGGTACCAGTGGAATCCAGTACTCCACTGCCTGCTACAGCTGATCCATCAAGAATGGACAGTGGGTCAGAACGAAGGCGAACAGGAGCTTTGGCAAATTCTAGGTCAGACATCAGAATGTGGGTTCCACCGGTGAGGGAGTCACAGATATTGAGTGACGAATTGGGGTTGAGACAAGAAGCACCTAGGGTACCATTAGGGCCACAGTATGTGTGTGAGGGTAACCATTGGAGAAGTCGAAGTTGTGAAAGAGAAAGTCGCCCAGTTGTGAGAATTGAGGAGAGTGGGGACCTAAGGAGAACACAAAGTTGTGAGAGGAAGGAATTGGGAAGTGAAAGAGGTCAGAAGGTTTTACAGGTTGCAATGAAGGCACCATTGTTAGATGTGGTAAGATTAAAAGCAGAAATAGATGAGGTGATAGAAGGGAATCTGCCATGGGAAAGAATTGAAACATATGATCCAAGCGAATTGCTATTTGTAGCTAAAGACGTTACCAGAAAGGCAAAGCGAGCTCATGATGCATTGTCACAGCTGGCACGAAGGTATGAGGTAGATCTAACAAAGACTAAAATGATGCAGGGAACTTGCAGATTGCATTATACGGACAAGGAATTGGAAGAGAAGCGAACGACAGGATTAAAGGCACAAATTAGGGAATTGGTGATAGGGATGCGAGCGTGGAAAGCATTAGACAGATGGGAAGAGAGGTGGGCCAAAAAGAAAAGTGCCAAGAAAGAGATAGGAGACACTCCGCCTCCAGGTGGAGGGACGGGACCAGCAGGACATTACCCTCTGAGAGAAGTGCAAAATGGGGGGTATGTTCATGTGCCATGGAGCAGGGGTGATTTGGCAGCATTCACTAATGATTTTCCTCGGCTGAGGGAAAAACCTGCTGACTGGTATAAGCAAATAGACCGGTTTGTCAAGATTTCGAAGGTGCTTTGGATTGATTTGAATACCTTGTTTGATATAGTGGTCCCAGGGGATTTATGGACGGCATGTAAAGTTGCCATTGATTGGCCCGCTATAGAACCAGCCAGAGATCCGGTGAATCATGGTCCTTTTCCCGAAGTAATGAAGAAATATGAGCAAGTGATTACATGGTTACAATCCAAGGTAGCTCCGCAAACGGTTGATTGGCTTTAAATCGATCGTACTACTCAAGATTCTAAGGAGTCGGTACATGACTATTATGAGAGACTTTTAGTGGCTTTTAAACAGCATAGTGGATTGGATACAATTGAGCAAAAATAAATGGGACAGTTTGTCTCAAAGTTTGTGCTAGGACTAAGATCTGATATTAGCTTGATGATACAGACACATTTGATATGTTGGCAGAATAAGACGGTGGACGAAATCCTGCGTTATGCAAAATACTGTAGTGATCAGGTGGAATCGGCACAAAAGAAATTGAAAGACAAGTTAATGTTGGTGCAGTTGAGGAATGCCGAAAGGCCTGATCAGATGCAAGGGGTTGGAGGAGCGATGGGTCGAGGTAGAGGAAGTGGTAGAGGAATGGGTCAGCAGATGGTAACCCAACCTGGACAGGAAAGAGGCAGGGGAATGGATGCAGGTACAGGAGGTGATTGGGTGACGAACCAAAAGAAGGTCACTGCTTGTCATTATTGTCACAAAATCGGGCATTGGAAGCGCGAGTGTCAATTGAATCCAGCAAATCAATTGCAGAATGAGGGAGAAGGACAGATGTCAGAGACTTTGAATACTGTAACTAGACCTAGGTCCATGTATGGGGCAGGATATGAGCCACAAATACAGATTCCTCAGCCTCCAAGAATACCTACTCATAATCAGGTGTATCATCAGATGCCCTATTTTGAAATACGAGACAGATTTGACCAACCACAAGATCTTCATGAGTGTCAGAGGGGGTGCAGGAAGAATGCCCTTTGGATGCGATCCTGGAAGTAGATCAGAGTGGACCATTTGTAGATGCAGAGGTGAACGGGTATCCTGTTACCTTCTTGTTAGATACTGGAGCTGCGCGCTCCACAGTAAGAACAGAAGTGGTTCCAAATTTGGCCCTTTCGGGACAATCGATTCAAGTGGTGGGAGTTACCAATCAGAAAATGACTAACCCATTGACAAATGAGTTGCCTGTGAGTATAGGACCGTTCCGAGACAAACATCAATTTGTAGTATGTGATTCAAGCCCAGTCTGTCTATTGGGACGAGACCTTTTGTGTAAACTAAATTGTACCATATCTTGCACTCCGAGGGATGTGGAGTTGCAAACCTATGATGATGATGCCGATTTTAAAATGGCCAACATGAGTTTGTATGCAGAAATGTTCGTGGTTCTCACGCTAGAGGAGTTGCCACATGATTTGAGGGACTCCGTTTCTCCGAAAGTGTGGGACTTCACGGGAGAGGAGATAGGATTGATTCGAGGGGTTGAACCTGTTAGGATACAGATCAAACAAAATGCAGAATTTCCACGAACTCCGCAGTATAAATTAACTCCAGAAAGTGTGGCTGGAATAAGGCCTGTAATTGAGTCTATGATTGCACAAGGCATTCTCAAAGAGACACGAGGAAGTCCCTGCAATTCACCTATTATGGGACTGCAGAAGCCTAGCGGCAAGTACAGAATAGTACAGGATTTGCGCAGAGTTAATGAAATCGTGATTCCATGTTGTCATGTGGTACCGAATCCAGCTGTTATTCTGTTCCAAATACCATGTGAAGCAGAATGGTTTACAGTCATAGATCTATGTCAGGCATTTTTCTCCATACCGTTGCATGAAGACAGACAATTTTTATTTGCATTTAGGATGGACGATCGTGTGTTAACGTGGTGTAGAATCCCTCAAGGGTATACAGAAAGCCCCTCTATTTTTAGTCAGAGTCTGAAGAAGAATCTTGAAGGGCTGATGATGCCCCAGAACTCAGTCCTAGTTCAATATATTGATGACCTTTTGATCGCTTCAGAGACTGAGGATGCTTGCAGAATTGATACTGTTGCTTTGCTGAATCATTTGGCAGAAAATGGACACAAAGTGTCCCCGAACAAACTCCAGTATTGTCTGAATGAAGTTCAGTATCTAGGTCACCGGATCGAGAAGGGAAAACGAAGGGTGTCACCAGATCGCATAGAGACGATTCTGCAAATGGGAACTCCGAAAACACAAAAAGAAGTCTACATGTTTTTGGGAATGGTCGGCTATTGTCGACAGTGGATCCCAAATTTTTCCTTGCAAGCAAAGCCACTGTTGAGATTGACTCGAAAGGACATTAGCGATCTGGTACCATGGGATGATGACTGCCTGAGAGCCTTCCTCAAGCCGAAAGAGAGCCTATGTCGCGCTCCAGCTCTGGGAATGCCGGATTATAATAAAGCGTTTTCGCTCTTCTGCTGTGAAAGGGAAGGATGTGCATTAGCGGTCCTTGTACAGACACATGGAGATGCTCGTAGACCAGTGGCTTACTTTTCAGCTACATTAGATCCAGTAGCTTCTGCGTTGCCCGGATGTCTCAAATCTGTTGCTGCAACAGGTGTTAGCATTGAGAGATGTGAAGGCATAGTGATGGGTCATCCGCTTATTGTTTATGTGCCTCATTCAGTAGAGCTGTTAATGACAAGAACTAAGACACAGTATTTAACGAATAACAGACTTACAAAGTATGAGCAGGTTATATTGGCTTCTGAAAATGTCACTCTGAGACGTTGTACCACCTTGAATCCTGCTACATTGTTACCTCTTCCGCAAGAGGAGGAAGAGGATTGTGAAGAGCATGACTGCCTGGATGTTACTGAGCTATCTACCAAACCCAGACCTGACATTGTTGATGAACCTCTGTCTGAAACTGATTTGATTCTTTTTGTTGATGGTTCATGCTTAAGAGACAATGAAGGGTGTTTGAGAGCAGCGTTTGCTGTGTGCACCATCTTGGGGGTGGTGGAAGCTGCCTGTCTGAAAGGAGTATACTCTGCTCAGGTAGCCGAAATTATTGCTTTGACACGTGCCTGTATCATTTCAAATGGAGTCCGAGTGACTATATATACGGACAGCCAATATGGGTTTGGAGTGGTTCATGACTTCGGCCAGTTATGGTCACAGAGGGGATTTTTAACGTCCTCAGGATCCCCAATCCGTAATGGAGAATTTGTGCGCCAATTGTTGGAAGCTTTGCAGAAACCCAAAGAGATAGCTGTAGTAAAATGTGCAGCTCATGGAAGGGGAGAGGACTTTGTTACAAAAGGAAATAACTATGCCGATGAAGTAGGGCGTTTTTGTGCTATACATGCTTGTGTTTTCAATGGAACATATGTAGGAGAGAGCACAGAAGAGACTGAACTCAGCATGATGTTAGCTATAGCCGATACCTGGGATGAGGTAAAGCGACTGCAGGAGGAAGTCCCAGAGGAGGAAGTTGCATCATGGGTTAGAGCAGGCTGCGAAAAGAGAGAGGATGGCATTTGGGAGTCGACAGATGAGAGAACAGTATTACCTAATTGTTTATTGAGCCCAATGGCAAGGCAGATTCACAGAGTGGTTCATCTAGGGAGAGATGCCATGGTGCGAGTGTTTAGGCAAACTTGGTTTAACCCACGATTTCGTGTGTATGCTGAAGCAGTGTGTCACATGTGTGTTACATGTCAACAAATGAATGTTGGAAAGAGAACTGTGGTTGCAATGAGTCATATTGGAAGATCAGGAGGGCCTTTTAATAGGATACAGTTGGACTTTATCGAGATGCCTAGGTGCAATAGGCTGAGATATGTTTTGGTGGTAGTGTGTATCTTTTCACGTTGGGTTGAAGGCTATCCAACTAGACGATGTGACAGTCTCACAGTGGCAAAACTGTTGTTAAGGGAACTGATACCACGGTTTGGATTTCCGACCTCAGGTGGAGACGGATAGAGGAACACACTTCCATAGTGAAATCATGAAATTGTTATGTACAGCTCTAAACATTGATCAGAGATTGCACTGTAGTTACAGGCCTGAGTCATCTGGCCTTGTGGAGCAGATAAATGGCACAATCAAGATGAGGGTGTCAAAGGTTTGTTCGTCAATTTCATTGAGGTGGCCAGATGCGCTACCATTGGTATTGATGAGTCTGCGTAGTACTCCTGATAGGAGGACAGGACTCTCTCCCCATGAGATATTGATGGGAAGAGCTATGCTATTGCCTATGGTGCCAGCTACAGCACTGATAAACATCACAGATGATTTCGTTTTGGATTATTGTAGGGGACTGGCTGACGTGGTTAATTCTGTGTCCCATCAGGTCGAGGCTGCGACTGCATCTACCTCGAGAGACCTGCTGCATGATCTTAACCCTGGTGACTGGGTGCTTGTTCAAAAGCACGTGAGGAAGAGCTGCCTTGATGCTCGCTGGTGAGGACCATACCAGGTGATCTTAGTTACAAGTACAGCTGTGAAGTGTGGAGGATTACCAAACTGGATCCACACTTCGCACACTCGCCACGTTCCAGAACCTGAGGAAGCAACGATTCCTCTTGTTCCGAGGAGTACAACTGAAACTGACACAGAGAACGAAGGGTCAAGTCGTTAGAATTCCTGAAGGGGCTGAACAATCAACTGAGCAAGAAAACCAAGATCAAGCTGCTCCAGAGTTGAGTTCAGATCATGAGATTGCAGAAGTGAACTTTGAACCAGATCAAAGTGAACGGCCTGATGCAGAAGGATCAAATCAAGAGGAAGAGAGGAGACCAGGTGCAGAAGCAGAAAAGTGGCCAACAAGAAAAGAAAGGCTGAACATAAGGCTTGCATCTGAGAAAAATCTCGCTCCGATTCCTGAAACGTCTGAATCAGATCAAAGTGAAACTGAGGAGAGACCGGATGGTCTAAGACGATCCAGAAGAGAGAGGGTACCGTCTCAAAAGTACGCCTCTCCTGAGTGGACGTACCTGGCTGCAAATGCAGAGACCGAGGAATTCCGGAAGGTTGGGGACTGGTACAGTGAGTTACGGAGGGGACACCCTGTCGATTGATATTCAGCTGTTGGTCCCTGGAGTTGAAGCCTTCGGAATCCTAACTTTGACAGTCCCCGATCCACCAAGGCTAAGTGGTTTGCACTTTTTGATTCTTAACCAGGTTGCTTTCCCCACATTTGGTCGACAGCCCACTGCACAGGAACTGGGAGAGATTTGTGCAGAAATTCTGCAGCTTGTTCTTACCATACTTGGATCTAATATCATTAATGATGAAGCTTGAACTTTGAAAGAAGAACTCATTAGGCTTTAGAAGGAAGATAACCTAGGCCCGAGTGGAAGAAGATTTAAATTAGGGACTTTCAATAGATGAGGAATTGAGAGCTAGGGCTGACTACACCTCTACAATAGGCCATAGATACTGGACTGAATATTGCAATAATCGAATGGGAAAAAGGAAAATAAAAAGACATCGTAATTAACAAAATAAGGCAAGAAAAGAAGAAAAGAGACTTTGATTCGTTTGCGCCTCGAAACCAAAGGTTGTTCAAAATGGAATCTGGAAATCCAGGACGCAAGCAGAAGTGCATAATTGGTACCCTTATTGATGTGGTGCTTATTGTCATAACTGTGGTGATTGTTACATCTTTGGTTGAGTCACACGATGCCGAAAGGAATGGGGAACAGACGACACTTACCCCACCTACTTCAGAGTTCGAAGAGGGTGCATCCGCAAAAGATAGAGAGATGATTAGGGAAACTAGTCGAATGTTACATGTAGATTTGTCAAAAGGTGATTTCACGCTGAATGCATATGCTCGTTTGTTGTATGAGTATGTTTATACAATGGAAGCGAAAGATTGCTATGTGTGTATGCAACTGCCAGCATCCGTAGAAGAAGGCATTCGATACCATCACTTACCTTTGACCTATGGCATTACATGCAGTGTGTTATTGAGTATGTTTTATAGCAAGGCACATTTTGAGTACTACTTCTCCAATTATGATGTGGTACTCTCAGAAGTCCACGTTCTTAAATACATGAATAAATATGATTACTATAAGCAGGTAGAGAGGATGTCTACGTATTTTGTGCCTACTATTACCTTAGATACATCTTATGCCCATAGACACAATTTGACCTGCATGTTAACTGACATTGAAAAGAAGTTTGTGGACTAGATAGAAGATCGACATAGGCAGACCTTATTTAGACCAGATCCGAAGCACAAAGTGATCCCATGGACACAGGAGGAATTAGATCATAAGGCAAAGGGGAGTTCTGGTCCAATAGCTTTAGACTTCCAGCAAAAAGGGAGGTTGTGCATTAGACACCCGTCCACATATTATGACAAAATATTTGTGGGTGAGAGTGATTGTGAAAACATTTTCTTGATTGAGGAATCCATTAGAAAGGCGCTGTTGGATAAATTGACCATAGTGCCAAACGTGTACTTTGCGTGCGGTAAAAATGCTTATGTGAAATTGCCCAAAAATTGGTATGGTACATGTTATTTGGCTGTGGTATTTCCCAAGATCTTCCATGTGGATGATTTATGGCCTTTGGAAGGGAAGAGATCTCATAGAGGAAAACGCGGTGTAAGTGCGGGAGAAATTATTGGGGATGTATTTGGAGCTATGATACCTAGTTTGGGTGTGATTTTGAATGATGTGAAGATTAGAAAGCTGGCAACTCTGGTAGATAAGCTCTCTGTGAATACGGCCCAAATCCTATTACTTGTTGATGGGGAGATGGTTACAATAAGGGCTATGGTTCTTCAAAATCGTCTTGATTTAGATGTGCTATTAGCAAAAGCTGGAGGAGTCTGTAAATTATTGAAAGTTCAACAGTGCTGTACTTATATTCCTGACAATAGTCGGGATATAAGGAAGTACATTAGCAATATTTCAGAGATACATCAAGATTTACGTGATCTAGCTGCTGATGGACTCTGGGAACAAATTGGCAAGGGATTTGGCAAGATAGGAAGCTGGTTTGGAAGTTTGGGACAAGGAATAATGGGATACATCTTGAAACCTATTATAATAGCTGTTATTTGTATAATTGTACTGTTGGGAGTCGATAAGGCTTACAAATGGCAAAGGGCACGACATGCTGAGAATTCTTTGAAAAAGCGAGAGCAACAATTAGAACGACTGCAGGACAGTCATTATCTGCACCTTAAAGGGTTGGAAAGATTTAGACAGGGACAGCAAGCTACAACCTCTGTTTAGGTCGGTCTCTTCTACAAGGAGAAACTTATGAGAGGGTAAAAAGGTTGGTGTTATGACACTAGTCAGAAGAGGGTGGAACTGATAGAGCGCTTACAGCACTCTAAATTGTAGGGGTGCACTATACTCCCGATATAAACGCACTCATATGTATTTTTGTCGTGTGCAGTGTTTTATGATTATTAAGATGCATTTATTCACGTCATATTAGTATTAAAATGAAGTGAGCACGTTTAAGTAGGATTTGTGTGTATTAGAAAACTTAATTCCTGTATGTGTAATGTGCAGGACGAAATTATACTCATATAATGTAACCATGTTTAGTTTAAGTTACCCGATTTGTAAGCCCAAATTGTAGGTTGTTTTGAGTTTCGTTTCTCCTTGTGTTGCTCAAGAATTAATTAAATAAATTATGTTGTGCTCGAAGACAGTGTGTTCTCATCCTACTGCAGGTGCAGGAATTCGACCTCGTTATTCTTAGATCTAAGGAGATACCCGGAATGTCTTTGAAGAAGACTGCAAGGCGAGAGGGGAGGACCTGCTTTTCGTGCCTGGCCTATCTGGGAACCAAGGCCACTGGAAGAAGAGTCGACTTAATTAAAGCTTCTGTGGAAACTTACTTAAAAATGTTGCAAATAGAAAACTTTTAAACATGACCTATTGTGGGTTGAACATTGTCTTTTTGTATGATGCGCAGGGACAGATTCGAGAGACTTCTGCCAGTTTTCGTCGGAGAAGGAGCATCTTAGAGCGAGCTCTGTAGCTTTAAGCTATTAGACCCATTTGACGTGAGTACTTCTTAGGAAGTCAACACGTGCTGACACCTTTGGGATATGATACAAGGGATCCTCATTGAGAGCAGAGTAGGGAAAGATTTTGCTCCTTCTCAAATGAAAAGAGAATTGGACTCCGCTTCTATTCTTTGCTGTATTTTGATTTTGGAGTTCAGCATATTATGCCTTCTGTGCCGAATGACTTATATTCGTAGAATCGGCTCTGTATTGATCTTTCTGTACCTATATACTCTGATATTGAGGCGTGTTTATATTCAATTATTTTTGGCCTTATAATAAATCCACCAAATGGAAATTCGGAGTCTGTGGTCCATTACAGCATGACTAAATCGAAAGTATAATCTTGAATTGTTTTCCTCCCTTCTACCACTTTTAGCAGGCAAATAAAAGACCATCTGCATTAAATCTAGTAGGGAAAAGTAGGAGTAAAGGTTGGCGTAATCAGGGGTCACAGGAGGGCACGAGGGTCAGGCCGAGATCAGGACCAGGAACGCAGAACGAGCTGGGGAAAGGCCTCTCCCACAGCAGGTGTGTGTGGAGTTGGGACAGGGAAAAGGACTCTAGTTTGAGCGACCTCGGTAGCCGCAGTTGATCCCGCGCGCCGACCCCAGCGATGCCGCAGCTGTTTCTCGGATAGGTTCGGGCTGGCAAGGCGGGAAATGCGGGCCCACGGGCAGAGCAGCGCGGTGGTCCAAGTGAGCTCTAGAGAGGTCCGTGTGAGATTGCAAAGTGAATTCTTTTGGGGTACCTGGAGTATGTTTAAATTACTACCAACCAAAATGGCTCAGATGACTAAGACTCTGGTTAGAACCGCAAATATTCAAACTTTCGCCGTTTTGGTTTTATGTAGAGGTTTGCACCTGGCGCACAATAACCAAATGAACTTGTGACCTGTCGAATAGAAAAGGCCCTCTGCAAAAATTGCTGGATGTCACTAAGCCATGCTTTTAGCATTTGAACATGTGACTCGCATGTTACTTGCAGTGTTCTGCCTTAGGAATGTTAAATATTTTGTGATGATTTAAATATGAGACCTCTCCCACAAGTGCATTGACCGATTAACCATGTAAGCTATCTTTCCATTAAAATAGCCATGCTTGTTGCATGTATGTCACACGTTAAAATCTTGTGATGATCAACTCATCCTTACATTCTATTAGATATCTTTTATAGGTGTCTTTTATTGAGCTTTGATGGTTTGTATTTAAACCGAATAATGAATGAATCTTTATTGTATGATTACTTAAAATCTTATACAAGACAATAGCATAAAAACACAATAAATATAAAAGCAAAAAAATATCATAGCTATGCCGTAAAAGTGTGTGATATAAAATCTTAAAAATGTTGTTACGTCAATCGCAAGGCGAAGTTAACAACCTCCCCGGGTACACCGTCATGGTGGTTTAAATGACCGGTGTGAGGTGAAACAACGATTGCACGAACGCCAAGCTATGAGGTGCACGAGCATGCAATATTGTAACGTGCAAGCATGCATGAGATTAAGATATACAGAGCAGATGTCAATGATTGGTTCAACCTGTAGAAACGGTGCTCTACCCGGCGCCAATTCCATGCTCAGTAGAGTATCGGCTTGTTCGCATGGTTGTACAGACGGCCCCACCCAGAGATTCGGACTGTTTGGCGCTTGATTTTACAGAAGACCCCACCAAGATATTATGCAAGATTGCTATATTGGGACAGAACTGTGTGCGAGCCCCTAGAGTGGTAGGAATCGCCAAATCCGTGCTCAGTGGAGTGACAATCTGTTTGGCTCGTGATTGTGCAAAAGGCCCCACCAAGGGATTGTATTGGGTTACTAGATGGAAACAGAACCGTGTGCGGGCCCCTAGAGTGGTAAGACCTTTATCCATGCTGGTGTGTGCCTGCGTGCGCCCTGTGAGTTGTGCAGGCCCTTCAGATAATCTGTCCTTCATGCAGGCCAGTCCACCTTAAGTATCAGAAGTGCATCATACGTAGCTAAGCTCGTCGTAACCAGTTCGTATAAGATGCATCTCCACTTGAAGTTCCCATGGCCCTTAGTGAGCTTCGGCTTGTGAGTTATGGACTTTTGTCTCCGTTACTTGGGTAGTACTTAGGGTCCTTGCTGCTTCTGCGTGGAACTTGCCAATTCGTGCGAGGGCCGTCGGCTCCGTGATGGTAAAAATAAGCTTTAGGGCTTCTTTGCACGTTCTCACGCAGTTTTGCAAGAACAGAGACCTTAAATATAGTCGCCTTTCACCCTGCAACACTGGGCAGCAGCAAATGATGTGCTCTGCTGCTTCTGTATGGTAAAGACACAGGCGACATCCCTTGTTCCCAGACACACTGTGTTTCCAATGGGTCCTGTAGTCCTGAATTGGCAATGTGAGGAGCCTAGTTTTCAATATGTTCTGGAGGGCTGTCCTCCCCAGCCCTGCTTTCAAGTAAGGGGACGTTTGCCGCCCTCCTGACCTTTACACGTAGCCCCCTGGACTGCTGTTTATTTGAGTTAGCACTGACATTCAAAAAGATTTTAAGATGTTAAACAGGCAAGTATTTGTTATCACATTAACTGAAGTAAAAGGAAAAGAAGCAAAGTAGGTGTCCAGCACAACATATCTTTAGGAACACCTTCATTTTTAAAGACTTTGTGCAACAAACAATTAAAAAAAATTGATTATCTTCAAAATCGAAAAAGTATATTAATATGCAGAATCTTTTCACCTTAGTGCATCAGATTAAATAATTGAATTGAAAAGCATTTATTAAAAGTGATAGTTCTCAAACATGAATTTAAAAACATTCACGCCTTCCTTGCCCTGACAACAATACCACTAGTGAACTAAGAGGCAAGTCAGTTGTCATGTGCACTCTACATGGCCTTTTATGAGAAATGGGCAGATATATGGCTTCGGAGGCAGGTTTTATTGGCATCTTTATAACACACGTATAGAAGGATGAAGTGATGAGCACCTTTCTTCCAGGTAGCAAGTGGTAACTGGGTTTTCTTTCTCTTCTTTTTCTCCCTCGCAGGCCTTTCATCAAAATGGCTGCCAACAGAGCCATCAGGAAAATCGGAAAGAAATGCGGTAAGTAAATGCCCCCACTAAGCGTTGGTTATTACTTTCACCGTCACGCCCATGAGGAAAGGACCTGGCCTCCAAGTGTTTGTTATGAATTACATCTCCCCTACACCAGCGTTTCATAATTACCCATATTGTGGGATCCTGGTAGTGAGCCATCACCATTTGTAACCAACATACATGCCAATTGCTTCAGTGAATACTAGGGCATAGTCACCCCCTAGAGGGTTTTTAAGCTGTTAATACACATCTGCCACCAGAGTGAAACAACCACTCACTTCAAACCCTATAGGTAGCGTTGAGGAACCTCCAAAGAACAGGGAAAACACATTGCTCTGTAGAACTGTTAAAGAATAGTGCATATCCTAAGCCAGCCCTCCTAAGTGCAACACCCGTGTTTAAATGGTTGTCGCAGGGAAATACATTGCATGCCTTTAGAGCTCATTTTTTACCCCGCATTTTTTTACAACGCATATGCTTTTACAATGCATGCCATTACCACGCATTGTTTATATATATAAAACCAATGTATTTGTGTGGGGAGATCCCCCAACTTACCTTAAATGCGCGGAAAAGGCATGCATTGTAAAGACGTACACGTGGTGAAACCATGCGTGGTAAAAAATGTGTGGTAAAGGCACAATGTGGTAAAAACCTTGTTGTAAAGCCTGTTTCCCATTTAAACCACTTTACAAAATACAGAATACAAAACCCCTTTAAACAGTCATGGCCTCCCCTTCCCGCAGCAGTCACTCGCTGCACTGCCACAACTCTCCTGAGTGATGGCCCACATGTAGACATCCTCTGGCAGCGTCCACCAATCCTCCGTCCATGTCACTGGGGGATCTTCAGTGGCTCCCGGCTCTCCTGCAGTGCAGTCCTCTCTTTCTTCTGCATCCTCCTGCCGGCTTCCTTTTGCATCCTCCTGCCAGCTTCCTTTGGCGTCCTACCGCTGTCTTCCTTTGGCATCCTCCTGCCGGCTTCCTGATGTCTGACTCTGGATACTGCTCCGCACTGATCTTCTGGTCCGTCGTCCCTTTTAGCATGATCACTCTGCCCCTTGGCACCTGAAAGGAAATGTCCTTCCTCAGTGTTTGTGGCACTTTAGCCTGATCTAGCCCCTTTGCTAAACTGGTGTCCTTCTTTTGTTTCCCTTCCAGTCTCCAACTGCATTTTGGGAGCAGCAAAGAAGGATCCATGGCGTTAGCAGCAGGTAAGTGCTTGGGGTAGGGAGGGGGTTCCCCAAAGGCCTATGTTATTATTATACATGGAACAACATTATAGTTTATTAAATCGAACAAAAGAGGCTTTGTACAGTGCACATCCTGAACTTGTGTATTTCAAGGTGCTCTCATGCTTTACATTAAAGAAGAAAAATAATGTAAAGAGAAGTAAAACAATTGCCTAGGATCACACAAATTGGTTTGGTTTGAAAGCCAGGATTAATCCCAGGTTTTCTGGTTTCACATTGTGCATTTCAGTGACTATCTGGGTATCTCTTTCCCTCTCTAGTGGCACATGAGGTTAGAGTGTGGGTGGCGGACAGAATGCTCAACTCATTTTGAGCATGAGGTTCCAAGAGTACATTGAGCTGAGTCACAGCAAGGCATCTGGCTCCAGTTTGGCTCCAGCCTTCGGTGTCTAGCCCACCTCCAAAACATATTTGCAATTAAGCAGACAAATGCATAGAAAGGATATGATTTGAAGAGTACTAACGCCACAGTGTAGGACTCCTTGTTTCAAGATTAATAACTTTGTCACTACACCATATTTTAGTGAGTGGGCTATGAGATTGAGTGTTTTCTTCCTTATGGTTGAAAATCAAATGATCGTTGGGTTACAGTCCGGTTTTCCTATTACATACTACTAGCGTTTAGCTTACGTTTTTCCTAGCTCTGTTAAAAAAAGAAACAGAGAAATGTGTTCAGAAAGTGATTATGCAAAAGTGCATAGTTTATCACAAGGGGAGGCCGAGATTTTAAAAAAACACATGCCTGCTAGTTATATAGTTTCCATCTTGATCATTACCCAACAGCTGGGGTGTTTGTGGTTTCAATGGTGAGACTCGGGGACTACTCTCAGTTATGCCACTGTGCTGTGGAACCTGCTCAGACTTTAAATTCAGATTTCACAACCAGCATGTTTATGTAAAGTGGTAAAACCAGGATTACATTTGACGTCGCTTAGTAACATGGCTAAAACTTTCCACTGTCCCTTGTCTTGCAGTGGAGATTGGGTGTTTGAGTCTGCTCACCTCTGTGATTTGCACAACTTGTTGGGAGTCATTGTCATGGATTTTTATGGCACTTGCTTCCTTAACAGAGCCTGTTTCCTGGTTCTAAGCACTCCTAATGTTTACAAATAGGAGACTAAGGGCATAAGGATTTTGTGAGGCCTAAGATTCTATTTAATTCTACTTCAATAATCAAGTTATTTCCATTCTGCACTTGACTTGCCAGAGGTACTGACAGCAAACAGAGAAGGCTTACCCCATGTTGCAGTATAGGGATAGTGGCTCAGATACAGCATAACACAGGATTATAAAATCTATAACTCTACTAAAGACTTGGGGCTTAAATTTAGAGGACAGTATGGAATGAAACCCTCCACAAACTCCACAACTCACTGCGCACACCATGTACATGCCTTGCTTCCCCATAGTCCCCCCCTGCTGCATCAGTGCAGCCCTCGGTCACACCACAGACCTTTGTTTTTGGCCCATGGGAAAGTGTTTGTGAGTATCCATGCACTAGAATGTCTGGAAAACTGCACCAGTTATGACTTTCTAGGCATATTACCGGGAATTCAGGTAATTCTTCCATATGCTTATGTTCCACAATGTGGAACTGTCATATTACATTTTACAAGTCAGACTTGGGGAAGCCCCAATCCCAAGTACAATAGAATGTTTCTTCTTTTATTTTCTCTACATGTAAAACATTGTTCCTGATAGAGAATCCCCATCCCCTACACCCATTGAAAGTTTGGAGTGCTCAGTTCCCCTTATCACCCTAGGAAGGGATTGCAGGGGCAAATCTCCAACCATTCAAGAATTGGAAAGGGTTGGTGATGAGTTTTAAATGTTCACAAATAGCTCAGTTTTCATAACCTCACAATGCTAACCATGCTATAAAATGTCTATTTCCCACCCCGTGTGTGGTATTCACACCACATAATTGTTTGTAGTTGTGGCACACAATTACATTGGTGTGTATTTGTTTAGACCTACAAGGTATATAGTTTGGTGAATACTTAGCATTGTAAACCAGATACATTGGGCCTGATTCAGAAAGGTAACTTACACTTTTGAGTAAGATTCCTACTTTTCAGTAATTACAAACTATATACTTATGTAGCAACTTACTCTTTTTTTTGTAGTACCTTACACTTTTGTAGTAAGTCCAACACTATACATAGCCAACCACTGGTAGTGCAACACCGTCCCTCAGAACGTGATGGAGGTAGGGACTTACAACAAAAGTATGTGTTACTACAAAAGTGCAAGTTACTGCAAAAGTGCAGTTTATGGATAGCACTTTGCCGTACGTTTTGTAGTACTTCTGTAGCCCTACAGCACATACTCCAAAGCGAAATTTGTGAATCAGGGCTACAATGTTGTTTACTTTCACAAGGCTATTCAAAGGCAGAAGTTGTTTCAACAGGACTCAATTTGTGAGTAACACACAGTTTCCCAGAACTTCTTCCGCAGACCACGGATAAAAGACTGTGTCAATTTATTAAGGTGCATAAACCTGCTTTCTTTATCTGATAGTGTCAGCACGCCCCAGGTCCATTCATCTCTGCCTACACTTAATGGTTTCAAGCTTTAGATTCCAGACTGTGCCCACTGCCTATGACTCAAAATGAACTCTGAAACGTGTGGTTTTCATTGACATACTCACCTGCTACTTATTTAAAGTCTAAGCAACAGGCCCATGTTTAGACTACAGGAAAAAACGCTTTGAAGAGGGATTTGCGGTGTTTTATTTGTCAAATGTTGGAATTTCCTGAACAGCGGGTAGATGTTGGTAGCATCTGTGTTGATAATTAAATTTTCATTTTGCTGCTTTCACAATTTGTTTTATGTGTTCACGCACAATACACATATTTTATACAAAGCCTAATGCCCATTTTTTGTTTTTAAAGAGCGGCCAAGAGTAATCTTCTGTTATAAATATAGAGACGAGTCAAGTTAAAAAAAGGTTTAAACCCCTCAGTCATCTCAATTCTGTTATTTTATTTTGAATTATGCCACTAGAGAGGAGGGCAGCCCCACCCACTAACCCAAAATAACATGTTACATCTGACATAGATTTGGACAAAGCCACAAACTTCAGATCGTGTATGAAAGTCTCTCATAATCAGTTTCAGGCACACTCAGTGGCCAACATTTTCATATTTTTCCCCAAAACATTTCTTCTTACCAACAATGGTTTAAAGGCATCTCATTTTTCAAACAGCCAGGAGTCTGTTTGCAAGATCCTATAACTGTGTTATGTTTGTACCAACTCCCAATGTGGATACGATAACCAACAGGTTCCTCCTCAAACCAACCACTGCCATGATTATATGGTTAAATATTATGGACAAATACAACCAAGATATTTTTGTTCACCTGATACATTTTTTATTATCTTTGATTGAATGTATTAAATCGCCTTTTGCTTTCCAATTGCTGATATGGGGCGGTATTATACAAGTGCCTCAGGGGCGCAACGGGCGTTTGTGCCTGGTTTGTGCGCCCTTGGGGTACTTTGGTATTATAGAAGGGGCCGCAGAAGCTTGTGCATCCCCTTCTGTAATACCGATAAGTCTGGGGCACATAAAACGCCAGCGCTATATACAGAGGGCGTACCCTCTTTTGCATGGGGGTGTGCCCCTGCAAATGAGGGAATCCCTTTGCCTCTGCGCCCACGCCGTATGACAGATCCGGGCGCAGAGGCAAAGAAGCTCTCAGGAGGGGCACTGATAGTGCTCTATCTAGAAGGTGGCGCACTGTCAGTGTGCCCCTGATGGCAGCCCTCTGCAGGGGGCAAGGGGGTCCTATGGACCCCCCAGACATCCCCTTGCAGGCGGGTGCAGTCACTCACTGCACCCGCCTGCAAGGGGATCTCTAATCCCCCTTCAAAGTGCTGGTGGGTTGCCACCTGCACTGTGAAAAC
Source organism: Calotriton arnoldi (assembly GCA_963921515.1). Taxonomy (NCBI): domain Eukaryota; kingdom Metazoa; phylum Chordata; class Amphibia; order Caudata; family Salamandridae; genus Calotriton; species Calotriton arnoldi. The sequence continues at coordinate 76,097 of CAWUFW010019332.1, forward strand.
GCAGAGCGGCTTTAAAGCAAACACTCAGTTTTTCACCTGAATGTGCTGCCTCCAGGGCAGCGCAAGTTCACGGCTGCCCTGGGGGCAGCGCATTCATCATAATATGGTGCATTTTCATTGTTTGCGCTGGGCGCACCTTTTAAAAGGTGCACCCGGCACAAACAATGAATATACACCTTTTGTGTAATACGGCCCCTGGATACGATTTAAATTTACTCGCTCAATATACATATGTTATCCACAGTTTGGCCTCATTGCATTAAAACCCAGTGTTGCCGTAAGATCCAATGCGGACTCTACCTAATCAGGACCTTGTCTTAATGGTGTTCCCCAGATGCAAAACTAAATCCATGGGAGGCAGAGTGTTTTCAGTAGCAGACCTCGTTCTGCGAGCTTCCTCTTTCAAAAGATCACATCCTGCCATTCCTGTTCCACCTTTAGGGCTGTTGCAGGAATTCTGTTAAGAAACAGAACTATGCCTGGGATCACAGAAAATCAGTATGTAGGGACATAGTCACCATACCACCTCAGTGCCTATGAGCCCAAATCCAGAATAACTCATAGTGGTTTACCTGCCCTCCTAATCTTCCAGAGTGACAGGTAAGTTAGCACCCCAGAACACACCACTCTGAACCCGCTCAGGGGTCGCGGTCACAGATCATCACCTTTCATTCTCTCATTCATATGTGTCCACAATAAAGAGAAAAGAGACTTGAAGAAAGCTTGCAATATTTATTGAAACTATTCTGCTCTATTATGAAGCAATAGTGCTCAATTTAGAAAACATATGCAAGTCAGCAATGTGATTAGCATGATTAATAAACTGTACACAATGAAAAGCCCTGTCATAGCGAATGACAAATCTGCCTAAGCCCACCCTCACTATGGGAGCACAGTGATATATTGGAGATCTCTGGGATTAGTGCCAGGCCCCATATCTGACGGTCATAATCAGCTGGTCTACATTTCAGACGCGCACCTCTCTTGTCTTAGGACCTTTTCTCTGCCAGCATCTCTCCTCTGTCCTTTCAAAACAACAAGTCTCAGCTTATATGATAAGAATTTCCTTGTTCCAAAAAAGCAGCTGGATTTCTGTATTATGTCTAGGTGTTAGTGTCCGACCACAGAGGAAAACAGGGAACAGTGTTGTTTGATGTTGTACAAAATGTTCAGACTGAATTCCAGCAGAAGAGCCCAATAACAAAACATGTGCAGCCTATTTAAAAATAATAGAGTGTCAAAAAAACGTGTGCAGTTAGGCTAACACAGGGGAGAAACTACAGTGTGCTCTACAGGAAACTCACAACAGGGCTGCTCTGGAAATCTTTATGTTCTAGACCCAGGAATGGCACTGTTGTAAATGGCACTTTCTGAAGGGTCACTCCAAATGTTTTGCCTTCTTCCTCCTCTTTTTCTGACCTTGTTGTTGTTGGCTTTAGGACTCTGAGTACTTTAGCACTGCTAACCAGTGCTAAAGTGCACATGCTCTCTCCTCTAAACATGGTAACATTGGCTCACGCCCAATTGTCATATTTAATTTACTTCTAAGTCCCTAATAAAGTGTACTACATGTACCCAGGGCTTGAAAATTAAATGTTACTAGTAGGCCTGCAGCACTGATTGTGCCACCCACATAAGTAGCCCCTTAAACATGTCTCAGGGTTGCCACTGCAGAGCCTGTGTGTGCAGTTTTAAAAGCTGCCATGTCGGCCTGAAAAGTGAAACCTTTCGCCAGGCCAAAACCTTCCTTTTTAATACATATAAGTCACCGCTACAGTAGGCCCTGGACAGCCCAGTGGGCAGGGTGCAATGTGTTTAAAAAGTGAGACATGAAGTTTTAAGTTTTACAGGTCCTGGTAGTGAAACACTCTTAATTTCATTTTCTACTACTGCAAGGCCTATCTTGCCATTGGTTAACATTAGGATTATCTTATTACTTCTTTTATGTGTAATTCTCAATTGTGAAGCAATATACGTTTCAAGTTTAGGTTCACTGAACTCACAATTTAAAATTACAGCTTATGGGGAAGTTGGAATTTAACATCCAGTTTAGCAAATGCCACTTTTTGAAAGTTGGCATTTACTTACTTTAGCCATTTGGTGCCTTCTGCCTGTCTCTGGAACACATGTCTGGGGGTGGGTGCCAGCTGGCTTCCTGCATGTCCTCTAGACAGTCAAACACGAAGGAAGGGTAGGTATGCCTGAGTGGTCATCTGCATGCAGATGGGCCTTCCTGAGACGGATGGTAGGGAGGAGCTGACACACCTGAAATGGTTGTGTCCTGTCCCCACAAAAAGGATTGATTACCCCCCCTGCAGTTTATCTGGAGCCAGGGCAGGAAGGGAAAACCTCTTTGCACTTCAAAGCATTATTTGAAGTCTCCACTACTCCAATGGTACCACTGGATAGAAATACAGGGCCAATGGCACTACCAAATCAGTACACTTCTGGACATGTGACTACTCTGCCAGGAAGAAGAGCTGCTGTGCTGCTGAAAGGACTGCTAATCTGCTGAACTGCTACTCTGCTGAACTCTGCCATGCCGTGCTCTTGCCTTTCTGAGCTGTCCTGCTGCATGCTGTTCTGCCTGGGTGAGAAGGACTGGACCTGCATCGCTTGAACCCAGAGTGACTCCAAGGGCTTGCTGGATTGCCTCTTGGTCCTAAGCCTCAGCGATATCAAAGCCTTGAACCACCTGCATCCGCACCTGGATTCTGCAAGCTGTGAGTCTGCCCTGCCGAGTGGTTCCACCCCAGTTCTGGACCCTTGGAAGTGAGGCCTGAGCGGTTTCTTCATCCAGAACTCACGCATCATTGGAACCAGAGCTTCTTCACCTTTGTGTGAGTCAGAACCAGCACAGCCTCGTTGTTGCGTGGAGTGTACCCGGCGCATCGCCCCCAGAGCTAGTGCGTCCTTGTCATTGTATGGAGCGGACCCGACGTATCGCCCTCGGAACCAGCTCATCGCCTTCGGAATCAACGTATCGCCTACTGCAGGAGCAGTAGTCATGCATCTCACCTGACCCCCAGTGCCTGGCATTTGGAACCGTCACATCACCGCAGTTGCATGGAGAAAATCGTCCACTGTGTGACTCAACACCGATGCATCACCTCGGCTGCACCGCACATCCTCATTGACGACGACACATTTCGGATCAAGGTACTTTGGCTCAGCAGGCCCATGCGGGTCCCTGTAGCTGGCACTCGCTCCATCGCGGTCGGCCTAAACTTTTGACTTTGCTCTGATCAGATAACCCACTTAAGTGCTTATTGCTGCTAAGCGCTATTGTGACAGTTATTCTTTTAAGATTCATATCTCAACTTCTACACATTGGATTTCTGTTGTGTTGATCTTGTTTAATATTAAAAATCATAATCTATTTTTCTAAAATGGTGTGGAGTCTTTTTGTGGTGTTTTCACCGTGTTATTGTATTACATGTTGCCCAAATACTTTACACATTGCCTCTTAAGTTAAGCCTGACTTCTCTGTGCCAAACTACCAGATGGTGAGCACAGGACAGTTTAGGTTGTGTTGTGACCTACCCTGACTAGGATTGTGGTTCCTGCTTGGACAGGGTGCATACCTCTGCCAACCAGAAACTTAATTTCTAACAGGCACCAAATGATCCCCTACCCAGATGGTGGGTGCTTATGAGTCATTATTTATTTATTTATTTTATGACATTTTATTGATTTTAACAAGAATAACAGTGGATACAGTGCAGAATATATGGATACACATATATCAATTCAAATACATCATGCTTATAAGTCATTATTCATTAGCTTCACTGGTATAACATGGGGGAGCAGTCAAATTTAATGGTTTCCCCAGGCAGTATGACTGTCTATAAAATTTGGGCAGTATATATGTTTGGTAAGTGAAAAGAGAATGGTTCCTATGGGTCTTCACCAGGATGGCCCTTCTTTTACAAATACAGGAAGGTGCTTGATTCTGCTGAGGTGGTGAGCCATCCATTCCAAACATGCTTAAGGCTTGTTGTTTGCCTGGAAGCAAAGTAGAATGAGACAGGAAATGCATCTACTTAATTAATATGGCCAGATAATTGCCCCGTCTCATTCTGGCTTGTTAGATTGTTAAGATGTTATTGGACCTTTTTAGAAGTGATATGGGGTAGGGTTTCTTTGTTTTATTCTCAGCTCCACTGGAAATCAGCTCAGGGATTTCGGAGCTGATACAATGTGATTTTACATGTTAAACTTGAAGAAAAGTCTTTGTAGCTAATGCTTCAGCATGTAGAATATGCTGATTTAGAGACAAGGTAGATCTGTGTATATGATGTCACAATTTCCCAGTGATCTCATGATCAGTGCTCTGATCATTTCCACTCTGTCCACATTATGAATTAGCTTCATAACAGTTGCAGTAACACAGTACCTGATATAACCGATACAGTTCAGGTCTTCCTGGTCCCATACATGTGACCATGTGTTTAACCTATGTCCAGAGGTAGTAATGTTACAGGGTGTGGAGCAGTATTCCCTCTAAGGTGCTGAAGGAGAGGTTGCACAGTAGTTTTCTAACATGCCCCTGAACTCGGAAACCTGCAGGAAGCTAGTCTGGCCTTTTCACCTGTAGACAAGGTACTTAGACTTGTTTTGAATTGAAGGAGGCTGCCTTTATCTAAGGGACTGAGCATTGCACTACCAGAGTTACATACTTTTACAGGAATTAATCCTCTGGTCTGGAAATGGAGCCTTCAAGACCCCTTGAAGATATATTTCACAGATTTAAATAAGACAACCAGTTGCAGACCCGGGCACTGCACCCTCTGTTTATCTCCTGAGATATACGAAGAAATATTTACTATCGAACTCTGTTATGAATTGAAAACAAGGAAATATCTCAGCTTGTTATTAATTTTTTTGCCAGATAGGGATGTAAAACCTCTTTAAGGATATTTTATTGCTAAAAATGTTGCCAAGATGGTGGGTGGCAGGAGGAGATGTCGGTCATAACTCTGTTGGGCCCCCAGATGGAGTCTCACAGTGAAGTGGTCTTCCTGAAGATCACAGTTTCAGTCTTATCGGTGTTCAGCTTCAGACAACTGGTCTTCATCCACTGAGCGATTTCAGTCATGCAGGCATTGAACTTGATCAGGGTACTTGGCATCTTATCCATGAGGGAGAGAATAAATTGTGTTTCATCGGCATAGGAGAGGACATTGACATCGGGAGAGTGGATGATGCTGGATCATGTATGTTTTGAAGAGGGTCGGGCTCAGGGAGGATCCTTGCAGAACTCCCCAGATGAGGTCACAGACATCTGGACGATGTCAGGCTAAATGACTGGGTATTTTCAGTCAGGAAGGAGCAGATCCAGTGAAGTGTGTGTCCTTGGATTCCAATGTCATATAGGCATTGGATGAGGTTTGGGTGAAAGACCGTGTCAAATGCTGCGGATAGGTCCAGGAGGATGAGAGCCGCCTTGTCTCCTCCATCCAGAGTCATACGGAAGTCATCTGTGGTGGTGATTATGGCAGTTTCCATGCAGTGGTTGGGTCTGAAACCCGACTGAGTGGTCTTGAGGAGTTGATGGTCGTTAAGGTATTCAGTGAGGCACTTGGTGATGATTTTCTTCAAGTCCTTGGCCTGGAATGGCAGAAGGGAGATCAGTCTGTAGTTGGCAAGCATTGAAGTTTCCGCTGAGAGTTTCCACAGCAATGGGAGGACAACTGTGTGTTTCTAAGTATCTAGGAAGGTTGCAGAAGAGGGAGGTGGAGGTACTCAGAATGGGCATAAGCATGGTGCTGATGGGTTACAGTTCTCTGGAGTAGGAGTGATGGGGGCTGGGGTCTGATGGACCCTTGAGTGGAGGGCCTTCATGGTGGCAGCAGTTTCTTCTGGGGGTGATGACGTGCCACATGCTTAGCATTGTTTCTTTGGATACGTTCAGGAGGCATTTGGCATGGTCTGTCTGGTCCGGAGGCTGGTTGAAGTTGCTGTAAATAGCGGTGACTTGTTTCCAAAGAATTGAGAGAGACCTTTGAAGAGGTCCTGCAAGATGGAGGTGGCCGCTGTTGAGGTGAAATCCTTCCGGTGGCGAAGATTTCTTTGCTCCTGTTGATGCTGGCACTGCAAGAGCTGCACATTTGGTGGTCTGGATCATCTGGTGGTAGCGTCTCAGGGCAGATTTTAGCATGCTCCTGTCTGTCAGCATTGTCTTGGCTCAATCTCCATTTATTTGCAGTTGCATTTCATCAGTCTGAGCTTGGGGTTTTGGTCTTATTGTATTGCTGTTTGAGGGGAGTCAGGGAGTTGGCACGGACTGTGATCCAATTGTTGAAGTTCTTTATGGCTTTGGGGGGCTGTTGCTGTGTTCGAGTCAGAGGGTGTTGAGAGCTGTATTCCATTCCTTGTCAGGGATGCTGCTCCAGTTTCGGAGAGCTGGCCTGGTGGTGGTATGTGTGGGACAAGGACAAGGATGTTGAACTTGTTGAGGTTGTAGTCAGTGCGGGAGAATGGTGTGAGCTCTTCGACTAGGATGTTGACAAAGGTTTTAAAATTGGAGTCCAGGAGGTGTCCGGTGATAAGGGTTGGTCCCTTTCCTACTTGGGTGAGGCCCAGGCTTCCGAGGTCTTCGATGAGTGCTTTTGAGTTGGGTGCTTGCGTGATCTTTCAGGTGAAAATTCAGGTCTCCAAATAAGATGTAATTGCTAGCAGCAAGGGTGAGTGATGTGAAAAAGTCATTGATGGTGCCTGTGAAGTTGGTGCATGATTCAGGTGGTCTGTAGATGAGAGTGCAGCTTAGGGTGAAGTTGGCTGTGACGTGGAATTTGAACAACAGAGGCCGCATTACACATGCAGCGCATTTTCCTTCATTGCACCTGGCGCACCTTTAAAAAGTTGCGCCCGGTGATATGAAGGAAAATGTGGCACATTATGGGGAATGCGCTGCCCCTAGGGCAGCCGCGAACTCGTGCTGCCCTCGGGGAAGCGCATTCACGTGAAATACGGAGCAGCTTTTTTTTAAAGGGGACTAGAGATCCCCTTACAGGCGGGTACAGTCAGTGACTGCACCCGCCTGCAAGGGTATGTAGGGGGGTCCATAGGACCCCCTTTACCCCCTGCAGAGGGCTGCTCTCAAGAGGCACACTGACAGTGCGCCACCTTTTAGGCGGCGCACTGTCAGTGTGCCTCTTGAGGGCTTCTTTGCCTCTGCGTCCATGCTGGTAATACAGCGCGGGTGCAGAGGCAAAGGGATTCCCTTGTTTGCATGGGGCACACCCCCATGCAAATGAGGGAATGCCCCTTTGAAGATATTGCTGGCGCTTTATGTGCGCCAGCGCTATTGGTATTACAGAAGATGCTGCACAAGCATCTGTGGCCCCTTCTGTAATGCCCCAGGGACGGCCAAAGCGGGAGTAAATGCCTGTTGCGCCCACGGGGCACTTTATATAATACGGCCCCAGGTGTTTAACCCCTTGACCGCGATCGGAATTCCGCTCGTATGCGGGACATTCCGATCGCGGGTGTGGTCGTGACGAGCTCAGCTCGTCATGCGCACAGCGCTACCGCGCAGCATGACGAGCTGAGCTCGTCATGAGCACGGAAGGGGTTAAAGAGAATGACATGTCTGTGGTGGTGGTGCAGCTGATGGCATTCATGTGGATGATGGTGATTTCGCCTCCAGGCTTATAAGGTCTATCCTGCCTGGCTATATTGTAGCTAGGGGTGGCTGTGGCTATGTCAGGTGCCGATGCGGGGTTCATCCAGGTTTCCATAAGGAAAAGTAGGTCCAAGGCATTGTCCTGCAGCAGGTACCAGATTTATTGGTGTGTTTGGTGAGTGAGTGGAAGTTGAAGAGTGTGCGAGTGCAGAGTGTTGTGTGGGTGGTTGCAGGACTGTGTGTGTATGAAAGAGTGGGATATTGGGTGTTGTTGGTGCAGGTACGGTGATTGTTTGGAGTGGCTTAGTGCATTCAAAATTACAGGAACTGCCGAGGAATGTTCCCTTGGTGTTGTGTAGTGTGGCAAGACAGCAGCATGGGAAGCAGTGTTGGGGTTGAGGGCTTGAAAGGTCACTGTGGGGTAGCTGCGGGAGTGGCGAGGACCAGGGTTTTTGGAGTTGTGCGCGGTCCAGGCTCAGTTGGGATTTCCTTGGTTGCACCTTTGGCGCACCAGCCGTGCACCATCTGCATGCGTCCGCTGCATGCCCGCACTGCAGCTGCCATTAAGTAGGTCCTGGAAGGGGGGGGGGGTGATGTCACTTCCTGTTGTGCAGATGGATGATTAGAAATCCATTGATGTCACTTTCTGTGAAGATGGATCATGGAAATGAGTACTCTTGCTTCGCTTCTTCTTTTAGTGCCTGATTATGATCTTGGCAGATGGGATACTCCGTTACAAATTTGCCGGATATACCATCCTCCATATTACAAGTTCCATAGGATACAATGGAATTGTAATATGGCGAACGGGATATCCGTCACGTTTGTGACGAAGTAACCCTGTCCGCCAAGATCGTAATAAGGCCCTAAAAGTCAGTTTTGGTGGGAAACCAGTGATATCACTTCCTGTGCAGATGGATGATGGGAGATCCAATTATGTCACTTACTGTGCAGATGGATGAGGGAAATTAATCATCTTGCTTGGTTGCTTCTTTTAGAGACACTTTTGATGGGAACCAATGATGTCACTTCCTGTGCAGATGGATGATGGGAAATCCAGTGATGTCACTTCTTATGCATATTGATGATCTCTGTAGAAGAAGGAAGGCGCAGGATTTATATGCGTCAAAGTTTTCACTTACATAGATCGATTTATTGTAGAAGTATCTGGCGCTCAAAAGGCAGCATAAAGTCTAAATTTGGAGGAAGCTTGTATGCTGAAATTTTAGTGTGTAGCTGGTGTTTTAGTGTGTAGTCTAGAGTGTGGAATTATGCTGTGGGAAAATGGACTATTTGCATATTCATCCAGGGTGAAAAGTAAGGGATGTGTTCTGGCTAATGTGTATGGTAGGACTTAATATGTATGGAGTAGGGAATAAGGATTGTCCTGGTAGTAGTAAAACCTAGGGGTTGGATGTGCAGAGAAGTATAAGGAGCATTGTGATGGGAGGAAGACTGATGGCAAAGTGATGTTGTGTTTATGCTGGGCACATTATATGGGCATTGAAGGGGTGTGATCAGGAGATACCTACAAAATGCATCATGCATGGTGCTGTAGGGTTTCAGTCACTAAAATGAGGGGCCATTGTAGAAACATAACATGGGGCATACTCTGACACCAACCAGACAAATCAGCCACAGTGTAGGCACATAACAAGGGATTCTGTGTGGCAACAATCACTTAGATGAGCACCACATAAAGCACTTCTTTAACATGGGTTGCTGTAGATCATTAATCACGCACATAATGAGGTACAATAGATACATGCCATTACATCTAGGGGTATACAAATCCCACAAATGAAAAGGACTGTAGCAACATCGTACAGGGTCTGATGGATCACCAATCACTTACACAAGCGGAGTAGTAGGAAAAAAGATGGGGTACCTTGACAGATCCAGATGGGTCACACACATTTGAGACACAGTAGGTACTTCAGGTAAGATACTTTGTGGCATCGATCATTCAAATTGAAACATCTAGTAGGTACAAAGGATAGGGTAATGTATAGCTACATTAGTACAAATGATGGGATAAGCTGTTTGGAAGTAGAACATGGTGTAACAGAGGCTACAGTTTCTGAACATTGGGGTAAAAAAAATCTTTACTGCATCCTCACAAGATGGGATTGAGGTCTAAGTGGATGGGTGGCCCCACGTCTTCTCTCACAGTAGCATTTTGGGCACACTCGGTTTGATATACGTGTGTGCTCTTGATGCGCATGCTCAAGATTTGGGCTTCATTGCAACATGTCTTTCTTACTTCTGATAAGGCTTGATATTTGTGTGACGGTCTGACATAAGGAGGCACCAAAAATGCTAAAAGACTGTAAGCATAATTTGTTAATTTATTTATAGAATACATTCATAAATATAGTATGAACATCAAAAAATCACAGAATTGTGTACAGCACTTTTAACATCTGTGATGTACTTAATCATTAAGAGCGAAGAACTGCTAGAAACACAAGCCAGCATGTGGTTTTCAAATGGCTTCTTCAGGGGGCAAAGTCACTATTGAAAGCAGTTTGTCATAAAATAGACAAAACGGGGAAGCAAGAAAAAAAGAATCAATACAAAGAAAGTAGCTTTAAAAAGTATACATAAACAAGGTATACAGAATTACAACAAACCATTTGAACATGTCAAGCAAACTCAAAAGGTTAGTCAGAAAGAAATATACTTAAAAACACATAACATGCCTGTAGGCTACATTTATTAATGGCTCTAACAATGTCCAAGATTAAGGAATCACTTGGTAGATTCAAATTTGGATGCAAGTCAATTTTGTCAATTGAAATCAAAGTAATACAAATAATCTTTTTTACTGAGCGTTAAGTGAAAAACAAACATGCTTAGCATTTTACAAAAAAGAAAAACATATGTTCATAAATCGTTGTAGTCTGTGTACAAATTCATTATTAGATTCATTTATTTTGTATTACTCAAATAGCTTCAGAATTCATTATCTATTATGCACTTGTAGACAATTTAAAAAAAATTAGTTTCTACAAAGCTGCATCACCTAAAATTGTTCCACTTGCATGAATATGTCTAGTACCTTACATTGAAGAATATTATCTAATCAATTCTCCTTTTCCTGCATTTATCTTAGTCGATCATCATTTCATCTTTTCAGTTAAATGAGTACACCTTTTTTCCCTTTCCTTTACAGTCCTCATTCTTACAGGACACTGTAACCACGTGGTTGATTATCTTTCCATCTTTTTGTAATTACTCTTCTTGTGGATAGTGCATCCAAAAAAGAATATATTCTTGTTGTAGCCATGTTATATAATACTTAGGGTGAGTGCCGTTTTGGTGGCTAAGATAGATTTTCCTCCTCAGCTATTTTACGTATTTTGCACTTTCAGCTAGAACTCCTGTATCTCGGGTCATTTTATCAACATATGTCCTAAGTACTAATGTAAATCTTACTTTGAGGGCAATGCAGACTAGCATCTAACCTCTTGAAGTATATAATACAACCTGAAAAGTTTTAAGTACAAACATTGCTTTACACTATCCCCTTCCAGCACTGTATGCATCTTATTACAAATCATCGCCATTTCCTACTCTTTAAAAAACATTCTGCTTCTTCTCATTTTCTAGACTGATGAGAAGGGTAGAGTACCGGTCAGTGATTTTCCCCTTTTGGTATATCATATTCAAATCAATTTTACCTCTGGTCATTCCTCTGTTTGCCTGATTATGTCAACCAATTTTTAGTTGTAAACATTTTTTTAAAAACGTTACCCTCTGTTTTTTCTTATTTCTGCAGTTTCTTTAGTGATTTCATATACCCACCCTGTAGAAGATTTCCCACCACCCTTATTCCACTTCGTATGCCATATTTCAGCACCTGCTACCATTTCTGTTGCGAGTATTGGGTTACACTTGTGTAAATTCATGATAAACTGGAATATGCAACATTCTAACAAATCGTCTAAAAATGTAATCCTGTTAACAAGTTCTTTAAAGTGTATTTTTTTAATGTTCCAAATACTTTATTGGTATTTTAGTGAAACATGCAAACAGTCAAGTATTGCAGAGGCCTTGTGATACATACAGAGGATGTGCAATCCATATAGTGAAAAGATACTTACATGAAAATCTTGGTATACAGCAAACAGTCTCATGATATAGTCACAGAAGAACGAGTATAAGGACTATAGCTGATGCAGACACTAAAGAGGGAAAAGGGATGAAATAAATCCCATTGAAAGTGGATTAAAAGGTATAGTGTGGGATCTGCATTGTATGATGCTGAAATATACAAGACAGCTGCCATATGAGGTTATTGCAAAGCAAAAATGAGTAAAGCAGAGATGAGGACGGGGCAGTGAGGAGGAAAGTGGGGGGACGGGAGAAGGATAGTGGGATCTCCGAGCACTGAGCTTAAGTCAGTATCTAGGACCCCGAGCTTGGTAGTGGCAAAGGTGTGGGCGTGCTCTTCTCTAGCTCTATGAACGTGTCCAGGGACCGCCAGACCACACTCGAGATTTTGGGATAGATCTGGTGACTGGATTGAGAACCATGAGCTCCTCTCAGAAATGAAGCCCAAACCCACCAGGTGTGGTAAGAGAGACGATTGAAAGATTTCCATTCTGACAGAATGACTTGTGCCATGTCAATGACTTTAAGTTTCAACGTGGTCTTAGAAGCAAAGGGTCCCAAAGCCCCCATGGGAAAGTTTAAGGGTATGAGTGTATTAAAAAACACGGAGAGATAATTCCGAATCTGGGCCCAGTATTAATCAAGGAGTGGACGGTGGAAGAGCATATGTTGATATGAGCCATCTCTTTGTTGCAGTTCCAGCAAGAGTCACTGTCCCGCAATTTTAGTTTATGTAATCTTGCTGGGGTCCAGTGTAATAAGTTAATTGTAAAGAATTTGATTGAAGGAGAGCAGGATCTGTTTTATTGTGCAAAGAGAGCTTGCTAACATTTTGCCAGTTTTCCTCCGAAATGTGGTAAAAAACATCTGAATCAAAATGGTTAGCCCATTTTAAGTATAGTATCGAAAATTGTGGTTAGTGCGGATTAGAAAGGGTTTTGTACTTTTTTGAGGCAATGTGACCTAAACGAAGCCATGCAGCCAAACAAACTGGAGGAATCGGGTGTACGGCATATCTGAACTTGGACAACTTTACTTTGATTTTCAGGAAGCCATAGAAATCTAAGTTAGGGAAGTCATACAGTTGTGCTAAAGGTGAGAAAGGAAGCGGGCTATTATTGTCACCGTATAGATCTCTGATTTGTCTAATCCCATTGGAAGCCCATGAGTGGGGAATATTCACAGCAACATCTGCCTTTGTTTTATGATTGTACCACAGTGAGGCTAGCCTAGAGCTGTGAAAAGATTCTGGCATGCGTTTGTCTAGGAGATTTAGAGCGGTCACAGTATCTGAGTGTATGAGATGAGAATGCAGGACTTTAAACTTTGACGTGATTATGGAAGATAGGCTAAAGGGAGAGCAAAGGACATGTCCTATCTCTATCTATCGCGGGGTGTGCTGGGAATCTGGGACAAACCAGAAAGCGCCAAGCGCTACTAAAAAGGCTGATTGATAGAGGCTTCAGTTTGGGAGATTGCAACCCTCTTTCTAAGAGCCTTATATGAAATCCTTGCTCTTTTATTGCACCACAAAAATTTAGAGGGTAATCTGTCAATATCCTGACAAAAGGAGGAAGACGGGTTCATAGGCAACATAGCGGATACAAAATTCACAATTGGAGTTGTCATCATCTTGAGTGTTTGAAGCCTACCCCACAATGTAATGTTTTAAGGTGACCAGGAGAAAAGCAGGTCTTTAACTTTGGAAATGGTCTGGGATTTGTTATATTGTAGCCTTTCAGAGAAATCATTGCAAAACCAAATTCCTAGATACTAAAGGCATTTGGGATGCCACTGAAGCTCAGTGTTGCTTAAATGTGAGGAGAAGCATAAAGGGTGCAGAGGAAAGACCTCCGTTTTATCCTTGTTTACGGTGTAACCAGATACCTGTGAGAACTCCTGAATAATGTTGGTGATAATTGGAATCGAATTCTTAATATTGTCAGTGAAAATGAGAATGTCATCCACGTATGCTGTGATTTTATAGAATCTAGAACCAAATTGAAAACCTTTTATATCCAGAGATGAGTTGAGTAATGTAAGTAAGGGGTCGATGGTGAGTAGAAAGAGCAGAGAGGAGAGAGGACAACCCAGTCTCATGCCTTGGTGGAGGCTGAAGGAGGTAGAGGTGGCACTGTTAACTCTAATGTTAGCTTTGGGGTTAGCATATAGGGCCATAACCATATTGATGAATGAATTTCCGAGGTTATGAGATTCAAGGACTGCATGGAGAAAGGGCCAGGAGACTTTATCGAAGGTCTTTTTGGTGTCAAGGGTGATCGCCACTGCTGTGGGTGAGGAAAGGTGGGCTTTTTCAATTATATGACAAATTGTGCTTATGTTGTCTCTAGAGAGTCTCCCCTTGATGAACCCCATTTGGGAATTATGGATCGGATTAGAGATGGATGACTCCAATCTTTTGGCAAGAATGTTTGCTTTCATGTTTAATAATGATATGGGGCGAAATATTTTCGGGTCAGAGTGGTCCTTACCCTCTTCGGGGATAATGACAATCATGGCCTCGGAGGCCATTACGGACACCTTGCCGCTGGGAGCAAAGTGATCAAGGGTATTTTTAAGGTGTTGGATGACCGAGTGAGTGAATGTGTTATAAAAAAAATTATGGGAAAGCTATTGGGGGCTAGTGCTTTTCCAGAACGGATTGATTTTATTGCTTTGAAAATCTCATCAGTTGTAATAGGTTCATTTAGGTGCCCAGAGGCTATAGAAAGGGATTTTAGAAACTCCTGACACTTAGGCCCCGCCTATGAGTTTCGGCTGTGCGGGGGCGGGCCGCATGCCACCACCGTGCCCACACACCACCAAGATCCACCACTGCCCACCCACCAGAATACGACTTTAAAGTGGTCTGGCAGGCGGGCAGCCTGGCGGTCCCAGGACGGTGCCTCTTTCACAGGTGGCGGTGCCTTTGAAAAAGGGACCACAAAGGGAATGCCTCACAAGGTTCCTGCACAGCATGGACTAGAAAGTCCATGCCATGCAGGAACTGTTGTGCATGCCCCCTTTGTTTCCTCTCTACCAGGGTTGACATGGAGTAGAAACCTACATGTCACCACCAGCAGAGAGGAAACTTGTAATATGCTTGGCTTGACCGCAACAGTCCCCTCAAGCATATTGCAGTCTCTGACCACCGTGCCACCTCCAGGAAACGGCGGTTCCCTGGTGGCGTTGGCGGTCCCAGGGCGGTCCGACCGCCCAACTAGTAATGGGGCGGTCGAACTGCCAGTGCGGCAGAGGCTGGACCGCTGTGCCACCGCAGGTCTGGCGGCCCTCGGACCGCCTGACTTGTAATTAGGGCCTTAGTTTTATCATGTGTAATCTGTTGGGTGTAGAGATTTTCATAGAAGTCTCTAAACACCTCTTTGGTTTTAACTTTCTGAGAGCCATCCTGAGCCTTAATATGAGTGATTTGATTTTGTATATTCTTAAATTTGAGTGTAGTGGCAAGAGCTTTACCAGCTCTATTACGGAAAAGGAGATGTTTTGATTTCTGGGCCTGAACATAAAGATAAGTTCTTTTACTATCAATAGTATTATATGTGTACTTAAGTTGCTTAATGTCCTTCAGTTGGGACTTGTTACTAGAGTGGCTGAAGGCTTCCTCCTTTCTTTTGATTTCAGTGCCTAGGGATTGTAAGTATTCTTTGATGGCACTTTTTGTTTGCCATTTGTTCAATGATTTGGCCTCTAATGACACACTTGAACGTGTCCCAAAGTGTCACAGGGTAAGAAACAGAATGGTTGTCACTGAAAAAGTGTTCATTTTCTTTCTTTAGGTCTTCCACTTCTGTCTCATTATCTAAGATGTTTGAATTTAACTGCCACACTCAGTTTTTCACTTTGTCAGGACTGTTTAGAATGGATAAGGAAATGGAGGCGTGGGCCGACAAAAGGATGGGGTAAATCTTTGGATCAGAAGTGACTTTGAGAAGTGAGGTATCTACCAAGAGGTAATCAATGTGAGAGAAGCTTGAGAGGGTAAGGGAGAAGATGGTATAATCATTACCCTTTGGACTGTGTGATCTCCACACATCTAGGAGTCAGTGCAAGGATCATAAGATGATCATCTGCTTGTGGGCCCTGCGTTCTGAATTTGAAGGTGGAGGTGGCGATCCAAAATTGGATCCATTGGAAGGTTAAAGTCTGCTCCCAGAATTTATTTTTAACCTTGTGGGTTGTCATAGAATTTTTTATTGAGTGAGCGAGCCAAAATGCTGGGTCAAATTTGTTAGGAGCGTATATGTACTTCACATATAGGTCATGCTCGCCGTTGTTTAACTTGGAAAGAAGTCATCTGCCATTGGAATTATGTTCTGATGCAATCACTGGTAGACTGGACTTTTTAGACAGAAGGGTGAGAACCCCATTTGTTTTTTTCCCCATGAGCTTCAGAGCAGGTAATATCTGAAACTCAGCCCTTTCTTATCAACAGGGCCTCTTTAAAGCCTATCTTAGCTTCTTGGAGGAGAACTATATCACGCGCTAAGTCATTACAATAGTCAAGGAGTTTGGACCTCTTAACTGGGTGGTTTAGTCCTTTGGCATTGAGGGAGATAACATTTTAGGAGGACATTTGTAATTGTGCGGGATCACTGGTAGGCTATCTGGTTTATGGAGCCTCAAAAAAAAGGCACTATAGAACAAGATGCAGGTCTCTGTTAGTATTATCATCCCACATGAACGGGAAGCTAGGGAAGAGTGGGGTTGGGAGAAAAACTGTGGTAAAAACCAAAAACTGTGTGAGACCCTGCAGGTTCCGAGGTAGCCCAAATCTCTGCTAGGGTCTCTACACACCAGGGGATGTCTGTAAGACACAAAGTGCATGGGGGAATCGTAGTAGAGCACGGGAGAGGTGATAATGTCTGGCAACTTGTGCCTGCCAGATGAGGTATACATGAGCGGATAAGCAATTGAATGAGTAGATAAAGGAAAAGTGACATTGTATCGGTCTTGTGAGAAAGAACAGCATGGTCCTGTAGCTGAAAGCAAAAAACATAACTTTAACAGACATTTACCTGTTCGGGTAACATGCATGAAACGTACTGACTGCAAATGGCATAAAAACAATAGAGATCGGTTCAAGAAGGAAACAGGTAAGTATAGTATGTGAAAAACGGGCCAACACTGAATCTTGTAGTCCCTCGAGAACAGCGAAATGCAAAGCATAGGACCACTGTGTGTTATATTATGATTACCTACCGATACACCTTCCCCATATACAGCATATGAAAGGTGCACAAGTATGTATGACAAAAGCAAAAGCATGATGGAGCCCAATGTAATGCATAGCAGTGTCAGAAAGACTACCTATGGAACAAGGTGTAACTGGGTGCAGTTTCCAGGATATACCAACTCCTGAGATCTAGAAAATGGGCCATCTGTTAGTGACTAGCAGTGGCTGAGAGGCATTCAAAGTAGGACTGGGAGATTAAGACAATCACCCTGAGGACAGGTAACCACCTTAAGAGTATTATGAGTGCTATGGTGTGAACCTGGTCACTGCCCAAACGTGGGAAGAGCTCATGAAAGGATAGGCTTATTAGACTAAACTTGTATGTCCAATGTGTGTGTGATAAAACTACCTTCAGGACTCTGGAAGCTCCTGTGTGGCTGATAGTAGAAAGGAAAACCCAACCCCGACCATGGTCGGAAGCACGTGATGGGCCTGTGATTAGCCACGGTTTCTAGCCCCATGGACAAAAAATTAAAGACAGTGTTCCGGAGGTCAGGTGGTGAGAAAGCTATCTTGGCGGCTGGCCCAAGGAATCACCTGTGTGGAGAGGTTATCATGAGTAGTGTTCTACAAAACTAGATCAACTCATGAGCATGGTTTCTACTTAACTGACCACTGCGCAGACCAGGTTGCAAAATAATGAGGTCAACATCATCCCCAGAAAGCAGCGAGCATTAACACAGACATGGCAAGGATAAACAAGAGACTATCAAATATTAGTAAGCATGACCTTCGAGACCAGAAACATGAGCTCTTAGTCTCCATATTAACAGAAAGTGCAACAGCTTCGGCAGCAGCGCCAACAACCAACTAGGCATTCAAAGCAAGAGAGGACCAACATTCATTGACAGGGTACAGAAATGATGCAGAGGTGGTGACTGTACTAACACAGGAGCCACCCAGGACTGTCAGGCAGAGGGCAGAATCGCGGAAGAACCTGGAAGGCAGTCCGAGTCCATTTGTGACTCTGATTTGTTGTCAAGGAAAATCAATAGTTCCAAAGGGTACGAAAGGAATTTCATCTGGCCTTTAACCGTGATTCGGAACTTCGAGGGACCTTAGAAGGAGAAGGGGATCTCCATGTCAGTGAGCCTTTGCCATAGAGCCAAAAAACCTTTCCGTCGTATGACGGTGTCCCTCGCATAATCCTGAGAGATGGAGATTTTATATTCCTGCCATTTGATCATTCTGATCATCCTCATTTGTGACAGGATTTGTTCTGTATTTTGATAACGTAGTGGGTTAAAGATGAGAGGTCTTGGCGAAGACATATTTCTTTGTCGAAAGGTCTGCACCCTATGGGCTCTTTCGATCTCAAAGTCTTTGGCAAAGGAGAACTGAAGGACTTCTGGAATCCATGTTTTTGGGAAGTCAGCCACAGAGTAAGCTGAATTTTCAATACCCTCCGGTAATGCAAATATATGAAGGTTGCTCCTCTGCTTGCGATCCTCCTGGTCCATAAGTTCTCTCTTCAATGAGGATAAGGAGCGTTTGAGGCATTGTATTTGTTTTGCTTGGACATTGGTGAAGTCTTCAATGGTACTTATTCTTGTCTCAGCGTTAGATGTTCTTATTGTCAGGTCTTTGAGATCCTTGCGAATCCCACGCACTTCTATCTGAAGCAGATCTGTGTTGGTCTTGGTGCTCTGCACAATGTCATGGACTGAGTTCAGTTTGAGTAGAATGGCCGCTAAGGAGGAGGAGTCAGGGCTCCCTTTTCCTGGTGAATCTGGGACAGGGGGTGGATACTTTGTGAGCTTAAAGTTCGCTTTGGTTTCTCTCTCCTTTATGTTGCCCTCCCTGTTGTCTGCCATCTTGTGACTATGGGGCGGAAATCCCTCTAGATTTATGCAGACCAGATTGAGTTAAGCTAGGACCCTTCATCTCCGGCATTGTAGATGAATGTGCTCGATGAAATGAGGAGCAGCCACTCCCCGCGGGGGAGGTCGATGGACCAATGAGCTTAGACGGCGACAGCTGTGACCAATAAGTTCTCCTGTTTAACAGCCCTTAGCCTACAGAATAGACAAGGGTACCTTCAAATGGGTTTATGGCCTAATTTCTGGTGTGCTCGAGGCCTCGGGCATCTGAGAGAAGGAGGAGTGATGATCCCAGTTGTACAAAAACTAGGATGGAGGAGAAAGCTAGACGTCGCTTGATCTCAGGGTGGCCTCAAGTAAGAGGATCAATATCAAGGACTGATAGCGTGGAGCAGATCAAAGGCAGGGTGGTCACAGGAGGCTGTCCAGTAGATATGGAGGTGTGCACCCTCTGTCAGCAAGCACTTCGTACAGAGCAGACCAAACGCAGGGCAAAGGCAGAGTATCACAGGAGGCTGTCTGGTAGATAGGGAGGTATGCGTCCCCTGTCAGTGAGCACTTCATACAGAGCCAAAATCTACCAAAAAATCCCTAAATTCCGGTTTTGGAAAGAACATAGACGTACATGGACTCAAACACTTGCTGCCATTTTGTGAAGGTGTTGCCACGGCTGTCGAGCACAGCACCCTTCTATGAAGTAGAAGATGGGGCAGGAATCCAAAAGTAGCATCACCCCTTCTTGAGGGAGATTTAACTCCGGCATTGGTTTTGCTCTGGTTAGTAACCAAAGTCATTACATATGAAGAATATATCCTGGAATCGAATGTAAGCATGGCCCCAGGAGTGGCGCGCATGTCATTCTTACACCAGCTGTCAGTTGTGCAGTGGCAGGACCCCTGCCAAAATCAGTTCTAGCGCTCCCTCACAGGTCACTACCTCATAAGTTAACCAAAGCAAACAGGTCAGGCAATATGTTAAGGTGCCCTCAATCCAACCCTCGACACTCACTGTAGGTCAGTGTGAGATCACAGAAGGGCGCCCCCATCTTAGGTGTTTCTGTTACAGGTGTTTCTGGAGCCCAAGAGTCCTGGTCTGGGTTGTTACAAGGGACGTATGGTTAAGAATATGATGCTCCAAATTTATACTTCAATGACCTGCAGCCAAGGCATTACTAGCGCTGCCAGAGAACATGGATCGAGAGCAGGCGCGGACTAGATAATGACGCACATATTGCATTCAGACCTATCAGGTGAATGACGGCAGGACCTTACAGTCTACGATCTAAACCCCCCTCTTCCAGGTACTCTCTCACAGGGTACAAGTATCAAACAGGGTCAGGCTATGTTTCGGTGCACTGCCAAGCCCACACAAGTTGTTTCCTGCAGGGTAGATGGTGAGGAGTGGAGGCTTTGAGGAAACACTTGGATGCCGCCATCTTAGGTGTCTCCATCACAGAAATCCCTTGATCCAAAAAGACGTATTGTGGATTTTTGTGAGGGACATCAGGCACTTCCCTGTGATCACTAGTTGTTCCGCTGTATGTATATGATATTATTAGGGATCAACGCGACATCCGGCCCAGCAGACACGCCGGAGGCTCCACAGAGCTTAGGAAGGAGCCGCCATCTTTGCCGAGCGTCAAGCCATGCCCCCCCCCTTAAAGTGTACTCATTTTTAAGAAGAATCTACAGGGATCATATATATTTAAAAGTGAATTCATGCAGGTGACACAACTATAGAAGTATCTATGTCTTTAGCCCACCGAAAGATTATTAGTCTACACACATAACTCAAGGAGGAAGCAAGATGGTATTTCTCAAAATTCAGGAGTGCCCATCCTCCATGAATTGAGTATGATTGAGTTTTTTTCTACTAACTCTTTTTTGCCTTTTGCACATACAAATCTAGATATGTCACAACTTGGATCCCAAGTGTGAAATACTGGTTGCTAAAAATTGGTTGAAATTTGTGAACAGTGTTTTTGCTACAAGTTAAGAATTTTTTCAACCAATCTATGTACTAATAGGTCGGTTTGCCAAATTCCACTTCAGAGTGGGGCATAATGTGAAGTATCTCATGAATGGTAATTAGGTATTTCAGAAATGTCGACTCACTCTAATTTGTGGTCATCACATGGATGGTGTCCTGCTACGGTCAGCGGACTACAATGTCTGTGATCACAATTAAAGAAAAAATGAGGCTCCTTTTACAAAAACATTTTTGTTTTTGAGACACTATATGATAGCAGTTGTACCATGGGTCACTGCCTGCTCCCTATCAAACTTTTTTACATATACGAAGGGGAAGAGGTTCTAAGGGAACACTTAATATTCTGTGAGTGATTTGCTACCCCAACTCGATGGTCAGTAATTGTTCAATGCTTTCAATTGCAAAACATTGCAACATTTCAAACTGATGCTGTATCTGGAAGGGAGACCTACAACACGCCCCTTCCAAATGGCAAATTGTTGGGGTTGAACTCCCATTTTAGGAGTCTGTAAAAGTGTACCAATCTTAAAATGGCATTGTTACATAGGAAACCCCTATATTGCAGTTGCAATCTCAGAATCAGAGTGTTTGTGAGCATTAAATAGATCTGTACATTTGGCCCTAATAGTAATAAAAGAAAATTGTAATAAATCATGGAATTTTCTGATAAAAACAAAGCTGCAGACGGACTGTCATTTTAACTATGTGGATCCTTCCAATTAAGGTTAAAGGTAGTTTATTCCAAGTTTTAAATTTACTTTTTATTTGTGCAAAGTTCTGATCATACAGTATATAGACTCTTGATTTTACATGAAAACCCGTATGGTTTAATGGAAACAAGCTTATTCTAGTTTTCATTTCCCAGGGTAAGATTTCACGCCTCACATTCAGCAGTACAGCTTCATTTGGGTCATAGGGCTATCATATGGTTGATCTTATGGCCAGATATCTCTGAAAACTCAGTTATACGAGCTGATAACCAGATATCGCTGAAAACTTAGCTATACGAGTGAATGTTTTCTGCAAGTTCATTGCTTCAGGCCTTCAATACAGTACCATATTATCAGCATATAGCATTTCTTTTTCTCACCCTAGGTAAATAGCTATGAATTTTCTAATTTCTTCTTAGCTTAATGGTAAACAGTTCTATAAGAAGGCAAAGAGTAAGGGAGAGAGGGGACACGCTTCCCTTGTTCCTCTGTTGATAGTGATTCTTTCTCCAATTATGTCATTGGTGTTAGGTTGTGCCAATGCACATTTATATATTCCAGCTATCATCCTGTGAACCGAGATGGAGCAACCATTTTACTAGGAATATTCCATAAATATTCCCAAAAACACTCCCGGTCAGAGACGCCAGATGGTTGGCCATTATTTTCATTTTTATGGTTGATTTTCATAAGTGTGATGGGAAAAGGTTTCAGATCCATGTTTCTGAATCCAGCTATAATTAAAAAGACTCAGCAGACGAGGAGTGAGCTTGTCCCTATACTTTTTAAATATATCACTGCCAATCCAGTCTAGCTCTGTGATCTTCCATATCAAAAGTTCTTTAATTGCATGTTGCATTTTTTGATTTTCGCTTGGGGATGCAAAAGGGTGCTTGGCCCATTGTCAAGGTCAGTGCACGAAGTTCATTAAAGAATATTCTAAGAACTAAAACTATTTGCCAAATGATGATGGAGATATGGCAGCTAGGAGCATATTGAAGCTCTTGTAAGCTCTCTACTGATCTCGCCATACTTGCATTGCATGGTAGCACAGAAAGTTGTTGTCATGCTCTTGGGTGGAGAGGGAACAACAAGGAACACTCTGTGAACTCCTTCAAGCTGATTTACTGAGCCTGTTTTTATCCAGATCTGAGGCAGAATTCCTTCTCATGATTCACTGGTGTTTTTCCCTCCACTCCACAATACTGGAAACCAGGAGTACTGGTTCCATACCACATCCGTAGTCCTTCACCTTTTGTTCGATGAGTATAACTCCTCCAGCTATTGAGTGCTAGTGTGCACATGCCAGCAAGGTCCCAGAACCCTTGCACTGTTTCAGGCCCCCTCTTCCATCACCCAGAGACTCAGCTGCTTATGTCCAGCTTGGCTCCCATTTCCTCATGCCAGCTCCATCTGGCCTTTTGTGTTGATTTGGGGCTCACAAGCCAAATGACCGCAATCTCAGATGTAATGATATCAGCCCTTTGCTAGGTATTGCCCTTGTCAAACTGAGACAATAAATCACTAAATAGATACTCATTTTTCAAATCCTTCTAAAATATCCCATTAAATGCACATCCCCCACAATACTGCTTTAAAGCAGTCCCAAACTATTAATGGGCTTGCAGTTCTGTGATTGTTTTCAAAATATTCTTAATTGCATGTGGCAATATGATGTTTAAATTCTTCACTTTCCAAATGTTTCCATCAAAATTGCCATCACACTTGCTATTCAAAGTCAACCTCCCTATCTCTATTCCATGCACATGGATACATGATCTAAAAATATGGCTGGCTTGGCTTTATATCCACTCCCTTTTCCAGGGTCCCATTAATTGTTGGAAAAAATCAAATTGGGCTTGGGTTATAAATCTCGAACAATAGTAAGTATATTGGTGCTTCAGTGTATGCTATTGCTGCCAAACATTCATCAAATCATTAGTCATCATAGGATCTAGCAGGTGAGCTCTATCTTGTCTCTAGAGGTTTTCACCCAAGCCAGTGCCCTGATTGTATCTAAATTAGTAAGGCTGACATTAAAATCTCATCCAAAAATGATTGGCTTATGATAGGCTTCTAATATAATTTTCAGCTTAATTACGGTCTCTAGATCACTGGCAACTAGATCGTAGTTTGAAACTACTGTTAAAAATACTTCATGAAATAAAATGTATTTCAGGATCCATCTGACCTTCTCATCCACTTTGTATTTCACTATTCATAATGTGTCTGAAGAAAATCAGCACTAACTTGAATGGGCTCCTGTGGTACATGATGCATGATAAGTGAGTCTCTTGAAGCATAATTATATGCATTTTGGTATGCTTTAAAAACCGGAACAAAAAGTTGCATGTCTTATTATATCTTAATCCCTTAACATTTAAAAGTACTTGGAGCCTTATCATAAAAGTCCATTTACACATGAGTAATCTATACATGTAATTTTATAGCAAATTCACTAGTTTTAGCTATTCACCATTTCTGAGCATAAATTTACTGCAAAGAGTAGACTTACATGTCTCCCCCCGGGGGTGGAGTCAAATTTATAAATATAAAGTTACTTCAAGTAAAGTTTCACCCGTAGACAGAGGTCTGTGTCACCAGATCATAGGTCACCCTTTGCTAATTTTTGGAGAAAATATAAAAACTGGAAAAAAAATTGTAAACTATGTTATGTTAAATATTTATGTAAATTAATTTTATATGTTTATTTTAAATATGGAACAAAACAAAACAAATGAGACAACACTATCAATATAATATTGATTTAAAAAGTAATTAATTTGAATATATTAAATTTAAATTATCTTTTTAAAATCTTTCTATCAAAATTCTTATCTGAAGTAAAATTATACATGTATTAAAAATAAATAAAAATAATGTATAAAATGAGTTTAATTTTTTGAAAAAATAAAGTAGCGTTTATTTTAAAACTTATATAACATTCTTAAACTTTTTAGAAACACTCACACTCACTGGATGATGTCATCAGTGATGTCATCAGTGTTGTCATTTGCGATGTCATCAGTGATGTCATCAGTGATGTCACTGACCATGTCATGAGTGATGTAATATATGACGTCTTCAGCAGTGCATTGCGGGGGCATGAGTTATAGTTAGCTCAGCTAACTATAACGGCTGAATTTCTCTGGTTTTGTACGAGTGAAATGTCAGCCTAACTCTAACGTTCCTGTAACCTGTGTTTTTTTCCGTGAATATCTAATGTTTTTTAAATGCTAATTTCTAACTATAACGTCCCTGAAACCTGTGGTTTTTTCAGTGAATATCTAAGGTTTTTTAAATGCTAATTTCTAACTATAACGTACTTGAAACCTGTGGTTTTTTCAGTGAATTTCTAAGGTTTTTTAAATGCTAATTTCTATCTAGAACGTCCCTGAAACCTGTTGTTTTTTTTCACTGAATTTCAAAGATTTTTTAAATGCTAGTTTCTAACCATAACGTCCCTGAAACCTGTGTTTTTTTCAGTGAATTTCTAAGGTTTTTTAACTAGCAGTCACATTTGCAGAGTGGTGGAGAAAGGGTTCTGGGCATCCGACCAGCTCTCAGGTATTCCGTTGCGTAGGAGTTACAGGAGGTACCAGGAGGGCTTCTTGGCCCCCAAGGTCCCTCTGGAGTAAAGTGGACTTCATCCCCCAACCAGTAGTGCACCAGGAGGCGCCCTTGCAGAGTGGTGGACAAAGGGGGCGTGGGCTCAGAAGACCTCTTACCAATCCCACTCTGTGTGACTTACTGGAGATAACAGGGGGGTAGTTGGCCCCCAAGGACGTCTAAGGGAGCCAACTACCACTCCTATTACCTCCAGTAAGTCCCACACAGCAGGATTGCTGAGTTCTGATAGCAGTCTACGCCCCCTTTGTCCACCACTCTGCAAACGCGCTTCCAGGCGCGATCTTGGTTGGGGGATGAAGTCCCCTTCGCTGCTAGGGGTCCTTAGGGGCCAATTAGCCTACCTGTTACCTACAGTAAGCCCCATACAGTAGGATTGTTGAGAGGTGGTTGCAGGCCATGCCCCCTTTCTCCATCACTCTGCAAATGCTCCTCCTGACGCGCTCTTGTTTGGGGGATGAAGTCCCCTTGCCTCTTGAGGGTCCATGGGGGCCAAATAGCCCTCCTGTTACCTCCAGTAAGCCTCACGCAGCTGGATTGCTGAGAGGTGGTCTGAGGCCACGGCCCCTTTCTCCACCACTCTGCAAACGCGCCTCCTGGCTCACTGCTGCTTGGGGGATGAAGTCTACTTTACTCCTGAGGCCCTCAGGACACAAGGGGACCTCATCCCCTACCAGCAGTGCGCCAAGAGGTGCGTTTGCAGAGTGGTGTCAAAAGGGGCATGGCCTTCGACCATCTCTCAGCAATCCCACTGTGTAGGGCTTATTGGAGGTACCTGGAGGGCTAGTTGGCCCCTAAGGACCCTCAGCAGCGACGGGGACTTCATCCCTCAACCAAGAGCGGCCCAGGAGGCGCGTTTGCAGAGTAGTGGAGCAAGGGGGTGGGGCCTCTGGCGAGTTGCCGGTTCACATATTTTTTTTTAATTTAGGAAGCGGGCTGTGCGGCCCCCCTTCCCTTGGCGCTTTTGGGCCCCGGGGCCCCTATCCAAGGCCCTGACCCATTTTTTTTATTTTTATTCAATTAAAAAGGTAGGGGGGCCATGCGGCCCCCCTCCCCAGGCTGATTTTGGCCCTGGGGACACCATCACCCAAGGCCCGGACAATTATTTTTTTAAGGGAGGGGGGCCGAGCGGCCCCTCTCCGGGGCCATTTTCGGCCCTGGGGACCCAATCCCTGGGGCTTGGCCTCTCGTTGGGGTCTGTGGAAGGAGCCTCAAGGCCCCCGCTGGTTCTGCCGGCTCCACACCTCCTGCGGGAGCCGGCATTGCTTTTGGGCAGAGAGAGCTGCTAACATGCATCTCCCTCTGCCCAAAAGCAATTCTGCTCCGCTTTATGGAAGCGAGGGCATTTTTCCTGCTCTCGCTTCCATGAAGCGTACCAGAGTTTGCTATGGCATGGCGGGAGCAGGGCTCCCGCCATGCCATAGCAAACTGCAATATCCTGGGGGTGGGCACCCCGGGACATTGCTGGAGTCGGCCCTGGGCAGTGGCGGTCCCCTGGTCCCATCTTCTCTATAGCCCCGGGGAGGTGGTGGTTCCCAGGGCCGGGGTCTGCAATGGACCCCGCATTTACTTAATTTGTGCCTCGGGAAAGTGGTGGTCTCCAGGGCTGTGTGGGGGGGCCTGAGCCCCCAACACTTTACTTTTAAAAATAGCCCCGGGGAGGTGGTAGTCCCCAGGGCTGCAGGGGGGGCCATGTGGTGCACCCGCATTGAAGATAATTAGCCCCGGGGAGGGGGCGGTCCCCGGGGCTGGTTGGGGGGGCGGGAGGATCCCCCGTGCATTTTCTTAAACATTTTAGGACCGTGGAGGTGCCGGTCCCTGGGGCTGCGGGGGGGGTGCGTAGCCCCCCCGCTTACAATTTAAGCCCCAGGGAGGTGGCAGTCCCCAGGGTTTGCGGGGGCCCCCGCATCTTATTTGTCATTGCCCCGGGACCTGGCCCACTCGGGGACTTAAAGAAAAGGAAGCACGGGAGACTGCGCTTCGTTTTTATTTTTTAATTTTTGGCGGGATTCGCGGACCCAACGCAACTCCCACCAAAATTTTTAAAAACCTTTATTATTTATCATGGCAGGGTGTTTCAGTACCAGTGGTTGGCCATGTGTGGTGCTGGACATTTGTTTGAGTTGGAGTATATTTATCACTGTTGTGGGACCTTATTGGCTGAAGTAGTTTTAGAAATGCAGTCTGTGAATAAGAATGGGCATACTCTTTTGTGGTTGGATGCATGTCCCCCCAAGCCCCTCCATCTTCCTCCCTCCCAGCCCCTCCTTTCACTCGATTCTCACACATTGCCTTCCCCTTTTCCCTGCACCAACAGTTGGCAGCAGAAGCTGTATATTGCTACCACACCTATCACTTCCCAATGCCTAAGGTGTTGAAATTACCTATTGGACATTTCTTGCTGAAAGCTACGGTGTAAGTTGTGTGCAATGGTGTCTTCAACAATGAACTGGTCCCTTATCTCAGCTGCAAAAAAAAAAAAATTAAAGGAAGGTGGCAGTTTTGAAAAACTCCAATTTATTAGTCTAATAGAGTTCTGAAGGGCCAGCTTTCAGTATTGTTGTCAGAAGTTTCCATGCCTCTTGCGTTTCTTGCAGCATATGGGGTGTCCATTCCAAAAGAATTTTCAGATTGGATATTAAAGTGATGGACATCGATATACCCAGGTTTTAAATTTGGAAATTAGCATTTTCACTTCTTTTTGTCTTTTTATAGTGCCAAGGGGTAAGTTTGGGAATACTGATAAACTATAGTCCTCAGGAGTGGTGGTTATACTTCTTTTTTCACATGCTTCAGTTAGCATTTTTCCTTTAGTTGTGAAATCTTTAAAAAAAAACTGTGGTTTTTGGTGGTCCCGGATATATAGTTTCATTGCAAGGTACCCAATGTGCATGGGCTACAGAGAGATGGGAGGATACTTAATGAATGCACTTTCTGTGGCATACTAATGTTAGTTCACTTTGATCATTCAGGCACCTCAACTGTATGTAGGTGGGCACATCTTCATTTGTTTTCAAGGTTATTCATAAAGCAATATACCTAAAAATACATAACATTTCGGTGAGGCTATATTTATAAAAGGCTTACACAGTGGTCAAGACGAAAATATTTCATACATTCAAATTCATATACAGTCAAATCTTCTCAGTTGAGATCAAAATATCAGAAATAGTCCTAAAGTAAGGGATAATTTTCAACTAAGTATAATCACTGCAGCATTTGTCATCTAAGAATATAAGAATAAGTAATGAGGTATATGTACACCAAAGCATATGGTGTTAATGAATGCACAAAATTCATTCTAATCGAAAACATATAGAGCAGGCATCTCCAACGAGTAGTTTGTGAGCTATTGGTAGCTCTCCAGCTACCTGTAAGTAGCTCTCCTGAGCACAACCCAACCTAATAAATTAGGTTTTACTTGGTTGGATTGATAAATGTATCCCAAAATTGAGTAGTGTGTATTCAAGATGAAAATGTTTGGAAAAAGATGGTTGAATTTCTAAAATATATTTTATATATTTAAAGCTGATATTTGAGTGATAAATCATGAGGCATTGGTGAGACTTATTAGTTATTACTTATATTATTGCCCTGTTGCCAGGGTCACCGGAGCTATGGCTGTCATGTAGTACCCATGTAGAGACAGTCCAAACTGATGAAGCCTTTTTCACATTACTGATAGCAACCCTGCCTGATGTCCTGAGGTGATCACTGCGGGTAATCTTATATGAGGTATTCACTAATGTAATCTTGTCTGACGTGATCACTATTGCCACACTAAAATCATAGTAGCTCAGTATGCTTTCATTGAACATAAGTAGCTCTTATTACAGAAAAGGTTGGAGACACCTGATATAGAGCAATTCTTTAACTCAATAATTGTAATGCGAAAAAGGAATGTTTAGCATAGTTCATATAACCATAACACAAAGGACTGTAGATGTTCTTAAGTGTCAAAAAGTAGTTTTAAGTGTATATGTCCAGTGAACAGCAAATAGTAGTTGTGGACGACTGTAAAATACAAATGTAGGAAAGTGGAGTATCATGTGGTGTGGGGGTTAGACCGCACCATGTAATAGTATCACAATACCACAGAAATGGTCTTTGGGTTCACACTAATAAATCCTTAGCTCAGCCCTGGTAGAATGGCAAAGAAGAGTCAGGCTTTACTAGAGGAACAAGTGTTAAGCATTTCAGAGTACCAATATGGACAATAAGTAATTGACACGACTCATTAGAAATCCAAAACCAATTTATAAAAATTAAGCGTATTTTTATCTTAATTGAAACACCAAAACAAACGGAATAGCATACATTTAACCAGAGTTATGGATTTTAGAAGCAATATTAAATCAGTGCAGATTAATACATAGAAAATATAACATTGCGGTCAATGGGAAAAAACATTAGTGACAATCGGTCACTTGCAGGTCAATTTACGTGGAACCCTTACAAGGTTAAGGTCATGCAGGCTTCTGGACCAGACCACAACAGTCAGTTCAATTTTACCTAGCCCGTGAAGTGTAGGTGCAGAGTAGTCCTGGCTGTCCATAGTGCTGCACGGAGCTGCCAGGATGCTGGTTTTACCGTTTGCAGTGCTGCAAGAAAACAGAATACAAAAACACAACAGATGCACAGCTGCTGACATTGATTTTGAAGATTGCATAGTGTTCCCTGTAGAAGCAGCGTCGAGTGTGGGGGTTAGTTGCCGGATTGGTAACCAACAAGCCTTGGCAGGGGTAAGCCTAGTGAAAAGGTACTGGCACTTGATGTAGTCCTGAGGAGTGAGGTAGTGGCCTGAAACTTTGTGGAATGCAGGACTACAACTCCCACAATGCACTGGACTATCTGTATTTGTGCGATCCCATGGAGGGCCCGCTAGACAGCAATTCTTTGGATCTGGTGAGTGTTTTTACTTGCAGTGTGCATGGAACTAGTGCTGCTAGTCCAGGGGAGTCTGAGGGTGCTTGTGGCTTCAAAGGGGTCACTCTCTCAGGGAGTGTGAGTTTCAGCCAAAGACGAGGCTTGTTCATGCTGATGGGGCCAGATTCCGTGTGCTAAATTTAATTAGGAATCCCTGGCCGATGGTCTTTATTGCCTGCTAAAGAAGTGTAAAGGGGAAAAATACAAATTAATAATATACATTTTCTCTTTTCTAAAACTAAAAGACCACAAACTCTCAAATTGTCTTTCTAGGATTTATTACAATGCCAAAAATAACAGGATATAGATACACCTCAAAATCAAGGTATAGAGGTATAAGAATATAATTACAGAACCAAATCTACGAAGATAGTTCATTCGGCACAAAAGACACAAAATAATGAATTCCAAAATAAGAACACAACTGAGTATAGACGCTGTGTCCTTTTCTTTCTTCATTTGTAGTTCAGAGATTTAAAAGAATAATCTGTCCCTAACCTATCCTTAAAGTGACATCCCTACCTAACTCTCCGATCAGAATCCCCTATAAAGGTGTCAGCACGTGTTGACTGCCTAAGAAGTGCACTCACGTTAAATGGGTCAAATAGCATACAGCTACAGAGCTCGCTCTAAGATGCTCCCCTTCCTCAGTCAAAAGCAGAAGTCCTACCAAACTGTCCCTGTACCTGATACAAAAAGACACTAGTTACACCCCCTACAGATCACGTGTTGTTATTTCAAGAACGTTTTCTTTGAGTTACTTTCCACAAATTCCAATAAATTGAGCTGTTCTCCAACGACCTTAACTCCCAGGTTCCACCAGGCATGGAAGGTGTCCTCCCTTCTCGCTTGCTCAGACTCTTCAAAGACATTCCTTTCCTCCCCAAGTGTCGTCCTAAATCTGAAATAACGAGGTCAAATTCCAGGACCTGTAGTAGGGGTGAAAAGAAACCTTCTATACACACATAAATTCTCTTTACCTTACAACTGAAGATCAAAGAAGGAGAATCGAAACTTACGAAAAGCGAAAGTTAGGCCTACAAGGTTAGCCAACATAAGAACACTTTTCAATGCCTAATCACTGCACAAAACACTATACATGTCGTTTACATAGTCTAATACATTCACACTACTTAATGTTTATGCTACGCATATGCGTTTACATAATGCCTCTAAATAAATGCACAATATTAATCCGATTCTGCATTATAACATTACAAATCTCGTTTATATGTCTGGATACATTGATATAAATTAGTTCTAATAATACAATTTATAACATAATTGCATGATACATATGAGTGCAGATTATTCATGATTATAATGCACCCCTACAAATTAAGAGCATGGAGCGCTCTATCAATGCAATTACAAGTCTGTTGCCACAGGGCAAAGTATCCCTCTTTTGCTTTGGTGCTGTGGGCAAAGTCTTATTGTCGGAGACATGGGTCTCTTCTTGGTCCTTCCTTCATGCAGGTTGTTCAGATCTCAGGTTCTGGTGTCAGGTGGGTCCCTTAAATCCTATATTTAGAGGAGTTAGAAGTGTAGGAGCTAGTATCCAATGGACAGCTAGTCCCAGCGAGCTATCCCGCCCCTGAGGTGACCTCATCCGGCGGGTGTAGGTCACCTTTTCTACCCAGAACCCTCTATTCTGTCATTCCTAAAGATGGCAGGAATCAAATTGTGGTGTACAGACAAGGCTGCTCCTGCTGGAGGTGTGGCTAGCCTTCTGGGGATGTTCACTTCCTTACATAGCTAATTTCCCACCTGCCCGGGTGCAATTGTGCCTGGGGCAGAGGAATGGCTGTTTCCTCCACTGGGAGTCAGCCCTGATGCATATCAGAGGTGATGCAGCCTTTGAAGCAAGCTGCCTTGATGTGCCACTTCACTAGCCTGCTTGGGCGGAGGGAGGTGTGACCTCCTTCCTACCCAAGCCTTTGTTCTTGACTCCTGGGAGTGATCACACTGCCTGGCAGGAGGTCAAAATCCTATCTTGGTGGCGGCAGGTGTGGGAAAGCGTAGACTTGCCAGTCAGAGCACAGAGAAGCTAAGGCAACCAGGTGGGCAACCTCTAAGGTCACCACCTGGGGGCAGGTCATGTCACGCAGGGCACAAGATTCATGTCAGGGGTGAGAAGGCATGCTGTTTTATACCAAACATATCCTACTTCTGCTGTGCCATATTGGAGCTTGCTACATCGGGAATGCACGGTCCGCTAACACTTAAAGGAGCTTCCAATGGGGAACGCCAACATAGGGACATATAGGCTCGCACTTGTATATCCTCACCTTTAATATACTGCAACCTGCCTTCTGGGCTGAGGAGACCTTCCTTAGGGGTACCTGACATATATTAAAGATAGTGTATTGACTTTACCACACATGGTGAAGGAACAGTCAAGTTCGAGCAGTTTGCATTGCTCCTGCAGTCTCCAATGGCAGGCCTGCTGTCAGTAGTTTGCTTGGGGCACAAAACCATAGTGCAGCCCGGGGGACCATTTCACCACCTATGCCCTGGATACCCCGGTACCATGTACTAGGGACTTATAAGGTAGTAAAGTCCTTGTCAGTTGGGATTGCCAATTCATACATGCCAATTTTACGGAGTGCACTACATCCTGGTTAGCAGGCTTCAGTGCACTGTCAGAGTCAAAAGCCAGCATCTAGCAGTCCAAATGGGTGCAAATGTTGGGGGCTTCTGCAAAGAGCCCTGTTTTCTTACACATACAAAATTAGAAATGACAATCTGTATCCAAAAAGAGTGCACATTTTAAACTAAGTATAAGGAAACGAAGATGCACCTTGACGGTATACACTTGTGAATAAGATTACAAAGATTAGATATATGTATATTTGAAGACTTTGATGAATCTCATATATTGTGACTTGGTTTGAAGGAATATGCTATCTTCTACAGCACATACTGGAAGAAAAATAAGATTCTGGATACATTAAATACATTTATTCATTATAAATCTAAAAATAAGAACAATTCATCTATTTATAAAGTCTGAAAAGTGCAACTAGCATAGCAGCATGGAATATAGCAGCAAATCTTTCAGGAGACATCCTGGACTACAGACAATTGATTATTTATTCTAATCTAATGATGTATAAATCTAGCAACAAAAGTTGATAGTTCTTGTACAAAGGAAATGCCGTTCTGTGATGTCTAAATTATTAGAATGCAATAACGGTAATACAAATTGTTTCCTCAGTTCCTTGTAGTAGGAAATTGGGTTACTGGTTGAAGGGGAGTGAAAACCGACTAAAGCAGCAACCACAATTCTTGTCGGGGTGAAACACAAGCAAACCCCAAATTACCTGTGATCAACCCTCTGGTACCTTGGCACAAACCAGTCTGGCTTAACTTAGAGGCAATGTGTAAAGTATTGATGCAGCACCTCAAACAGTAATAAAGTGAAAATACAACACAAGAAAAATCCACACCATTTAAAAAAAATAGATTTGAGACTAAAATGACAAAAATCCAATCAATAAATCCAGAGATGCAACTTTTAAATATTTAAGTGAAAACAGTGCTAAAAAGCTCAAAACGCAAACTGTGGTTATCTGGTGGAGACTGACTAGGGGCAAAATCATAAATTCAGGCCAACCGCGATCAAGTTGGGCCCACTGAACAGATACCCTCAAATTCTGGTGCACAGACTGTGCGGTGTTGCTTTGCTAGGCTTTGCGTCTTATGGCGTTGGTACAGATGAAGCTATGTGCCAAGGCTTTGCGGGGCTTTGTGTCACTCTGCGTCGGTTCAGATGGATCTGACAGCTGTGCAGCAAGGCTTTTCAGGGTTACGTGTTGCTCAGCATCGATTCCAATGAGGCTGGCAGCTGTTCGGCAAGTGTTTGTGAGACTTTGCGTCTTTTTTCATCAGTTCCGATTAAGCTTACAGCTGGGTTGGCATAGCACCTTCAGGCCCACTTCCAAGTGTCCAGGACTTGGATGGCAACACTTGGGGGATGGGGTAGTGCTCACAGCAGACTGAGTCCAGGTGTAGGTTTCATGTGGGTGTAGCCTTTTCTGTCCCTGAGGCTCTGATCAGGAGGTCAGCCAACTATCCCTTGGAGTCACTCTGGTGGTCCTCAGTGCAAAATTCAGTTCCTGTGTGTAGGAGAGTAGGATCTGCTTCTTATAGTTACCCCCACTATTTGCTGATGTTTCACTGTTTTTCGACTTAGCCAGACTGAGGCCCTGCTAATCAGGACCCCAGTCTATCTGCTTTCTACTCTAAATTGTTTGCATGTACTTTAGGTACACCCCAGATTGGATTCTGGGTTACCCTTATAAGTCCCTAGTATATGGTATACTATGTACCCAGGGCATAGGTATCCCAGAGGCCTCCCAGGGGCTGCAGCATGTATTATGCCACGCCTGAGAGGCCACCCAAAATGACACAACAGGTCTGCTACAGCAACCTGTGTAAGGTGGTGTATCCACCCCTTACTGAGATATAGGTTACCTATATCACTCCAGATCACTGCACATGTAAACCTATCAGTCACCCCTATGGCAGGCCTTAACAATCCTGAAGGCAGGGTGCTGGGTTTCATGTGAGAGGGTGCTCATGCATGAGCAGAGCCCCTCTGCAGCTTTGGGAATCTTCATTCCGGGGTTGTTTGTGATGCAGCCAGACCATATACTCTTAAGTGCATTATGACCTCGCGGTAAATGCTAACTTGAGAATGGCTGCATGGAGAAATGTCTTGTTTGGTGTCAAACACCTTGGAATCATACCTCCACCCCAGTACTGGGGTGGGAGGTATGATTCCTCCCTTCTAGAGGGAGCAACATGGCACCACCGGTACACCCGGTACCAGCTTAACAGAACCCTGGCATCACAAAATGGATGCTGCAGCCACAGACACGAGTCTGCCCTCCTGCTGCTGGACGAAACTCCGGCAGGGGAGGCCTGGACAATAGGTTTCCTGTCACAGGGAGGTGTGACCACCTCCCAGACAGGCTTTAGTGTATTGGGGCTGGGTGGGTGCACTCCAAGAGTGCTTTGAAGTCTGCACTGGGGGCACCTTTGGTGTCCCTGTGCATAGTCTAGCTCAAACTGGTTGCAGGGGCTACCAGCCCCTGCTCTGGTGCGAAACTGGACAAAGGAAATGGGTGTTGCCACCCCTCTTTCCTGACCCTCCCATAGGTGGGTCCCCAGAGTTTGTCCCACCCCTTCCTTGGGAACCCCTGACTACAGGACTTTAGATTACACCTGGACTAAACTCTGACACAGAAACCAAGTACTTCGACAATCTACACTATGCTGGATGACTGAAGAATCTCCCTTGGAGTAAAGGAGTTACTCCCCTGCAAGGCAGGCACCTTTAACGTAACTGACCGGTTGGCATCTCCGCAGCTCCTGAGGACTCCGAAGAATATTGCCACACAGGAAGTGGGTTCCCAAGGTCTATGAGGTCGATCTATGCCCCCAGCAAGTCTGAGGCCCGTATCCCTCGTGGTGACCGTGCAACCCGAACCCCTGGGTAACTCGTCCATTTGCAGAAGCATCAGCTTTCCGGCGACCCCTGAGGCTGAGCTTTGGGTTTCTTGTAGCCCTGACCCCGAGCAGTACTTACCCTGAAGATTGCTGGCCTACACTCAACGAGTGTTCCGTGGGCCACCATTTTGTGATTCCTCTCGAGGTCCCTTCGCGATCCCTGGTCCATTGACCTGTGGGTCCCCAAGAAGGCAACTCTAACTTTAATTAGGCTTCCCTGGTTGCTCCAGTTGTGCCCTGACTTTCCATTGCTTGGGGAGTCCTCAGGACCTTGCTGGTCCTCACAGAAGCATCTTTTCTTTTCCTGTGTGGGTTGCTGTTGCCAAGGTTTGTTGTGTTCAATCCGAGCACCGACACCCCAGCACTCGACATCCTTTGTGGGACAGCTCGAATCCAGCTCCTGGTTGTCCTCGACATCTCCTGGACCCTGTGGCTGCAGAGTCAAGCTTCACCTCTTCGCACCTGAAGCACCCGACATCGGTGGGCATTCGATTGCTCCACTCCTGGTCACTGGCTAGTGACCCAGACTCTGTCCCCTCTGCTTTCAGGTTCTTCACATCTTCGATCCAGGCTTGGATCACCCCGGACACTTTTCTTCTTCACAGCAGCAGCACTTTGCAGCAGATCGCCATTGAAAACAACGACGATTCCCGACACCCTTTGACACCTATGCACCCGGCTTCCTGGGTGAGGTAACTCGAGTACTCCGGTGCTCCCGTGGGTGTTGGCCCTAGAACCCCTTAAGTCTAAGGGGTTTGCTCAAAGTCCTCTCCTAAGTGTCCTTTATCTTTAAAATTCCAACCGCGACTTTCCGCATAGAATCCTACGGCGCTCGCGGCTGTGTTCTCACACTGCACACGTCCCCCGTGGGTCTCCTGTGTCACTACCTTGGGTGGTTCCTTGGGGTCCCAGTGATTCTACGTGCTCTAGGTACTGTGCCTAGTCAAGTCGTGGTTCTTATACCACTTTCTTAATATATGGTTTGGTCCCCCCCTGGGGCCCATTGTATATTGTGCTATTTACTGTCGTTTTAATACTGTGATATTGTGTATCTTGGACTCTGATCTCATAAAGAGATTAGTAGTGAGTGTTTAGAAATAAATACATATATTTTATATATATACCTGGTGTGGTTCTCCTTTCATTTGGTCATTCAAGAGGTTATAATCTGGTAAACCAAGCTGCTTTATACTCCTTCAAGACTTAGCCTGAGGGCTCCTCTCCATAGCTACCACTAGGATAGTTTTCAATAAAGGTTGTCTTTAAACCTATCATCAATAAGGGTCGTTTGGACTGGTGCAAGGTGCCCACTATAACTAGTGGACAGCATATGCCAGGCCAACTTTTCACATTGGTGTGCAGTGGTGGGATTCAAGCTTGCTATTCCTTTACCAGATAATCTCTTTGAGTGACTAACTGAAAACCACTATAGGTACATAGGTACATATAAATCAAGTTTAGAATACAGTAAGTTCTACTGAACTAAGAGTTGTGTGTCAAGTGCTTAGCACACCCTTTCTACAACTCAAGAGAGTTTAGTGGGCCCCACTAGAGTAGGTAGGTGCATACACCACACTAGTCATGTCTTCAAGGGCAGAAACCAGTGGGTCCCTCCCAACTAAGTATGACCAGGTCTCATACCAAGAATTGAGGACTATGTGTGCCTCTAGGAAATTGAAGACAGGGAAAAGCCCCATCCACACAACACCTCATACAGTTGTTGCTAGCAGATGACCTCAGAAAGACCCCAGGGTCTGATGAGGTTGGAAAAGGGGTGGGGCAGCAGAAGAGGAAAGGCCAGGTAGTGAACACTACTTATGACCCAGACTCTGATGCTGGCCAGGGGGATCAAAATGATTCCAACCTGGAAAAATCCAATTCTTCCTGAAGGTGAGGAAGGAGACCCCAGTGGGGCTCTCTTTACCCCACCTGGAAGGGTTAATAGTCTACCAAGAAGATCAAGATCTCCTTCTCAGGAATCTAATCATTCTGGTACTTCTATAGGGTCCTCTGCTTCTCATAAAAGGGCATCCTCTTATGAGAAGAAATGCCAACTGCTTGAGTTTGAGAGAGCTAAGCTCAGAATCAAGAGAGAGCAATTGGCCTTAGTCAGGGAATCCCTAGAGCTTCAGAGAGCTTCCCAGAAGTTGGGGCTAGAGCAACAGTGTCCCTAGAGGTAGAGATCATACTCCTGACCATAGGAACCTGAACAAGATTGTCCCTCCCTACCAGAGTGGGGATGACATCCACAAATGGATAACTGCACTGGAGAGGGCCTGTAAAGTACAGAGGGTCCCTTAGGAGCAGTGGGCAGCAATCTTGTGGCTCTCCTTTGCAGACAAAGGTAGAGACAAGCTCCTCACTGTAAGAGAAGAGGATGCTGATAATTACAAAGTCCTGAAGAGTACTCTGATTGATGGGTTTGGCCTAACCACTGAACAATACAGGTTAAACTTCAGAGACACCCAAAAGGCACAGACTCAGGACTGGGTTGACTTTGTTGATTGTGCTACTAAGGCTCTGGAAGGCTGGTTACTTGGCAGTAAGGTGTGTGATTTCAAAGGATTGTATAATTTAATCATGAGAGAGCAGATCCTTAATAACTGTCAAAATCAACTGTTGCATCAGTACCTGGTGGACTCTGATCTGACCTCTCCCCAAGAATTGGGTCAGAAGGCAGACAAATGGGTCAGAACCAGGGTGAGGCAGAAGGTTCAGAACCAAGGTGGTTACTCTAAGAAGCAAGATTCTATAAGCTCTGATAAGGGTGGGGAGAAGGGTAAAGGCCAGAAGTCTTCTCAAGGGCCCCAAAAATCTGCATCTGGTGGGGAGTCCCAATCTAACAAGGAAAAGGCCAAAAGAAACCATGGTGTAAAATCTGTAAACAGAAAACCCATTGGACTAGTGATTGTACCAAGACCAAAGACTCAACTCCAGCCACCCTTGCCCCTAAGGCAACTGTTCCCACTAGTTCAGCTCCAAGTGGTGGTGTTCCAAATAAGGGTGTAGTAGGGTTAACCCTGGGATCTGAGGTGGACTCTGGCATAGTCAGAGTTCCAACTCAGGCTGTACTGATCTGTGATGGAGGCATGGATATGTCCTCCTATGTGAGTCCCAGTAATCTGGGCAAATACAGACAGCAGCCCTTGATTAATGAAAAAGAGGCTTTGGCATTCAGGGACACAGGAGCAAGTATCACAATGGTGACAAAAGATCTTGTAGCCCCTGAGCAGATCATACTTGGTGAAATGTACCAAGTGACCAATGCTAGCAATGTCAGGACAGACCATTCCCTGGCAGTTGTTAATTTCTCCTGGGGAGGGGTAACTGGCCCTAAGAAGGTTGTGGTAAGTGCAGACCTCCCTGTTGAATGCTTGCTTGGAAATGATTTGGAAACTTCAGCTTGGGCTGAAGTTGAGCTCAGGACCCATGAAGAAATGTTGGGCATCCCTGCAGATGTGTTTGCTATGACCAGGTCACAGGCAAAAATGTCTCAAACTGAACAGGCCCTGGATCCTGGAAGAATGGACCAGGTGCCTCCCAAGAGGAGGAGCAGTAGGGTTAAGGCAGTGTCTTCCCCCCTGCCTCAGAATGAAGATCAGTCTCTTGAGGGAGATGATCTCAGTCCTGAAGAAGGAACTGTCCCAGAGGAGCTTGAACCTGATCAGGTTGAGTTCTTGGGGACAGGGGGCCCTTCCAGGGCAGATCTGAGCCAGGAGCAACTGAGCTGCCCCTCTCTTGAACCCCTCAGACAACAAGCTGCTGCTGAGGCTGTTGAGAGTGCTAGTGGGTCCCATAGGATCTATTGGGATGATGGACTCCTTTACTCAGAGTGTAGAGACCCCAAGCCTGGAGCCACCAGGAGGTTGGTTATACCTCTGAAGTTTAGGAGCTTCCTATTGACCCTAGCCCATGATATTCCCTTAGCAGGTCACCTAGGCCAAAACAAGACTTGGGACAGAATTGTCCCTCACTTTCATTGGCCTCATATGTCTGAAGACACCAAGGAGTTTTGTCGCTCCTGTGTCACCTGTCAAGCCAGTGGTAAGGCAGGTAGCACTACAAAGGCCCCCTGATACCACTACCTGTGGTGGGGGTTCCCTTTGAGAGGGTAGGGATTGACATTGTTGGTCCCCTAGATCCCCAAACAGCATCTGGGCACAGATTTATCCTGGTGGTGGTGGACCATGCCACTAGGTACCCAGAAGCAATTCCCCTCATGACCACCACAGCTCCTGTGGTGGCAAGGGCCCTCCTGGGAATCTTTTCCAGGGTGGGTTTTCCTAAGGAGGTAGTATCAGACAGAGGAACAAACTTCATATCTAGTTACTTGACTGCTATGTGGAAGGAGTGTGGAGTAAATTATAAATTTACCTCCCCCTATCACCCACTATGCAATGGTTTAGTTGAGAGGTTCAACAAAACCTTAAAGGGCATGATTAAAGGTCTCCCAGAAAAGCTTAGGCGCAGATGGGACATACTTTTGCCCTGCCTTCTCTTTGCCTACAGAGAGGTTCCACAGAAGGGGGTTGGTTACAGCCCATTTGAGCTTCTGTTTGGACATCCAGTTAGGGGTCCATTGTGTCTAGTGAAGGAGGGATGGGAGTTACCTTTCAAACCCCCTAAACAGGATATTGTGGACAATGTACTTGGTTTCCGCTCCCGGATGGCTGAGTACATGAAGAAGGCAACTAAAAACCTTGAGGCTAGCCAGGAACTGCAAAAGGCCTGGCATGACCAAAAGGCTGTGCTGACTGTTTATCAGCCAGGACAGAAAGTATGGGTGTTGGAACCTGTGGCCCCAGCAGCCCTCCAAGACAAGTGGAGTGGCCCCCATACCATTGTTGAACAGAAGGGAGAGGTTACCTATCTGGTGGACCTTGGAACTCCCAGGAGCCCCCACAGGGTGCTCCATGTCAACAGACTGAAACCATATGTTGACAGGGCAGACATGGGCTTGCTCATGGTTACTGATGAGGGACAGGAGGAAGAGAGTGATCCACTCCCTGACCTGCTCTCACAGAACCCTGATAATGGATCAATTGATGGTGTAGCCTTGGCAGGCAGCCTCACTGACCAGCAGCAAACTGATTGCAGAAAAGTTCTCAATCAGATCAGACATATGTTCTCACTGACTCCAAGTCAGACTACCTGGTGCACTCATGAAGTGGACACTGGGGACAGTCTACCTGTTAAAAATAAGATTTACAGGCAACCTGACCATGTCAGGGACTGCATCAGGACTGAAGTCCAGAAGATGTTGGATTTGGGTGTGATTGAACCCTCAGATAGCCCTTGGGCTAGTCCAGTAGTCTTAGTGCCTAAACCTCACACCCAGGGTGGTAAGAGAGAGATGAGGTTTTGTGTAGACTACAGAGGTCTCAATGCAGTCACTAGGACTGATGCCCATCCCATACCAAGGGCAGATGAGCTTATAGACACTTTGGCCTCAGCCAAGTTTCTGAGCACATTTGACTTGACAGCTGGCTACTGGCAGATCAGACTAGCTGATGATGCAAAGCCAAAGACAGCATTTTCTACCCCTAGTGGGCACTACCAATTTGTGGTGATGCCCTTTGGTTTGAAAAATGCACCTGCCACTTTTCAAAGGTTGGTGAACAAAGTCCTTACAGGCCTGGATGCCTATAGTGCAGCATATCTAGATGATATTGCTGTCTTTAGCTCCACTTGGGAGGATCACCTGGTCCACCTGCGAAATGTTTTGGAGGCCCTGCAGAAAGCAGGCCTAACTATCAAGGCCACCAAGTGCCAGTTAGGGCAGAGTCAGGTTGTGTACCTGGGCCACCTTGTGGGTGGAGGCCAGGTTCAACCATTGCAGAGCAAAATCTAGACCATCATGGACTGGGTTGCTCCAACCACCCAGACTCAGGTGAGAGCTTTCCTGGGCCTGACTGGGTGCTATAGAAGATTTGTCAAAGGGTATGGATCCATAGTGACCCCTTTGAATGACTTGACTTCTAAAAGAATGCCAAAGAAAGTTCAGTGGATAGTTAGCTGTCAAAAGGCATTTGATGACCTGAAGCAGGCCATGTGCACTGCTCCCATTCTGCAAAGTCCTGATTACTCCAAGCAATTCATTGTCCAAACAGATGCATCTGAGTTGGGGGTAGGGGCTGTGTTATCACAATTGAATGGTGAAGGTCAGGATCAGCCAGTAGCTTTTATTAGCAGAAGGTTGACCCCCAGAGAGAAGCGTTGGTCAGCCATTGAGAGGGAGGCCTTTGCTGTGGTTTGGGCCTTGAAGAAGCTGAGGCCATACTTGTTTGGCACTCACTTCATTGTTCAGACAGACCACAAGCCCCTCTTATGGCTAAAACAGATGAAGGGTGAAAACCCCAAACTTTTGAGGTGGTCCATTTCCCTACAGGGGATGGACTATACAGTGGAACGTAGACCTGGGAGTAACCATGCCAATGCAGATGGACTCTCCAGATATTTCCACTTAGAACATGAAGACTCAACTGGT
Source organism: Calotriton arnoldi (assembly GCA_963921515.1). Classification (NCBI taxonomy): domain Eukaryota; kingdom Metazoa; phylum Chordata; class Amphibia; order Caudata; family Salamandridae; genus Calotriton; species Calotriton arnoldi. The sequence goes on from CAWUFW010019332.1 coordinate 118,170, forward strand.
CAAGGTTAGTCTACTGTCCTGACGTTTGGGGGGGGTTGTGTAGGAGAGTAGGATCTGCTTCTTATAGTTACCCCCACTTTTTGCTGATGTTTCACTGTTTTTCGACTTAGCCAGACTGAGGCCTTCTAATCAGGACCCCAGTCTATCTGCTTTCTACTCTAAATTGTTTGCATGTACTTTAGGTACACTCCAGATTGGATTCTGGGGTACCCTTATAAGTCTTAGTATATGGTATACTATGTACCCATGGCATAGGTACCCCAGAGGCCTCCCAGGGGCTGCAGCATGTATTATGCCACCCCTGAGAGGCCACCCAAAATGACACAACAGGTCTGCTACAGCAACCTGTGTAAGGTGGTGTATCCACCCCTTACTGAGATATAGGTTCCCTATATCTCTCCATATCACTGCACGTGTAAACCTATCAGTCACCCCTATGGCAGGCCTTAACAATCCTGAAGGCAGGGTGCTGGGTTTCATGTGAGAGGGTGCCCATGCCTGAGCAGAGCCCCTCTGCAGCTTTCGGAATCTTCATTCCGGGGTTGTTTGTGATGCAGCCAACCATATACTCTTAAGTGCATTATAACCTCGCGGTAAATGTTAACTTGAGAATGGCTGCATGGAAACATGTCGTGTTTGGTGTCAAACACCTTGGAATCATACCTCCACCCCAGTAACTGGGGTGGGAGGTATGATTCCACCCTACTAGAGGGAGAAACATGGCACCACCGGTACACCCGGTACCAGCTTAACAGAACCCTGGCATCACAAAATGGATGCTGCAACCACAGACACGAGTCTGCCCTCCTGCTGCTGGACGAAACTCTGGCAGGGGAGGCCTGGACAATAGGTTTCCTGTCACAGGGAGGTGTGACCACCTCCCAGACAGGCTTTAGTGTATTGGGGCTGGGTGGGTGCACTCCAAGAGTGCTTTGAAGTCTGCACTGGGGGCACATTTGGTGTCCCTGTGCATAGTCTAGCTCAAACTGGTTGCAGGGGCTACCAGCCCCTGCTCTGGTGCGAAACTGGACAAAGGAAATGGGTGTAGCCACCCCTCTTTCCTGACCCTCCCATAGGTGGGTCCCTAGAGTTTGTCCCACCCCTTCCTTGGGTATAAAGTAGGAACCCCTGACTACAGGACTTTTGATTACACCTGGACTAAACTCTGACACAGAAACCAAGTACTTCGACGATCTACACTATGCTGGATGACTGAAGAATCTCCCTTGGAGTAAAGGAGTTACTCCCCTGCAAGGCAGGCACCTTTAACGCAACTGACCGGTTGGCATCTCCGCAGCTCCTGAGGACTCCGAAGAATATTACCACACAGGAGGTGGGTTTCCGAGGTCTCTGAGGTCTATCTGTGCCCCCAGCAAGTCTGAGGCCCGTATCCCTCGTGGTGACCATGCAACCCGAACCCCTGGGCACCGCGTCCATTTGCAGAAGCATCAGCTTTCCGGCAACCCCTGAGGCTGAGCTTTGGGTTACTTGTAGCCCTGACCCCGAGCAGTAATTACCCTGAAGATTGCTGGCCTACACTCAACGAGTGTTCCGTGGGCTGCCATTTTGTGATTCCTCTTGAGGTCCCTTCGCGATCCCTGGTCCGTTGACCTGTGGGTCCCCAAGAAGGCAACTCTAACTTTATTTGGGCTTTCCTGGTTGCTCCAGATGTGCCCTGACTCTCCATTGCTTTGGGAGTCCCCAGGACCTTGCTGGTCCTCACAGAAGCATCTTTTCTTTTCCTGCATGGGTTGCTGTTGCCTAGGCCTGCCTTGTTCAATCCGAGTACGGACACCCCAGTACTCGACATCCTTTGTGGGACAGCTCGAATCCGGCTCCTGGTTGTCCTCGATGTCTCCTGGACCCCGTGGCTGCAGAGTCAAGCTTCACCTCTTCGCACCTGAAGCACCCAACATTGGTGGGCATTCGATTGCTCCGCTCCTGGTCACTGGCTAGTGACCCAGACTCTGTCCCCTCTGCTTTCAGGTTCTTCACATCTTCGATCCAGGCTTGGATCACCCCGGACACTTTTCTTCTTCACGGCAGCAGCACTTTGCAGCAGATCGCCATTGAAAACAACGACGATTCCCGACACCCTTTGACACCTATGCACCCGGCTTCTCTGGGTGAGGTAACTCGAGTACTCCGGTGCTCCCGTGGGTGTTGGCCCTAGAACCCCTCAAGTCAAAGGGGTATACTCAAAGTCCTCTCCTAAGTGTCCTTTATCTTTAAAATTCCAACCGCGACTTTCCGCATAGAATCCTACGGCGCTCGCGGCTGTGTTCTCACACTGCACATGTCCCCCGTGGGTCTCCTGTGTCACTACCTTGGGTGCTTCCTTGGGGTCCCATTGATTCTACGTGCTCTAGGCACTGTGCCTAGTCAAGTCGTGGTTCTTATACCACTTTCTTAATATATGGTTTGGTCCCCCCCTGGGGCCCATTGTATATTGTGCTATTTACTGTCGTTTTAATACTGTGATATTGTGTATCTTGGACTCTAATCTCATAAAGAGATTAGTAGTGAGTGTTTAGAAATAAATACATAGATATCATATATATACCTGGTGTGGTTCTCCTTTCATTTGGTCATTCAAGAGGTTATAATCTGGTAAACCAAGCTGCTTTACACTCCTTCAAGACTTAGCCTGAAGGCTGCTCTCCATAGCTACCACTAGGATAGCTTTCAATAAAGGTTGTCTTTAAACCTATCATCAATAAGGGTCGTTTGGACTGGTGCAAGGTGCCCACTATAACTAGTGGACAGCATATGCCAGGCCAACTTCTCACACTGTCCTTCTCACTTAGGCAGCAGGGTACCAGGGCAGCAAAGTAGTAGTCCCTCTTGCAGCAGAGCTCCACAGGTCCAGAGTTGTACTGAAGAGTTGGGTGTGAGGGTCTAATATTTATCAGCAAGAAAATCCTTGGGTCTGGAGATAACTCAACTAGCATGTACAGTGACGCGCAAAATCACAAAGGATAACCTGTGGGATGATCCCTTTCAGGACGAAAATCCCTCACCCACCATAGGTGGCACGCTTCATCATTTGGGTTTCTCCTCTCAGTGAGAATTCCTAGTCCCACCAAGGGCTACAACTCCCCCTCTGAGAGTGAGGAGCTCAGGGATGTTTTTGTATTCCTACACTAGCGAGGATATACTAAATCCAGTAGATGAAAGACAAAGGTAAGTCGGGTGAGGGCGCAGCGCAACTAAGAATAAACTGTGAAGGAGGAGATCTTAAAACTAACTAGCGGGAACAGAAGAGAACTTTTAATAACTTGTTCTCGCTGTCAGGATTAAAACAGTGCACCTGCAGTATGGATTTTAAACTGCATGTGTGAGACGAAGGGGTCTACATGTTTCAGCCAGGGTGACCCATCTGGTGTCAAGGCTTTCATCAGGACCTACAAAGGGTGCTGCTGCTAGAAAAAAAGTGAAATTGTGTAAAATAATACAGATACCTTTGTTCAAATATCAAACCAGTAATCCTGCCACTCTCAGGTCCAGATAATTACTGGTCGGTGCCTAGTGAAAGGGAGAAATAAGACATAGTGGAAAACCATAAATACAGTCACTTTAAACATGCTGAACAAGCGCTTAATATAAATAGTGTGGGATATACTTTTCGCCACATCTATTGAGTGCAACTTGCATCACAAGGAGAGTTGAAAAATATCCTTACCCGTAGTGCACGGATAAGTAGCCTCACCTCTATCTGGCGACAGCTCAGGGAAGGGGGCACCGCTCTGAAAAAAAAGGGAATTTCTTTAAAAATTGTCAAACATAACCAACATTATGTTGACAACATTCCATCTATAAGATTCATACAAGGATTTTGTCAGAGAATCTTCTGACTGCAAATTTAATCTTAAATTTGCAGTCAGAAGATTCTCTGACAAAATCGCTAAACATACTAATGATTTTCCCAGAAGTGTGAAGAACACAACAGGGGCTTTTACGAATGAGGCCATAGATATGTACCATATCTAGAGACTGCCAGGGCCTATCGAGACATGTCAATGACTTCTGGTACCTTGTTAAAGGTCACTATTGTAAACACTGCTTCAGGCATTATTTCAGTGATATTGCATGGTTTAGCCTATTCACTTGAGCCTGGTTTCTTGGTGAGCTATTTGATCCTCGTATGAATCTTATAGATGGAATGTTGTCAACATAATGTTGGTTATGATTGACAATTTTTAAAGAAATTCACTTTTTTTCAGAGCGGTGCCCCCTTCCCTGAGCTGTCGCCAGGTAGAGGTGAGGCTATTTATCCGTGCACTACGGGTAAGGATATTTTTCAACTCTCCTTGTGATGCAAGTTGCACTCAATAGATGTGGCGAAAAGTATATCCCACACTATTTATATAAGCGCTTGTTCAGCATGTTTAAAGTGACTGTATTTATGGTTTTCCACTATGCCTTATTTCTCCCTTTCACTAGGCACGACCAGTAATAATCTGGACCTGAGAGTGGCAGGATTACTGGTTTGATATTTGAACAAAGTTATCTGTATTATTTTACACAATTTCACTTTTTTTCTAGCAGCAGCGCCCTTTGTAGGTCCTGACTAAAGCCTTGACACAAGATGGGTCACCCTGGCTGAAACATGTAGACCCCTTCGTCTCACACATGCAGTTTAAAATCCATACTGCAGGTGCACTGTTTTTAATCCTGACAGCGAGAACAAGTTATTAAAAGTTCCTCTTCTGTTCCCGCTAGTTAGTTTTAAGATCACCTCCTTCACAGTTTATTCTTAGTTGCGCTGCGCCCTCACCCGACTTACCTTTGTCTTTCATCTACTGGATTTAGTATATCCTCGCTAGTGTAGGAATACAAAAACATCCCTGAGCTCCTCACTCTCAGAGGGGGAGTTGTAGCCCTTGGTGGGACTAGGAATTCTCACTGAGAGGAGAAAACCAAATGATGAAGCATGCCACCTATGGTGGGTGAGGGATTTTCGTCAAGAAAGGGATCATCCCACAGGTTCTCCTGTGTGATTTTGTGCGTCACTTTACATGCTAATTGAGTTATCTCCAGACCCAAGGATTTTCTTGTTGCTAGGAAATATATAATTGGGGATGTAATCCTTGCAGGTCGTTAAAATTCCCTCGGACCCTCCTCAAATTTTTCATATATAGGTCTAATATTTATGCCTGGTGCCCACTTTGAAGTAGGAGAAGCTTCTAGACCACGGTTCTCCAATGGTGGTCCTAAAAGGCCAGATCCATGCCAGATTTCTAGCATATCCCCATTTGGATAAAGGTAGTTACCTTAAAAATCTGGCATTGATCCTGCCCTGCAGGACTGACTTTGAAGAACCCTGTCCTAGAAGTTCCCACCCCAAAGGTGCTTGGAATTTCCTGCATCCCTGCTCTGGCCCCAGCTTGTCTGGGGGCACTAAAGACTAGTATTAAAGCCTTTTTGAGTATGCTAAGGTAGAGACTTTGTGATGTGCAAGTATGGTAGGTGACAGCTCTACCCCCCATGAAGTCAGAGATGGCCTATTCTGCCAACACATATTCCCCCTTTGTCTCACTGTCTAAGAGCAATACACAGAGACAATCTGCCAGCTACACCGAACTGGTGACCCAGGATACAGGCTGCAGGCACCAAATTGTTAGGACAAGAAAATACCAACTTTCTAAAAGTGGCATTTTCAGAATTGTGACTTCAAATCTGACTTTACCATTAAAGAAAGTTTTAAACTACAATTCTTTAGACACCAAGCTAAATATCCCTATTTTCTCCCAATTTAGAGTTACCATTTATTAAATGTAAAAAGGGTACCCAATGTTATCCTAGGGGAGAAGGTAGGTCTCACAGTAGTGAAAAATGAGTTAAGGTGTTATTCACTACCAAGACATGTAAAACTTAAAAGTACATGTCTAACTTTTTAAATACACTGCACCCTGCCCTTTGGGCTGTGTAGGGCCTACCCTAGGGGTGACGTATATTTATTAAAAAAGGAGGCTTGGACCTGGCAACAGGTTTATTTTGCCAGGTTGAGATGGCAGCTTAAAGGGTTACTTAATTGGGTGGCAACCTAATGCTGCAGGACCACTAGTAACATTTAATTTACAGGCCCTAGGTACATGTTGTACCACTTTACTAGGAATATGCAAGTTGGGTGTAAGTCAATTTTACCATGTTTAAAGGAGAGATCACAAGCATTTTAGCACTGTTTAGCAGTGGTAAAGTGCCCAGAGTCCTAAGACCGGCCAAAATAAAGTCAGCAAAAACAGGAGGTTTGAGGGCAAAAGGTTACGGGAAAACAACGCCAAGGATGTCAGGTACGACACTTATTAAAAAAAAACCAGGAGCAAATATGATGTGAACTACACAGAGTTGTTATCACAAGGACAAGAACACAATTTCACATTCCTATGCCCTTTTAACAGAAAAGTTACTAAGAAATTAATTATATTAAATTGAAATCTTGCCAAAAACAATCTGTGGTAGACATTAGATACACAATTGAGATATGGTTCAATCATATTTGTTGTGATATGTGGCACATATGTCCCAACAGTTGGTTTATTTACCTCTATCATGAACCTGTCCTCTTAACATTTCCCCAGAAATATTTGTTTTAGAGTTTCCTTAGAACAAAGATTTCCAGTTTCTGGTGAGGAGAAAACACCTGGTGATCCTGTCTTTTCAAAACTCTTTTTAACATATTTCAGCCATGGTATATGGTTCCCATGATCTAACTAGCAGCAAACCAAAGTTATCTCATAGTTAAGTGAGGTTTTGTTTATACTCCAGATGGCTAACCACAAAGCAAGGGGGCAGAGCTTTATAAGATTTTCCAAAAAGGTGACTCCAAGCTCAGCATGACAAATAGAAGTGGACATTAATTTATCTACAGAAGCCTTTGAAGAAAGGTATTCTCCACCAGTTGTAGTGACTTAACATCACTGTACAACCAGGAGGAGAGGCATGGGTGGGCCTATAACTGGCAGCCGGGGCAGCCTTGAGGAAGGTGTGGCCAGATGGAGGGGACAGGCAGCCTCACTGTTGCTGTACTCCAGTCCAGTGCCATAGAGGAGGCTCCTGGCACTAAGTGAACTGGGCATCCCCCAAAACAGCACAGGTGCCCTCGGGAGCAGTGCGAAGACCGGAGTGCCCACTGCAAAGATGAGTGTGGCCTTGGGTGTAGTCGATGCAGCTCAGCCTGGAACGGCAACTGACTGCACCAGGTAAAACAATGCATCACGCACTATCATGCACTCTCAGGACTGGAATTGGAATGAGCTGGGTTGCCGTAGAATGCTTGAGACACAGTGACTGCAGGGAAGTGAGACAGGGATCCTCGCCTCTATTTTTGGCTTTCCCTATGCCAAAGATTGCCTGAACTGGTGCAATATATAGGACCTTCAAGCATACGGAACATCACGGCGCATAGCTTAGACCCACTATTGATGTTGTTTGGTGTTGGTGAGTCTTGCCCCCCCCTTGATAATGTGCATTGGCTGTAAAGGTTCCAAAAACTCCTGAGATACAGATAACGTGAAAATACTTGATGGATGATATCCTCCCGGCGCCCTGGGAGACTTGTCAACATTCCCTATTGTTGGATCGTTAATTGGGACACTAAAAACTCCTGTTGCTAGTCACATATTTCATCTTCCACAATTCCTTGCTGTCAGGAGGGCGGACAGTGTGTGTAGATTCTACATAATCAGTGAGCCCCGCAGGGCAGAATATATGTGTGGGATGCGTCTGAGCGAATACTGGGCCAAGAGTGGGCATTTCTGTGCCCGTACGAGCCCGAGGAGATTGGGCAATCTCCCATGGCTCTGCTCCCCTGCGACATCCATCATGGTGAAAAAAGCAAAGCATCCACAATTTCATGCAGTAAGTCACAGTGTGCATCCGCCTCTATTGCAAATTTTCTTACAAGCACCATGGGCGTTCTAAATAATGAGATTCATGTGGTTGAAGAAAGGCTGGGCATGGTGAAAATTCAGTTTTTGAGCAGCTATTACTCTCCAGTCACTAACATCCGGCCTATTAGGCAACAACATGAAGCCCCCCCCCCTCGAAGAATGTGATGAGGGGCCCCTGAGTCTCCCATACCTTATAGATATGGGCTGAATGCCCCCCCCCCAATAGTTGGAGGCCCCTCTGCACTGCAGGGGCATGTGTTGCGCCCCTGTTCAGAAACATGGGGAATGGCTAGGCATTCCCAAAAAGTGTGCTCAAGAATTCCTCTTTCAGATTGCCGTTTCTTGGCTGGTGATTAACCCTACTTGAAGAAAGGCATTGAAATAGTGTCAGGTGATAACTATTTTGGATATGCTTTAAGCTTCCGCTCCATGTGTTTTCTCAGATGAAACTTTGTATTATTTTAGTTTAGTTTCACATTTTGTTTCTACAGTTTAAATTAAATAAATTGAGGCAGTCAATTCACGAGGGAATGCAGACTAGTTGAACAGTCCAGGAGTCTTTTGGCTTTTTGAATGTTGTTTGTTCTCAAGTAGAATCTGATCATTTAGGCAAGAAGTCGATGCTAATTATACCGGTATTTATTTTGTTTATATTATTTATCTAAGAAAAATTTAAAAAAATGGCTTTTTCAACAAGATTAACAGGGCGATCTGTGTTTTGTAGGTAGCCTCTAATCCAGCTCCGGGGCACTCCTGGGGGTATCTGTGCACTTTATAAATCTCATATCATCATCATCATCTTCTTGTTTAGGTCGGACCCTTGAGAGAGAGCTGTGCATGCTTTAGATGGAGTCCTTATAGGGACTGACCCATATCATTTGGTGATTGATTCACGTTCTTTTTGTAGGATGAACACAATGGGTCAGATTCACTTGTTAAACTACATCTAAAGAAGTATGTGTACACAAGTGTAGAATTATGAGTTTTGGGACTTCACATACATTCCCAGTACTAAACTTGGAAAGTTATGCCAGTTGCAGGTTTCCACGCCTACTTCTTGGGAATGGCAAGTAACATTTGCTATTTCTCCAGTGCATAGTGATAATCAGGGCAGCGCGCCGTCTCAGGGGAAGGCACTGTGCTATACAAATTTTTCTTATTTTTTTTCTCCACAGCAAAACATTTTCCCTCTGGTGGTCCCCAATCTATCATGACGTTTAGCGGTGTACTCTACCTCTTCTGACCCTGAAAGGGGATTTACTTCAACCATTTACAGCAGTGAATCTTCAACCATTTCCAGTTATGTTATGTGTGTATTTTTAAAGTGTACTACCAACTGCGAGGGTGTTCAGGCAATGAAAGTCATGAATGATTTGTGAAAAGCCACAAAGCTATGAATTTGTGGGCATTCAAAACTCTCAAGGCAAACTACATCTTCAGCCACCATGTCCCCACACCTTGTGTGTGATTTACTACTGCTTAATTGTACTCTGTAGTGGTGTTTACTCAACCATACAGCGATTTACAGATGGCAGGTATCCTTGCGTGCATACCTGACATCCAGATGTAGAATCATCACAGCTGGTGACGATTTCAGTTTAGTTGTGATTTAGTTTAGACTGATTTGCTTATAGCTAGGTCTGAACTGAGGTGGCGAAGTGAGCTAAAGAATGATGATGGATTCAGCCCAGATCTGTGACTGGGGATGAGTGTCTGAAAAGTTTCAGCATTCCGTCCATCATCTCCTTGTGTTTGCTTTGTTTGCCCTAAGTTGGCAGGGTATGCCCAGACATGGGTCCCTTGCTCACTTTGCCACTGGATTCAAGCTAGCCTGGCTGATGAAGGGTGTTACCCAGAAACCGATCCCAGGATGCTTGTTTCTGGTTCAGGGAAGAACTGGCTTGGCAGTTCGGGCTGGACTGTTCCCATGAGGCACAGGGTCAAGACTGATTTGCTTATAGCTGGGTCTGAACTGAGGTGGCTAAGTGAGCTAAAGAATGATGATGGATTCAACCCAGATCTGTGACTGGGGGTGAGTGTCTGAAAAGTTTCAGCGCTCCGTCCATCATCTCCTTGTGTTTGCTTTGTTCGCCCTAAGTTGGCAGGGTATGCCCAGACATGGGTCCCTTGCTCACTTTGCCACTGGATTCAAGCTAGCCTGGCTGATGAAGGGTGTTACCCAGAAACCGGCCCCAGGATGCTTGTTTCCGGTTCAGGGAAGACCTGGCTTGGCAGTTCGGGCTGGACTGTTCCCATAAGGCACAGGGTCAAGACTGATTTGCTTATATCTGGGTCTGAACTGAGGTGGCGAAGTGAGCTAAAGAATGATGATGGATTCAACCCAGATCTGTGACTGGGGGTGACTGTCTGAAAAGTTTCAGTGCTCCGTCCATCATCTCCTTGTGTTTGCTTTGTTCACCCTAAATTGGCAGGGTATGCCCAGACGTGGGTCCCTTGTTCACTTTGCCACTGGATTCAAGCTAGCCTGGCTGATGAAGGGTGTTACCCAGAAACCGGTCCCAGGATGCTTGTTTCCGGTTCAGGGAAGACCTGGCTTGGCAGTTCGGGCTGGACTGTTCCCATGAGGCACAGGGTCAAGACTGATTTGCTTATATCTGGGTCTGAACTGAGGTGGCGAAGTGAGCTAAAGAATGATGATGGATTTAACCGAGATCTGTGACTGGGGGTGAGTGTCTGAAAAGTTTCAGCGCTCCGTCCATCATCTCCTTGTGTTTGCTTCAGTTTAGTTGTTCCCAAGTGCCAACTATGACTCGCCTTCCCGGTCTCAAAATACAACATTTTTAGCTTATTTCGGTTGTGAGAGTTTATTGAAATGAGCACATTGTTCCAAGCCTCAGTGTAACCCTACCTGGGCAGCAACAAGCATCAGCAGCAGGTCATCTGCAAAGATCAGAGCTAGAGCTATTTCATCCCAACCTTGGTGTCGGGGGTGCCCCTTCCTCCTTCAGAAAATCACTGATGTAAATATTAAAGACGAGGCGAGCTTTGATATAGCCTGTCTGCACCTGAAGCACTTTAGGTTGCTTTTGACAGCTTCTCACCAGCCAAATAGTAAGATGGGCAGATGTTCCTGTCGTGACCACAAGTACTCCTCGGGATCTGGGCGATGCTCAAAGGGGTCCACCTCTTGACATCCCCAACTCTGACAGTATAGACACAGAGTAGTGAGGCGATCAAGCGAGGGATAGGAATTAGGGTAGGAGCAGCGGGAATGGGAGACCTGTAACAAATAAACACAAGATTAATATTACTCTTATTACACCACTCTCTACTCTCATAGAGTCTCACTAGTGGAAACCAATACCTGTCCAAGACTCCCACAGCTGCGATGAACGTCCTCTACTCTCATTGAGATACCTTCTCTCAAAAGGAGGACATGCTACCTACAAATGAAACAAAATGATCAATACTCCGCTCCCCACCTCCAATCCGTCGAATATACTGAAACATAAACCTCATACATACCCTTTCTTTCATTCCCATGAAATCATACTAAAAAACCATAAAGTAGCGGACAGGAAAGAGTAAAAGATAATGGTCTCGGAGGGTACTGCAGAGACTGGGATTTAAAGGCTTGTACAAAAAGATGCTTCTACTTCCATATCCCAAGAGTAATCCTGAATGCGGAAAGCTTACTCAAAAGTCTCGTAACAGTACATGACCCCCAAAATGCCTCAATAGATAAGAAACAAAAACAAGAATACGAACACGGCCGTGCCACGGATTCCCTCTGAAATAGCAGCTTTCAGGGAAAGGCCACAGACTCACTTAACCGCTTTCCCTGGTGAAACCGGCTCCTCCGGAAACTGATAGGAATCATCAGATCATAACTCCCCTCTGCGGCCACAGAGAGGAATGGAACCCGGAACACTCCCACTCCTCCGGGCGATCCGTGAACAGCGAGATAGAGCCCTGAGCGGACCCAGCTCAAGAACTCTAGGAAGAAGCAGCTCCGGGCACGGACTGCACCAAAACCAGCGTGCGCGTTCCTCTCACAGGGCAGCCGCCCTGCAACGAATCTACAGTAGTTTCACTAGAATTACGCACAACGCTCCGCGCGCTGGCCGTAATTTAACGAGGCGTAGTCCCTCCCAGAAGGACGGCCTTCTGGGAGATGTAGTCCAGCTAACCTTTCGCCAACTCCACACGTAAGGCAGGCGCTACCTGTCACGGCCTGACAGTACGCCCACCTCCCAAGTGCCTCCTAGATCCAGGCTTGCCGGGATTGCGAACATGGAACAGCCGAATCGCCCGAGGGGCGTGCACGTTGACGCATGGTTCCCAGGAATCATCTTCTGACGGATACCCCTTCCAGGCAATCAGATACCACAGCTGTCCCCTCCGATACCTGGAGTCTAGGATGCTCTGTACCTCATATTCAATTTGTCCATCCGCTACCACCGGAGGCACCGCCCTGCGTCTGGCGCACTTAGCTGGCTTCAATAGACTACAGTGAAACACCGGGTGGATCCTCAGAGAAGCCGGCATCTTCAACCTGTACGCCACTGGGTTGATTCTGCGGAGAATGGTATACGGGCCGATGAACCGGGGATGGAAGATGCTGCGCATCCGAAAACGGATGTTCCTGGTAGAGAGCCATACCCGATCTCCTGGCTGATACGTAGGCCCCTCTTGTCTATGTCGATCTTCCCACTTCTTGTAGGACTGTTTGGCCCGGTCCAAGTTGGTTTGGATCTTGCTGTGTATTTTTCGGAGAGCCGTCATTTGAGCCAGAACTGTAGGGTGATTCATAACCTCGCAGGGTATAGCCAGAGGCAGGGTGTTAGCATGGAACCCGGTGTTGGCCCTGAACGGGGTTTCCTTAATGGAGCTGTGCCATGCATTGTTATATGACAGTTCGGCCAGCCATAGTAAGGACACCCAGGATTCGGTTGCCTCTTTGGAATAGCATCGCAGGTACTTCTTTAGAGTCTGATTCAGGCGCTCTGTTTGTCCATCGGTTTGAGGATGGAAGCTAGTTGACAGCGCCGCCTCCACGTGAAGTGATTTGCACCACATGCTCCAGAACCTAGCAATGAACTGAGGACCTCTGTCTGATACGATAACTTTTGGGAGCCCATGCAAGCGAACCACGTGAGATAGTAGCAATTGAGCTGTTTGACCTGCAGTGGGAAGGTTCTTGCAAGGGATACAATGACCCATCTTAGTGAGACTGTCTATGACGACGAGGATTGCATCATATCCCTGATCCAATGGTAATCCTAGGACAAAGTCTATACTGATCGTTTGCCATGGCTGCGATGGTGTGGGCAAAGGCATCAGTTTCCCCTTGGTCTTGGCTTGTTCCCCTTTTGCACGAGCACATGTCTCGCATTGTGATACCCATTGCACGACATCCTTCGCCATACCTTCCCATGAAAAATGTCGTTGGATTAGGTGTAAGGTCTTCTTATGACCTGGATGACCGGCCAGCACCGCGTCATGACACCAGTTGAAGGCCTGCAAACGGAGTGCATGAGTAGGTAAGTACAACTTGTTGTTGTACAATGGCACTCCGTGTTTGAGGGTTCGAAGATTGCTTTTTTCTGCCCATCGTTGCCACCGATCCAGGGATTGATGTTTGGTGACATGGTCAAGGAATTGATCCACGGTTACAACACATAGTATTCTGTCGGGACTAACAATCGCCTCAGTGTTTTCTTGCCGTGGCTTAGCACTCTCTCCTTGTCTGGACAACGAGTCCGCCTTCTTGTTCTCTGACCCCGGCCGGTATGTGATTATGAAGTCGTATTCTGCGAAGAACAACATCCACCGCATCTGTCTTTGTGAGAGGTGTCGGGCGGTTTTCATAAACTGTAGGTTTCTGTGGTCAGTGTACACTGTAATCGGATGTTGCGCTCCCCACAAGTATTGTCTCCATTCCTGGAAGGCCTTCTTGATGGCAAAAAGCTCTTTTTCTGCCACTGTATAGTTGGTTTCTGCGGCGTTCAGTTTTCGAGACAAAAAGGCCACCGGATGCAGTTGTCCTGTATGTTTGTCCCGTTGGGACAACACCGCTCCTATCGCTACGTCCGACGCATCGGCTTCAACTACGAAAGGTATGTCGGTGTGCGGATGTCGCAGGATTGGTGCAGTACAAAAGGCAGTTTTCAACTGGGTAAAAGCCTCCATGGCTTCCGCATTCCAAAGAAAAGGCTTTCCTTTTCTTAACAAACGGGTGACAGGGGAGACCAACTGAGAAAAGTTAGAGATGAATCTCCGAAAGTAATTGTAGAAGCCCAGGAAACACTGTACATCTCTCACACTCTTGGGAACAGGCCACTCCTGAACCGCCTTTACTTTCCTCTCCGCCATACAGAAACCCTGGGGATTCAAAACGACTCCCAAAAAGTCAACTTCTGTCACGCTAAACTCACACTTACTGAGCTTACAAAACAGGCTATGTTCTTGCAACCTTTTGAGTATCAGTGTCACATGAGTCATATGTTGTTTCTGGGAAGACGAATAGATCAGTATGTCATCTATGTATACGATGACAAACCGATCTACGTATTCTTTGAGCACGTCGTTGAGGAAATACTGGAATGCCGCCGGGGCATTGCATAACCCGAACGGCATAACCAAGTATTCATACAACCCGTAACGCGTTTTGAACGCCGTTTTCCACTCATCCCCTTTGCGTATCCGAACCAAGTGGTAGGCCCCTCTGAGATCAAGCCTGGTGTAGACGCAGGCCTCCCTCACCTGATCCAGCAACACGGGGATGAATGGAAGCGGGTACCGATTCCTCACCGTGTTTTTGTTCAATAGGCGGTAATCGATACACGTCCTCAGCTCACCGTTCGCCTTCGCCGTAAAGAAAAGAGGAGAGGCTGCTGGCGAACGAGAGGGTCTGATGAAGCCAATGTCTACGAAATGATCCAAGTACTCACGCAGATACTTGGTCTCGGGTTCGGACAAAGCATAGACTCTGCAGGACGGAATGATGGCTCCTGCAACCAAGTCGATGCGACAGTCGTAGTCGCGGTGCGGGGGTAACACCTCCGCTTTGGCTTCACAGAACACCTCACTATATAATGCATACTCTAGGGGTAGTTCTGTCTCTTTCTCGGCTGCAGTGGCGACATAGTATGTCTGTGCCAGAGCCAAGGTTTGAGACCAGGTGTTTTTCATGCATTGTTTTCTACACTCCTCTGACTGAAAACATATGGTCTTCAACCTCCAATCAATGGTAGGGTTGTGTTGCCACAACCATGGCATGCCCAGTATGACCTCATATTGTGGTGCCTCAATGATATTCAGTGTTAGGTCCTCTACATGATCTAGAGGGTCCCCCTTCAACGCTAGTTCCACCACTTCGGTGTGTTCCGTGATGGGTCCTGACTTCAATGGAGTACCGTCCACTGCCAACACCTTTTCTGGCTTTTCACTAGGTACTCTTTGCAATCCCAGTCTCTGAACCAACCCACAATCGATAAAGTTCTCTGTGGCCCCGGAATCGATCATAGTCCATACCTGGTGTCGTTGTTGGCCTGTCATAAGGATCATGGGCAACACTAAGTGTGCTTCTGTGCTTTTCACCTCTGCAATAGCTAGTGAAGGTATTTTTAATTCCCTCTCTTGCCTTTCTTCTATGGGCGTAAGTATCTCAGTAGCGTCTCCGTTTCCTGAGGACCGCACCTCCACCACTGCTACCTTTTTCCCCGAATAGTAGACATTCTTTTTCTTAGGCTTAAGGGTGCAGTCCCTCACGTAGTGGCCTTTCTTTCCACAGTACATGCAGAGACCCTAGCTCTGCGGTTCTCTCTCTCAGTTTTAGATAAAGGAGGCCTGATAGCTCCCACATCCATGGGTTCAGATCCTACTTCTTGTAGGGTATGTGATGCCCGGCTGTCATGCTCCCACCCGCCTAACGACCTCTCTCCTCTTTTCCGCTCCCCACCCCTTTCAGCTATCCTACGGTCTAACCTCAAGGTGAGGTTGATTAAATCAGTGCATGTGGTGGGTTGTGGATCTATTTGCGCTAGCACATCCTTCATATCATCCCTTAGTCCCTGGTAATACAGTGACATCCTTTTCTCCTCTGGCCAGGCGGTTTCGGCCACCAGTCGGTTAAAAGCGGTCATGTAGGTTATCATGTCTCTCTTCCCCTGTCTAAGCTCTAATAGCTCTCTGTCCGCGCTAAACGTGGTAGCCCTGCGATCAAACACCCTCTCGAATTCCCTACGAAAGGCCGTCCAATCATTAAGCAATGGATCGGCATTCCTAACCAAAGGCACCGCCCAGTTGGCAGCATCTCCAGTCAGATACGAGATGGCAAAAGCCACCCTTGACAAGTTATTAGGAAAGGAAGCCGGCTTACAGGAGAAGTGTAATGCTATCTGGGTCAGGAAAGTTTGTATCTTCAACGGATCGCCGGAATACCTCTCCGGGCTAGCCAAGGGAATGGGAGGAGGTACAGTCACCTGAATCTGGGGGTTAGTGGTTGAGACATCAAAGGGGTTCCTAGACTGTCTGTCCACTCTCTCTCTAAGTGCCGCTGTTTCGGCTCTAGAAGCAACCAGCTCTTGTTGTACTGCTACCAGCGCCTGTAGCACATCGTCCAAGGACGCCATCTTTGCGAATGGCCCAGACCGGGAGGAGAGTAATTCGAGGGTGCGTAATTCTGTCGTGACCACAAGTACTCCTCGGGATCTGGGCGATGCTCAAAGGGGTCCACCTCTTGACATCCCCAACTCTGACAGTATAGACACAGAGTATTGAGGCGATCAAGCGAGGGATAGGAATTAGGGTAGGAGCAGCGGGGAATGGGAGACCTGTAACAAATAAACACAAGATTAATATTACTCTTATTACACCACTGTCTACTCTCATAGAGTCTCACTAGTGGAAACCAATACCTGTCCAAGACTCCCACAGCTGCGATGAACGTCCTGTACTCTCATTGAGATACCTTCTCTCAAAAGGAGGACATGCTACCTACAAATGAAACAAAATGATCAATACTCCGCTCACCACCTCCAATCCGTCGAATATACTGAAACATAAACCTCATACATACCCTTTCTTTCATTCCCATGAAATCATACTACAAAACCATAAAGTAGCGGACAGGAAAGAGTAAAAGATAATGGTCTCGGAGGGTACTGCAGAGACTGGGATTTAAAGGCTTGTACAAAAAGATGCTTCTACTTCCATATCCCAAGAGTAATCCTGAATGCGGAAAGCTTACTCAAAAGTCTCGTAACAGTACATGATCCCCAAAATGCCTCAATAGATAAGAAACAAAAACAAGAATACGAACACGGCCGTGCCATGGATTCCCTCTGAAATAGCAGCTTTCAGGGAAAGGCCACAGACTCACTTAACTGCTTTCCCTGGTGAAACCGGCTCCTCCGGAAACCGATAGGAATCACCAGATCATAACTCCCCTCTGCGGCCGCAGAGAGGAATGGAACCCGGAACACTCCCTCTCCTCCGGGCGATCCGTGAACAGCGAGATAGAGCCCTGAGCGGACCCAGCTCAAGGACTCTAGGAAGAAGCAGCTCCGGGCACGGACTGCACCAAAACCAGCGTGCGCGTTCCTCTCACAGGGCAGCCGCCCTGCAACGAATCTACAGTAGTTTCACTAGAATTACGCACAACGCTCCACGCGCTGGCCGTAATTTAACGAGGCGTAGTCCCTCCCAGAAGGACGGCCTTCTGGGAGATGTAGTCCAGCTATCCTTTCGCCAACTCCACACGTAAGGCAGGCGCTACCTGTCACGGCCTGACAGTTCCATTGAGTATATGCTCAAACATATTATCAATCACTTACTCAGTTAGATGGCCACCTGCCTCTCAGACCAATTCACTTGTCACTACTGGCCATCTGCTTTATAGAGTTGAACTAATCTGAGGCCTTCCTACTCCCAGGACAAGGTGTACAGCATCTCCTCGTGTGGTTTGATGACCCCAGCAACTTTGTGTATTTCTTTATTTAAGTGCTCTTACCAGGCTACACAGAAAAATCCCAAGGCAAATCCAGTCAGCTCACAAGTTGTAGACCCTGCAGTAATCACTCTTTTTTTTTTCCCCTCTAAAAGTTATATATATTTATACTTTTTTCTGAAGCAAAATAATAAAGTAAGGGGCATATTTATCAAAGAGTTGCATCACACTTGCGCAACGCAATGCGGCTAAAGTGCGATGCAACCACTAAGTTAGATTTATCAAGCCACGCAAGGCCACGTGCTGCGTTGCGTTACTCTGCCCCAGGAGGCATTCCATGGGTTGAGAGTGGGTGTCCCCACGCTTCCCTCCATGGATTTTGGTACATTCCCAGATTTACCAACACTGGTAGACCTGCGAATGTGTAAAAATGCTGCGTAACGAGAATACATATCTTTATTGCTCCTTGTTGTGTAAACACATAGAAAGAGGAAAATACCTCAGAGGATTGTTATTGCGCAGGAAGCTGCTTACAAATCAGGTACCCTTGAACCAGGGTGCAAGGATGCTTGTGTTGGTGCTAGGCAGCATGTTGTGCGCCTGCGCATGGAAAAGACAGGAATGCGCCATATATTTATTATTTGCAGAGTTTTATATAGCGCTGGCTAGACCCGGAGGTATCAGAGCGATTTGCATGAGGATCAGTGAGTTACAGGATTACAAAAATTACATCCGTTACAGTTACCGTTACAAGTAAAGGCATAGGAGAAAAAAATATGAGATAACACAATAACAAAAGTTATTAGCGTGTTGCATAGCCAAGACAGACGTCTTATGGGGAATGGAAGGTAGAGGGGGAAAGGTAAACAGGGGAAAGGAATGCAGATAGAGTCAGGCAGACCAGAAGGGGGAAAGTACTTCAGGGGGAACAAAGCAGTCAAAGTGAAAGACAGACCAAACCGTGAAGAACCGTTAATGTTAATGTTGAATACGGTGCATTCCTGCCCTTTCCCTATCATGCAGCAGAGCGCAGCAAGGTGGCTTGCTGCACTGTCCTGCACTGCGTGATTTCTTGATAAATGTGCACCTCTGTTCACTGTAACTGAAATGAAGCTGATAAAATACATTTTAATAGACTTCTTGATTCTCCCCAGTGACAAAACTCATTAACTAAAGTAGGCATGGCGGCATTTCACTGCAGACCTGGAGAACCATGGCGCATTAACTCGCAGCTACTGGGTCATGATCTGGATAGAGGCAACCAACATCCACAAGGAATGGCCTTTTCTCTGCCTGCATGTACCCTAGATATTTTTAAACTGGGTTTCTTTAGCAAAGAATTAGTAACTGTCCATAGTGCATTCTTAGTCGCCAAGACCACATACTGGTTCCATTACATTTTTAATTAGTAGATCAATTGTGTTCGCTATCAACATTTAATTCATGCGTCCACTGCGTTTACAGCTAGGAAAGTAATTACAAAAGATAGTGGGTCTTTTATACAGAATGTAGGTTGTGAAGAGATTTAAGTAGTGAGCCACGAGTCCTGAAGAAACACTGCTTTAATGACCTGTTATCCCCATGGAGTGTACTTCAGAAACTCTGCTCTCAGGTTAATGCTTTCTCAGCTGGTGACTGTCCTTTTTTGAAGAAAGGCTGGAAACAGTGTCGAAGTGATAACTATTTTGGCTGTGATCTGAACTTCTCTTCGAAGGTGTTTTCTCAGAAAAAAACTTTTGCTGTACTTTAGCTTCATATTTTGTTTCTTCAATCAAACAATAATATTGGCGCAGTCCTATGCACAGGAAAGATGAAAAGTCGAAGTGAGTCGGTTACAAGTTGGTGGGACTCACCACAGGAGACTTTTGGCAGGGCTTCACTTTTTCGGTGGACTTTTTGCACAGGTGGCATCTAATAAGTTTAGTAAGCAGTTAATGTTCATTAGAACTTCATGTATTTTTATGAGAAAGAGCTGATTATGTTTTACCTGAAATGCTTTTTCTGTTGGCGCACAGAATCTGATCATTGATCACTCCATACGTGCTCTCCCTTCGAAACATAAATGCAGTGGGCCCAATTCACCAAAAATTGTGGGAATTCACAAACATTCTGAGTAGTACAGCTGGAAGACTGAGCCATTTCCCACATTCCACGTGTATTCCAGGGAATATCATGTGACATTTGCTATTTCCACAATGCAGAGTGTATGTAGGATACAGCAAGGCATTAGGAGGATGCCGTCTTTTATGGAAGTGCACATTTTGTTTCCTTTTTCTTTGTTTTATGTATGATAAACACATTTTTCAATGTGGGTAAACACCTTACGCTGCACACCAAGAAATTTGAGGGTGGTCCATTCTCCTTCCCACCCTTTGCAGAAATAAATCTCCAGCCATTTCTAGGGTGGGAGATGGTCAGCGAGGAGTTTAGAATGCCAACAACCCCGCACATTTGTGGTTGTTGGCAAATAATCAAGTCAAATCCTGCATTGATTCACTCACTTCCCACACCTTGAGTAGAGTTTACTGCAGCGTAATTGTACACTGTAGGCTTGAACAATTTCTCAGTAGTAAAACCATGTGTGTCCACCAGGTATTCTTTTGTGGACACCTGGCAGATAAAAAATTAAGCTATTTTCAGCCGGGAATAGCTTAGTGATGTTATTCTTGTTGCATCTGTGTACATCAATAATGCCTATGTCTCTCCCTGGGTTGTATGCCAGAATATTGAAAATGGCTGCCTGGGGGACATTGTGATTGTAGAACGAAGCATTGATGACTATACAAAACATCAAACTTCTTTGAGAATATGAATATTCAAAGGTAACACATTCTACACAGCTGTGACTTGAAAGGTGAGGGTCTTAGCTGCCCCTTCTAGGGCGAAGAAAACATTGAAGATTTAATAGGCACAGAGGAACTGAAATCAGGTTAGGAAGACACTTAAAACATTTTTGTTTCTAAAGAAAATGTTCTTACCAAAGATAGATCTATGAATGAGGATAAGGGCTTTTATGCATTTGGTAACTGGAAGAAAGTGCAGGAGAGACGTGGTTGAACTTCTTTAATTAAAATTAAAACTTGGTAACATTTAAGCATTAACTACTACAAGAACATGGGACAAAGGTGTCTGGCGATGACGTGCGGCTGATCGCCGATAGCTCCTCCTCCCCCCTTCGTCCAACGCAACGTCAGACGCCACTCGGCCACGGCGGTGCGCAATGGCAGCTCCGAGGCTACGCAGACTGCTGCCAATAGGTGTTACTTTGCCCTTCTCGGCTGGCGCTTTTTGAAAACCGGCAGTTATGTAGCGACTGGGGTCCCCGAGAGAGACGCTATGTGCTACGTGTAGAGAAGAGGTCTGAGGCAGGCAACATGGCCGGATTAGATAGCTGCCTTCTGTCTTCGCTTTTGGAGCCCTCTGGATGACTGCACCTTCTCTTCACATCCTGGAATCCTGCATTAAGGAAAATCAACAAAACACAACTAATTTAAGGCCACAAGGTTTCTCTCCGGGAGGGGGGTAAGTGTACTGCTCTGCAGGCAGTTAAGGCAGGCTGTGCTGTCACTACTCTGTTGAGGGTCGCTGGGTAGGCGGTGCTATAATCTTGCGACAGTGAACTGCGAGTTCTGGAAGAACTATTCTGGAAGCTAACTTTAAAGTCTCTGTGTAAACGGCTCTGTTTGACAGCCAAAGACCAGGCCCTCTGTAAAGCATGAGAAGTCATTAAAAAAGCACCTGGCACTTCTGCCAATTTGGATACTACCATAGCTGCCAAGGTTGCTATGTGTGACATTTTCATAATTTCAGTTTAATTATGAGTGACATTTTAGTGACTATGAGTGACACTTTCTCGCGCACAAAATCAAGCAATGAAGACTAGGGAAATAGGCATAGGACTGAATAAATAAGACTTAACACAAACAAGTACAGCGTCTTGTTAACAAAACTGTAATATTAAAAAAATTAACTCCACTCAAACACTAATAAGCTGCGCGCAAACCGGGGCAGACCTCTCGGGGTTAATGGTTTATTAGTCACTCTTATGTCACACATAGCAGTCTTATTTATTGAGTCAGTGGGCAGTGGCACAGATCACACCATGACCCACAGACTATCACAGAGGCTCTGCTGACTTTGGTCACGCTGCTGACACTGAAAGTAATTTGACGGCAGCGGCACCACACACAGTCAGTTACAGTGTGACCCAGTGACCCCACCGTCCCAAAACGAGCTGGTGGGCTATCACGTGACTCATCAAACATACTAACTTCAGCTGTAACAGGGCCGAGCTTAAGATCATGACTGCGTGCAGTGCTAGAAAGTAGTATTATATAATTCGAAAGGCACATTTTTAATTTGACAAGAAATCAGAGTGAGACATACCATCACCTCACTCCCAGCACTGACTCGAGGTGAGCGGCAGGGCAGGTGAGCGGCAATTCGATACCGGCCCGGCTGCCTCGTGGTCACAACGGCTCTCGGAGCAAACCACGCCGCCCGGGCATGCACATTAACGGTGTGCTCTGGGTTCCAGCGGCCGCCGCGGTCCGTGGGGTTGGTTTGGTGGGTCAGGACGCAGGGATTACATTTTTAAAAATAATTCCGGAATTAAGAGCAGCGCTCATTGCCACTGCAGCCTCCCACAATTTACTTCCCAGGAACTGCAGCCACCCGCTCACGTCTCATCGGGCGGGAGCAGGACGTTGCGTCCCGCGCCCTTGCGCTGTGCCCGGAATAGAATGGTTGTTACATTGTCGCAGCAGCTCCCAAGCCTGCCGGGATCAGCACCAGGGCGCGCTGCCACTACAGCTTTACTTTGCCATTCCAATGCTGCGTGATTAGCAGTGCTAGTATGGAGCTTGAAGTCCTAGGAGGCACTATGTCAATAATGCGTGAATTGCATTTCAGTGCGGTGATGCGGATCACCACACTGAAATGCATTAGTCTAACACCTGATGCGTGGTACTTGGCAGGACTGTACTACAGTTCTGGCACAGAGAGTAAAAAAAGCGGGTGGGGCAGGCCACAGCTTGTACAAACTGTACTGCTTCTCTGCATAAAGATATTGCAATGACCACTAATATTGAAAGCTAGGAAAGTAGTTTGAACACGCCAGAGTATTCCCACTTCCCAGAAGCAGATGTGGAAGAGCCAAATATTATTCACTCACTGGAAGTGAACAACCCAGTAGCTGAAACAGCTATACTAAAGCTGCCATCAGTGGGACATTTAGTGGCATCCTCTCTTGAGACTGAAGCAAGCCTGTCTAAAATCATGGAATACCCTCTATTCTCAAAAGACAAAATAGGTTTAAGTGCTGGGACCGACCCATCTGAGGGCTTTCAGCTTATAGCCCCACACTTTCACCCTCTTATTTCAGCTATGCTAGACAGTTGTGAAGTTGGCATGTCTCAACTTCTCCCTCCTGCTTTTTTTTTCTTCTTTTTCTTAGTTTTTTCTTAGCGCAAACTTGACCTGAAGGTATCCAGTATCAGAGCGCTTTACATAAGCACCAGTTGTATTACACAAGGACACGTTCATTTTTTGTAGGCACGGGGAGATTAAGTAATTTGCCCAGAATCGCAGAGTGTTGCGCTTCACTGCCAAGACTCGAACCCAGTTCCCCAGATTAGAGATCGACCGCCCAAGCTGTTTTAAATAGAGCAAACTTGACCTGAAGGTATCGGGTATCAGAGCGCTTTACATGAGCACCAGTTGCGTTACACAAGGACACGTTTATTTTTTGTAGGCACAGGGAGATTAAGTGATTTGCCCAGAATCACAGAATTTTGAGCGTCACTGCCAAGGCTCAAACCCAGTTCCCCAGATTAGAGATCGACCGCCCTAGCTGTTAGGCTACATCCTCTCCCCTAAGAGAGAAGGATGCTGCACAGGAGTCTTTACAACTGTCTTTACCAGAAGTTTTTGAGGGGGCCAATCTGGAAAACGAGAAGGAGCAAAGTGAAGCAGGACCAGACCAGCTGCATGAAGACCCACAGCAGGGGCAGGACACTCATTATGCAATGGGATAATACAAATATGCTTAATCTTATCCTGGAGGAGATTAGAGGAGATTAAAGATCGCAAAGCCCCTCAGATGATAGAAATTGCTGTTTTGCATGCCAGGCTTTCCAAGATCGAAGATACCATGGCTCTGATTCCTGAGAGTTTAAAAGAAGCAGAGTTTAGGATTACAGAGCTCGAGGATCAGGTCACCATGATTCAGAAGGAGGTAGACACGTTTCATAAGCAAAAGCGTACACTGGAAAACAAGTTAGAGGAGTTGGAAATCATTTTTGGCGCACTAATCTCTGAATCGTTGGGGTCCCGAAGGGATGTGAGGGTCAACAAGTTCTTCAATGGGTGGACTCATTTATAAAAACCCACGTCCTTCCGGAACACTCCGGCGACTTGACACTTACTAGAGTTATAATAATAAGATCTTTATGAGATTTGAAGTCATATGCACATTAATTCATACAAATAATTTACAGAAGGAATGCTATATAAAATACCATGGGAATTCCATAAAGCTCAAAGCGATATTGCTACAAATGTTATAATGTTTCGAGGGTAACATGCCGTACTGGGAACATTGATATTGTGTATACACATCAACATCAAGCAGAGTAAAGTTTCATATCAAATTCTATATGATAGCATGCCATTTAGTGCGTTGGTACCCCATGATAACATCATTTAAATCCAATTCACATATCAAATAAAACAATTAAAAGTATAATATAGTAAACATATTAATAATCTTAAAAAAGACCTGGCTGCTTAATACTTCTATTAATTCCTTCTCCGCTTCTTTCTCTGTTGCTTTTATTTGTCTGTTGACCCCTGGGCTGGATTTAAAGATTGGATAATTTTTCTTCGTACTTTCTGCCAAACTTGTCTTCACCGCCCTTTTTATTTTATTATGGGTTTATTTCTTTGCCTTTTCCTGCCACTTTTTTTTATAGTCCAGTAATTTTTGAACTGATGAGTGGATATGGGTTGTTTGTTGGTTGGTTAGCTTCACCGTCATGTGATAACGATATTTACTAGCTTTCAGACTCCTTTATGTGTTCTGTAGAATTCTGTATGATACATATTGATCCTTGATTTACTATGGGAGATTATTTTCCAAAGCTTGCACAACCAATTGCGTGGTTGTTTGCCGCTGGTCATAGTAGGGTTGTTTCGCTTTATGATGGAGATGTCCTTCTTTTCCTAGACCAGCTATGCCGCATTCCTCACTCTGGGCTTGTTTTAATGAATCTTTGGCATCCCGGCACGTGCATTTTCTATTGTCTGCAGTGGTTGCTCTCCCCTTATTTTGTATATAGGCAGAAACAGTGGTTCCTGTGGACAAATGTAATTAATATGCAATACTGGTATGCACAGTGGCAATAGGCAGGGGTAAAGTGGATGTCCGAGAGAGATATAAAACCCAATACCACGGTATACTTGTAAATTCAAAAAGTTTATATACATAAATCATCACATTTTTTTTTTTTTAAAGTGCATGGTGTCCCCAGTGAACATGGAACCTACATAACAATTTGTGACATTCTGTGACATAAAGAAATGGTTTCCAAAGCTACAAAGTCGACCATCACAATGGTATAGAATGATCACAGCCTTCTAATATAGCAATAGAGACTGGTAAATGGTTCGCTTTTGGGTTTGTTGACGACGTTTTGACCCCGTCAACAATAAGGGGTCTCTTCAGAACCTAGCAATGCAGGGACATCTGGAAAAAGGAATCCGCTGTCAGAGTGACAATAGCGCACCACAAGGAAGTGAATGTAAAGGGAGGGTACTCGCATGGGACCCAGCCGGGCACCCAGTGAAGGGAAGGACTGATAGTCTTAGGGCCTGCTTGAAATTAATTACTGCATCTGTAGTCATGAATATTTTTCATTGATGTAAATTGTTTCGGTGTTAGAGTGAGGATGACTCATCCATGAACGAAGAAACAAGGCCGCGCGCGTCAGCTACACGGTGAAACAGGAAAGGAGATCCGCGCGAGTCTGTCTCCACTTGTAGAATGACATTGGCAGGGTATGCCCAGACGTGGGTCCCTTGCTCACTTAGTCACTGGATTCAAGCTAGCATTGATGATGAGGGGTGTTACCCCTAAACCGGTCCCAGGATTCTTGTCTCTTGTCCAGGGAAGACCTGGCTTGGCAGTTCCGGCTGGACTGTTTGCATGAGGGACAGGGTCAAGACTGATTTGCATATGGCTGAGTCTGAACTGGGGTGGCGAAGTTAGCTAAAGAGCGATGATGGATTCAGCCCAGATCTGTGACTGGGGGTGAGTATCTGAAAAGTTTCAGTGCTCCGTCCATCATCTCTTTGTGTTTGCTTTGTTCACCCTAAGCTGGCAGGGCATACCCATACGTGGGTCCCTTGCTCACTTTGCCACTGGATTCAAGCTAGCCTGGCTGATGTGGGGTGTTACCCTGAAACCGGTCCCAGGATGCTTGTCTCCAGTCCAGGGAAGACCTGGCTTGGCAGTTCAGGCTGGACTGTTCGAATGAGGGACAGGGTGAAGACTGATTTGCATATGGCTGGGTCTGAACTGGGGTGGCGAAGTGAGCTGAAGAACGATGATGGATTCAACCCAGATCTGTGACTGGGGGTGAGTGTCTGAAAAGTTTCAGTACTCCTTCCATAATCACCTTGTGTTTGCTTTGTTCGCCCCAAGTTGGCAGGGTATGCCCAGACGTGGGTCCCTTGCTCACTTTGCCACTGGATTCAAGCTAGCCTGGCAGATGAGGGGTGTTACCCCGAAACCTTTCCCAGGATGCTTGTTTCCGGTTCAGGGGAGACCTGGCTTGGCAATTCGGGCTGGACTGTTCCCATGAGGCACAGGGTCAAGACTGATTTGCATATAGCTGGGTCTGAACTGTGGTGGCGAAGTGAGCTAAAGAACGATGATGGATTCAACCCAGATCTGTGACTGGGGGTGAGTGTCTGAAAAGTTTCAGCGCTTCGTCAATCATCTCCTTGTGTTTGCTTTGTTCACCCTATGTTGGCAGGGAATGCCCAGACATGGGCCCCTTGCTCACTTTGTGTCCGGATCATCCTGTATCGAGCGCGCGGTAACGCAAATCTGCTTTGTTCCGGGTTGTGGAGGAACTGCTCCGCGGCATACCTGGAAGTGATTGTAACCTGAACTACAATCCCCATGATCCCTTGCAGAGCCGACACGCAGCGCAACGGAATCGTCTATATCTACGAAGAAGGACCGTGCTGCATTGTCGGATATTCTGGTGACCACAGTTCGTGTTGGCGTTTTGGGATCCCCGGAGGTCCGGTAAGGGTGCTCTGCACCGCCTGGTTTGCTGGAACTCTTCGTCCCTTGTAGAGAGATTCTGCCTCTCCACCATTGGCGAGCATACTGCTCTTGGGGTTGAATAGGCATTTTTTCCTGTCTCGCTTACCGGCAGCATTTCCACAGAGTGGTTCCACTGTTGGCGAGCTACATCCAGTGGCTCTTGCGGTGGAAGGTATTTTGCTGCATTTGGACAGTAATTGGATCCATAGTGCTTTGTTATCCAAGCAGACGCTGTTGAGTGTTCTTCATGTTGTTTTGCTGGGACTGATTTTCTTTGGAAAACCCTTAACTATCTTGGAGCCCTATTGGTGTTACTGGAAAGCTGTATTTCCGGTGTCTGGAGTCTTCATATTTTCATTTGTGTTCCTATTTCTTTCAGCTCTCTTTAACAGGGGTAGTGAGGAAAGTGGTATAGATTTCCCTGTGATGCATAGTGGAGTCAGATTATGGTATGTTGGGCAGAATATTCATAACCCATATGGTGTATTGATATTGGAGGAGAATACTGTGCAGTATGTTGTATTGTTGTTATTGAATGTTCATGTCTCTGTTCCCTCGCAGTAGCCATATCAGCTTGTTGGTGGATCTACACAGGAACCCCAGAATTCTTAGAAATACTTCAGACGAATTGTTTTATGTTTCTTTACAGGTAGTAGAAATATAGAGTTGAAATTTGTGTATACAAATGTTATGTTTTGCGAATACCAGTATTCAGTATATTTATGATTCCCTGGTGTCGTTCCAGATCTCCCTCCCTGCTGTTCCCTTCCTTACCTTCCCTCACTTGATCATCCTGGTGACCAGTGCTCTAACAGCAATCTGGCACAGGAGTATCGAGAGGTGGACCCTTCAATGCAGCAAACCAATCCTGAGGATTATACACTTTGCCACTGAATTCAAGCTAGCCTGGCTGTTGAGGGGTGTTACCCCTAAACCGGTACCAGGAGGCTTGTTTCCGGTTCAGGGAAGACCTGGCTTGGCAATTCGGGCTGGACTTTTCCAATGAGGCACAGGGTCAAGACTGATTTGCATATGGCTGGGTCTGAACTGGGGTGGCGAAGTGAGCTAAAGAAAGATGATGGATTCAACCCAGATCTGTGACTGAGGGTGAGTTTCTGAAAAGTTTCAGTGCTCCGTCCATCATCTCCTTGTGTTTGCATCAATCTGACTTCTTCAACTAAGGCCCTAACAATACTCGTGCAGGAGTTCATCTGATTATCTCTGTCTAATTGGGCCTTAGCAATTAGATTTGACAAGTTCAATAACTTTGAGTCAATCCCGGTTACATAAAGGGAAAGTGTGTTGAGCAACTCCAGTTGAATATTTAATTTCTCAGAGTGATAATTTAAGGCCCTAGTCATAGCATCCATAGTGTTCAACTTGCTGCTCCATATTCCTTGCTGGGCACGTGATTGGTCTTCACAGTGGTTATCTTACCCATAGAAATTGTCATCATAGTTAGCCAGAAGGCAACGATCATCCAATTTAAGTGTGTTGATCATAGAGTCTCCATTCTCTAGATCTCCTTCGACTTGTGCAGCAGGTGTATTCACTTTGGCTATTTTCTCCGGTGATAAAGTCGGTTTAAAGTCTGGCTGATTACTTTCAGTTATTAATATTGGGCTGAAGGTAACTATTACTGAATGATCCTTTAACCTGTTAGGACTTATTCTATCTAGATTTTTGTTTTGATCTGTTAAATCTTCGATTAGGTTAGTTGCAGCCAATTCCAACTTCGATAGAGTTGTCTTTGTTTGTAAGGGTGAAGACTGGTATACCTCTTGGCTTATATTTGAAACTGAGCCAGATAACAGTTCTATTACTGCATCAATAGAGTTTAAGCTTGGGTCCAAATCTATTGTGACCTGAATAATAGAAGTGGGGTCATCTATCATTTGATTGCTTGGGAGCCCACCAAAGCTGGTTATGTCACAAGTATAAGTTTCCTTTGATAAGTCATAGGAGGAATGTACTTGTACTTTAACCATCATTTGTGGAGGGCAAGAACCCACCTCTAGGGTTAAGTTAGTATTGTTGTCCTCTAGCTGTTTCTATAGAATAGGCCGTCTGCCATTAACTTATTTTCAATTTTTTCTCCAGGAGAGTTCAGTCTATTGCATGATGTTACATCTGTCTTTGTGTTTCTTATCTCTGATATTTTTGGCTGTGCTCTAGGAGCTATCTTAAGACTACCAGACTATTTAAAGAAGTCGAAAATCGATGGCTGAGAGATGGTGCGTCTATGTTGTTTTGGCTAATACACCTGAAAAGTAGCAGGGGAGGAGGCCGAAGTAACTAGGAAACTGGAAGCCCCTTCAGCCATAGAATGAGTTGATGAGTTAAGATTAATGCCTGTTTCACCCAATTATCTATTATCCGATTTCTTTTTCCGCCATTTTGTTTGCTGCAATTGTATGGATCCACGAGGGCGACCAGACCTATGATTTTCTTGACGTGTTCTCGCACTCGCAAACTTTTAAGACTTTGATATAACTATTTATGTTGCAGGCTTTTCGTCTTTCAGGTCGTATATTTTATTTAAACTGTTATATTTTTCTACTGCCGTGCCGCCTTCTCCCGGACCACTGTGGGTGTTTAAATATAAATCAGAGATATATTGAGACAGGGAGGCACGAGCACACAAAAATAGCTTCAAATAGTGATCTTTTCCACTCCTTTATTGTTGTTGTATTTGTCCAAATTTCCTCTGGTCATTTTCCTTAGCCTT
Source organism: Calotriton arnoldi (assembly GCA_963921515.1). NCBI lineage: Eukaryota > Metazoa > Chordata > Amphibia > Caudata > Salamandridae > Calotriton > Calotriton arnoldi. The sequence continues at coordinate 148,037 of CAWUFW010019332.1, forward strand.
TCATGGTGTTTCTTTAAAATATAAACACAGGGAGATGATGGACGGAGTGCTGAAACTTTTCAGACACTCACCCCCAGTCACAGATCTTGGTTGAATCCATCATCATTCTTCGCTCACTTCGCCACCCCAGTTCAGACACAGCTATATGCAAATCAGTCTTGACCCTGTGCCTCATGGGAACAGTCCAGCCCAAATTGCCAAGCCATGTCTTCCCTGGACCGGAAACAAGCATCCTGGGACCGGTTTCAGGCTAACTGCCCTCATCAGCCAGGCTAGCTTGAATCCAGTGGCAAAGTGAGCAAGGGACCCACGTCTGGGCATACCCTGCCAACTTTGAAACCGGTTCCAGGATGCTTGTTTCCGGTCCAGGGAAGACATGGCTTGGCAGTTCGGGCTGGACTGTTCCCATGAGGCAACGGGCCAAGACTGATTTGCATATAGCTGTGTCTGAACTGGGGTGGCGAGGTGAGCTAAAGAATGATGAAGGATTCAACCCAGATCTGTGACTGGGGGTGAGTGTCTGAAAAGTTTCAGCACTCCGTCCATCATCTCCTTGTGTTTGCTTTGTTCGCCCTAAGTTGGCAGGGTATGCCCAGACGTGGGTCCCTTGTTCACTTTGCCACTGGATTCAAGCTAGCCTGGCTGAAGAGGAGTGTTACCCCGAAACCGGTTCCAGGATGCTTGTTTCCGGTCCAGGGAAGACATGGCTTGGCAGTTCGGGCTGGACTGTTCCCATGAGGCACAGGGTCAAGACTGATTTGCATATAGCTGTGTCTGAACTGGGGTGGCGAAGTGAGCTAAAGAATGATGAAGGATTCAACCCAGATCTGTGACTGGGGGTGAGTGTCTGAAAAGTTTCAGCACTCCGTCCATCATCTCCTTGTGTTTGCTTGGTTTCTTTAAAATATGCCAATCATCGTTGCTGCAAGCTGCACCCTATCAGTAACGGGCCGCTATTGCAGCACTTGCTGGTATATGACTTTCACGCCCACTCTATGGGCTCTTGGTTACAAACCAGTATTAAACCCACTATCCCTGCTGACCCCACACTGGTAAGCCTAACTCCAGCTGGAGCTTTGAATTAACTTGGAGGGTTTTCAAGGGAAGAGGCCCAAGGACCAGATGTTGCCCCACCCGGGGATCAAAGCAGGGTTTAAGCTGAGATCAAGAGGATTAGTTTAATGACTGCCGACTTAATATGCCCCCACAGTGCGGCAGCGATATTGCACGCTAAACACTTGATACTGTCTTCTGCCGGTATGATGGTACAATGGGAGCATCGCGGGGAGGTGACCACTTGAAGGAGCAGGCCGCACTGACCTAATGCCCGCCGCTTCCGCCCCAACAAGTGGATCACAGCACTAGCCTTACCCGCCTTACACTTGCCTTGTGCTGCAACTTCTGTTGTACCCGCTGGAGAAAGAGTCTTTATAAGGGCCTCTGTAGAATGGAGCGACCAATAAGGGACCAGGCAGGCTGAATTAACTGTATTGACTGGGCTACGCCGGCCCGTTGAAGCTGCACGCCAATGACACCAATGACGTAGGGACACTTACTAGAGCTCATCGTGAGCCGGCACAGTTGCCTTCCAAATCAAAATTCCCTCGTACAATATTGGTAAATTTTGGGGTCTTTTGCCACCTATTTTGTAATGTGTTGGAGGCACAGGAGCTTTTACAGCAGATCTCCAATATGTCTTAATTATCTGATAAAGTGTTTAAACACATTGTAGTTTAGTACATCCATATCAGGATCTCGCTGTTTAACTGTCTGCTTTTTCTTTGCTTGTGGATATGCCAACTATTAATGTTTCATGTTTTATGTAAGGTGGCATTCAGGATGTCTCTTTCACGGGTTGGGGGGGACTGGAGAAAAGGGGCCGATGTGTTTGGCACTGTGTCACGGTGCCATTATCTTATGGGGGGAAGCATGTCAGGTTTGGGTGGCAAGGTGAGCCACTCACCACTGCATGGGTAGGGTGGTCTGGGGTGGCTTTTTGGTGGGTTTGGAAGGAATGGAGGTTTAACAGGTTGGTTAAGAAGAGATCCAAACTTAGCATCATGCACCTGTCTTAGAAGCTTAGAATGTCTAATTTAAGAGTAGGTGGGCGTCAGTGCTGGGTTGATTCTATCTTTGTATTACAACAGTTTTATGCTTCAATGGGTGGTCCTCTATAGGAAAAGATCAGACACACAGGCGCAGTAAATTAGATAAGAAGCGCAAGGTGGTGAGGTATCACACTAAGTGTGTATTTACTGGCAATAGCTAGGCAGGCTGGATATGTATGCTCTTTATTCGTGGTTGGCCACGGGATGGAATATTATTTATTAATATGGGTAACATTTTATTGTTTCTTTGCACACTAAGCACTTTACGCACTTTCTGTGGCTCTCTCTCTCTGTCCCTAATGGATCCACTGGGAATAAGCCAAGATGAAGTTGAATAATATTCTGAAGGAGGCCTCTTTTAATGTTAATGGTCTCAATAACAAACATAAATCACGTGCAATAGAAGCCTGGATTAAAGCTGAGAACCTGTTAGTGAACTTAGTCCAAGAAACGCATATCCCCGTTTTAAAACTGTCTGAATTCTCAATGTTTAAAACCTGGGCAGGCTATAGGGGCTTCTCTTCTGCTCAGGGGGCACACAGTGGCACCGCAATTTTCTTGGCCAGAGGCTCGGTGCCAAAGTGGTTGATTTTGCCTGTGACAAATGTAGACATTGGTGCTGGGTGAATTGTCTGGTACTGTCCAGGCGTCTCACGTTTGTGAGTTGGTATGCCCCAGTGGAAGACAATGCTGCACTTTATGAGGAGCTTTTTCAGTCATTATTACAAATCTCAGGCAAAACTATTCTTGGAGGGGATTTTTACTTCTTGCAGAATCCTAGATTAGATTCCTCAGTAAATTGAAAGAGGCAACTAAAGCCGAAAACTGTAAAGGTTTTACAAAACTATCAGAAAACCCTAGGATTATTTGTTCCGTGGAGGTTGGCTTTCCCTACAAAAATTGAATATACCTTTTTTTCTTTATGATTTTGTTTTCCTCTCACATAGATTTATTTTTTCTTTCTAAGGCTCTGGCTTTTAAACGCCAGTGGACATTACCCAATGGTTTTTCAGATCATTCAATGATTGTCCTTGAGATATCGGTGGGAAAAACTATAGAGCGTTCTAGACTTTGGGTTTTTAATACACAGTATCTACAGGAGGAAAGCTGGGTCCGGATTGGCAAACAGGAGATAAAGGAATTCTTGGGGATGAATCATGGGTCCGCTCCCCCAAGTATAGTGTGGAATGCTCTAAAAGCCTATAGTAGAGGGTTGGTGATAGGGAAGAACGCCGAGAATAGTAAAAGGGCTAGACTACAAAAGCAAATTCTAGAAAGGACTGTCCAGCATAGTTATGAAAAATTTCTAAGGAACTCATCTAAGTCTAATAAAAGAGAACTGGATAGGGGTAAGCAGGCATTAAGCAAGGCATATTATACAAAGTGTGAGGTTTTAAATTGTACCTACATGCAAAAGGTTTACGAGGAGAGTAATTTTCTGGGGAGATTCTTAGCATGGCAGGCACGCAAACAAACTGCCAATAATGGGATAGATGCATTGAAATGCCCAGTTTCTGGGGTCAGGTGCAAGGAACCAGAAAAAGTGGGGGAAATTGTTCGATCATTACAAGCAGATCTATACCCAAGATCAATTGGTAGATCTCGTGGGAAAGTTCTTAGTAGATCACAATATTCCCAGGTTATCCAAGGAAGAGGTGGGAAATATTATTCAACCTTTCTCCAAAGAAGAACTGGAGTAGGTGGTTAAAAATCTCACAAATTAGAAGGCTTGTGGGCCTGATGGTTTTCCGGCTGGATTTTTCAAACCTTTTTTAGATGTTTTGGTCGACAATTTCTTACTTATGGGCAACACAATGTTAGAGGGACGCCCTCTACTGGCTTCATTTAATATGGGGAATGTCCTAAGTTTTTTTTAAATAGGGGAAAGATGGCCACATCCAAATTCGTATCATCCAATCACTTTATTAAAAGTTGATTATAAAATTGTCACAAAATTATTCGCTAACAGATTCAACCTAATCGCATCTAAGTTGATCCACTTGGATCAGAAAGATTTTATTGCCGGACCGCAATTAGGCACAAATAAACACTATCTATCCGAAGCACTGGATTATTTCTCTGTCAATGGGGCATCAGCTATAATGCTTCTATTAGATGCTGAAAACGCGTTTGACCTTGTGGTCTGGGAAACATTGTTCTGTATCATATGTAGATTTGGGATCCCATCCCAGATCACGGGGCTTATAAATAGGATGTATCACAGTGCTGAAGCTAATATCATCATAACCGTTACAGAGGTGGGGAAATTCTCCCGGGGACCCGGCAGGGATGTCCATTATTGCTGATTCTTTTTGCTTTCTTTATTGAGCCATTTGCAATTAGGAAGAATGACGATATCTGGCCTCCTCTGGCACAGATGGGGAAAATAAAGCTATATGCTGATGATATTATGTTAATTCTCGATATTAATACAGGCTCACAGGAGAAAGCATTTGAGATTTTTGCCCAGTGTGAGAAATGGGGGGGGGCTATAAAATCAACAGGAAGAAAACTGAAATCATATCATGCGGGTGTAATCCTGATGATATATTACATCCAGACATAGTCTCCTGCGGCAATGTGCAGCCGAAAAGATATTTGGGCATTAGGTACTCTTCAGAGATTGAGGATTTAGACAATCTTAATTTTCCCCCTCTGCTTTTAAAAATACAAAATTTATTTGCACGATGGAACTCACTTCCTTTAGCTATCGTAGGGAGGGTCGCCTTGATTAAAATGTCTATTCTCCCATTGCTTAATTTTCTTTTCTCATCCATCCTGTGTGTTTTAACAACATCTTTTTTAAAAAGGTAGAGTCTATGTTTACATCATTCATCTGGCAAAAAAGCCCTCCAGAGTTGCACTGAGCAATTTATATGAAGAACTGGAAAAAGGTGGCTTGGCACTTCCTAATCTCAAGGATTACTATTTTGCTTATTTTGCACAGTATATGTCCAGGATTAATGTAAAACTCTGCAATGGCATTTTTAATAACTATTTCATGCAGCTGATCTTTAAAGAATGTGATGTATTCAAATGATCAATGTCACCCAAAAAAGTTCAGTACAAAAGTCTGAAGTGGTTCCTCCAGAAGCGCATGGATCTCTATAGGAGATACGCCATTTCCTATAATAATGTGGTTACAGCTGTCAGAACTAGTTATGGACTCTGGCCCTAATTTTTCACCCAATATAGTGCAAAAGTGGGGTTAAAAAGAGAGCAGACTTTTTATTTGGGGAGAGGTGGTTATGTATGCTTGAAGTCTGCAAATTAGTTCAAGGTGACTTTCTGCTTCTCGGCTCTTTCAGAATGTTGAATAAAGTATTTACCAATTTAGATGCAAGCCAGACTAGCAGTGGTCAAAAAGTGGTACCTGCGTTAATTGAAGCTTCTGACCATAAACGCCTAGGGGAATGGAAAAGATATTTCACCTCCATGAAGGGCCTTAGTCTTAGTCAAAAAGCAATTAAAAAAAATGGGAAAATACGAAGGGTTGGAACTAATAAAAAAGATGTGGGATGAAGTCGCTATCCTCCATTTTAGTGTTCTGAGAGGAGCCAATTGGCATTGAATGCTATTTTTAGTAAATGGTTGTTATATAGAACTCCGCAATTTCTTTCACACCTCAACCCTAATTGGTCGGGTCATTGATTTCTATAAGCCTGCTGCAAATTGGTCACATGTAATAGGTCTGTGTCCCCCTATTCAAGAACTTTGGAATGGAATATTTCAGTATTTTGAGAATGATTTGCAGGTTAAACTAGTTCCCACTATCTAGTGGAAAGTTCTGGGGTATGATCCCGCTTATGGTTTAACCATAAATTTGTGAAATTATTATATCTGGCAATGGCAGTGGTCAGATCCTTATTACTTCAAAAGTGGTGGACACAGCTGATCCCCACAACAGGGGAATGGATGCAAAAAATGAAACATGTAAGAAATAAGGAACAGCTGTACACAATGCGTAATGGGGGTATTAAGAAGTTCAACACACTTTGGGGACGGTTTATGGATGAAGCCCATGGGTAGGTTTAAAAGCCTGGATAGCACCTTATTGCTTCTTTGCACATTCAGCACTTTATGCTCTTTTGGTGGCCTAAACTAGAAAGGAAGCTAATCTAGAATCGTTCCTTTTATTTATGCCATGTGGAGTGTTTCACTGTTGTTTATTTTTTGCTTTTTTTGTGATGAAATGTGTTTTATATGTGTATGAATATCATGAATTGATGTATTGTTTCACAATTTCTGGATCTCAATAAAAATATATACAAAAAAAAGAACATGGGACAAAGAAAGAAAACTTGGTATGCATAACAGCTGTCTATGATAGAAAAACAATATTCAATATTTGAGTGAACATAGTGTTCATCAATAAAAATGTACAATTCTAAATGGAAATTTAGCTCTCCAGCTGAATATACCTTTTCTTTGATTTTCACCAATGTTCCTGGTAGTATGCCTGGAAGGTTGTGCCAGGCGTGGGTTTCCTGGTGTACTACTAGGAATGTCAAGTGACTGTTGCCGTAGGTGCCTATTTCCCCTGTTTATTGTGTTACGTATCACAGAGGTCCACATGAGGGGAATAATGCCTCCTGTGCGAGTGCATGTTTCTTTTATTTTTTTTACTTTGCGGAGAAAACATTTGTACAGATGGAGAAAGTTCTATAGAGAATTCACAATCAATATAAATGACACATTTTTTGTGGGTGTAGCTAGAAACAGGAAATTGCCTGTTAATACCAACCAAAGGCCAGAGAGACAGACAAGAGAGTAAAAAGTGTTGGATGGTTAACGGTGCTGAATGTTGCATAAGAAACAATAGGATGGGGCACAGGCACACCCGCCATTTAGTTTTAGTCTTACATCACTAAAGAAAAACAAACATGTGACTTAGGCCCATATGTACGAAGGCATTTTGCATTTCTTAATGGTGTGAATTGATATTTCAGGCTGTTAGGAAATGCAAACTTCCACATCAGAATGTACGAAAGACATTTGTGGTGGTGCCAAATGCGATTCCTCCCTAGTCAAAATTGCATTTTGGTAATTGCAAAATAGGAAATCACAAATAGCGATTTCCTAAATGCGAATCGCAAACCGCATGTACAACCGATTTCCTAATTGCGACTAGTCACAAAATGGCTATTTAGGAAATGCAATTACCATTGAATTGGATCAGGTGGTAACCAGGTGCAAACTAGAAAAAGGCACCCAAAATGCATCAGACTCTTTCACAATGGCGGCATTGTACATCCTGGCAAGGAGGAGGATGATTTTGGCTGTGAGGCAGAGAAGGAGGAGGAGACAGAAGTGGGTATTTAGGGTGAGGATCACCCTGTTTTGATAGACAGAGGAGGAGATTCATGAGAGGCACAAACTCAGTAGTCAAGTGATACTTGATTTAATTGCTGAGTTGCAACCTCAGCTACAGGCCCCAACACTCAGAAGCAATGCAATCCCACTACATGTTCAGGTATTGTGTTGCCTATTCCTCTTAGCCTCTGGTAGTTACCAGGGGGTCATAGCAGTGGTGGGGGTGACACAAAGTGCCTTGTTCAGGTGCCTTCACAGGTCTCTGGACATCATGGTGAGCAAAGTCAACCAATATATATCATTCCCCAATACCCCCAATCGTTGCAACAGACCAAACTCATGTTCTACAGGGTAGCACAGTTCCCACCTCATTGTCTGTGTTGATGGCACACATATTGCAATATGTTCCCCAGCCTCAAATGAATACATAAACAGGAACAGATAAAGCTCACACTCACTCAATGTGCAGGCAGTGTGTTATGCCTCTTGTATCACCTTGTGGCCAGATTCCCAAGCTGCACCCATGACTCATTCATGTTCCACCACAGTGGACTACATAACCAACTGGCACAGGGTGAATTTGGCATTGGCTTCCTACTCGGTAAGAGAATTGCAGCCTCAATGCGTACAGTGGCCAGGACGGTGTGTGTAATGTGACCTAATGGTGTACCTTCTTATACTTGTCTTACGTCCCTGGATCCACACAACGTACCTGACTCCATGCACAAGAAGTGAAAGACAGTACAACAGAGCACACAGGACAATGCACTCCATCATAGAGAGGACCTTTGAGATCCTGAAGTCCCGGTTTCTCTGCCTCCACAAGACGGGAGGGGCACTACTGTACAGACCATATACATGCTGCAAGATAATCGCCATATGCACCATACTGCACAATATCGCAATGAGGAAGGGTCTGCACGACATCCCCATAGAGCATGAGTTTGACTCTGATGATGACTTACCACTCTACAGGTGCAGCAGGAGAATACATTTGTAGCAGAGGGAGGAGCACAATGCACAAAGATAACCAACTATTTTTGCAGTAAAAGATTTGAAAACATCCTAAAAATGAGACATCAAACATGATGGTAGTGCTTGGTGCACAACTGAGTGACCTCCTTTTATTCAGGTGGCTACTCAGTGTGGATGATACATTGTTAAAATAAGAACAGCAAATTAAATAATGGGGAAAAAAATAAAGGCAACTCTTCCAACTGAGTGTCTAGAGCGTCACCTTTTATGGCCTCTTGGGTTGGGTGCTTTGTCAGCAGCACTGATTTGTGGGACTGTCGATGAGCAATTGCCAGATGTGTGTAGGTGTGAACGCCTGGTACTGCATGGCTCGGGAATGTATATGTCACTAAGACTAAAGCCCGCCTCGCTTTCAGGTGGGGCCAGTATGTCAGGTTGTAGAGGTTGTGGGTCTGGATGTTCTCCAGTGTGGTGGTGACTTGCACTAGCCCACATGCAATGTCCTGGCAGCAGTGCACCATGTCGGTCTGGATGTTAACAGTTCACCTTCCCAGCATTGAATTTGCAGCTGCCAGCCAGTTGATTGCCCGAGTGAAGGTATCAAACCGTGCCAGGTACTGCCTGTGCCTCTGAAGCTGTACACAGTGCTCCCTCTCCATTGCTGCTAGCCGCCATTCCTGACCTTTCTCTAAGGTCTGCAGTGACTCAGACATGCGTTGCAGTTGTCTACTGACTATGCGTATTTGCTTTGTCTGCAGGCGCTGTGTGAAGATGATTGACCTCTCCAGGCTACCATCCACAGGATGTGCATAGTTTCTGGACGGTCTGACACAGTATCTGGATGGACTGCTGAGGTTTGGCCTCTGCACCTTCACTGTGTTCTGGTATCAGATGTTGTGGGGTCCCTTCTCTTTGACTGTCTTCAAACTCTTGCAGTGGTGAGATGGTGGCTCTCCTGCCAGTTGGGGTGAGGGGTTGAGGGGATGGTGGTGTCGTGATCATAATGGCCACCTCACTGTTAGTACCCCCTTCCGCTGACACGGTCCCTGACGCGTCCAGTCTGTGATCTGTGGAAATGCATGTATATAGTTAGTGTAAATAAATGTTTAATGTTTGGCCATAGTATTGTTGTGACTGTGCTGCATGTGGTTGGGACATGTTTGTGTTGTAAGATATGTTTGGTGCGTTAATCAGCACTCAGTACAGCATGGTAATGATGTGTACTACCACTCCCATGATGCATTGCCTGGGTGGGACAAGCACCTCACTGGAGTAATTCATGCTGTGACATTTGATATGTGGATTCGTGTGGGTCCTGCAGTCCTCTGTCACTCGTCGCCACCATAAATGTAGTGAGAAACAACGTGGCAAATACAGGTAGGCATCTTCAAATAGGCTTTATTAGAGACAGGGACTGCGCAGCAGCCACAGGCATCAACATCCAACAACTGACCAACATATTCAAATCCCCGCATTCCAAGTTCTGTTGTGGAATGCACACACGCGGGACCCCGCAAAGGGTGAGCATTCCACAACTGAGGAAACAGTGATGCAAACCACTACAATTAGCTAACGTGATGTTATGGTTGTTACATAAAGGGAAGATAACTTACCCTGGATGGTGCCTGCTGGATGGGAAGTGTCTATGTCCCCTATTCCTGTCACACTCTCAGGTTCCAGGGTCCACTCTATGAGCATCTCCATGGGAGTCAGAGGGATGTGTTGAGGGCCCTCTGCCAGTTCCATGTCCCTCTACCATCCTTCTGGCAACCTTCTCCTTCTTAGGGGACCTCAGGTCATACAACCTCTTGCGGATCTCTGGGATGGTCCTCTGGGTCACTACTAAGTAGTTGACCTTCTCTAGAATGCTGGTCCAGAGCCACGTTTTTTGGGCATCGTGTACTGTGAAGGAGGCCTTCTCGAATAGTTGGTCCATGTGGGAGACACATTTCTCAGTCAGGACCTCAAGCTCCCTCTCAGAGAACTTGACCTTTCTCTTCCTGCTCCCTGAGTCCTTCTTCTCCTCTTCAGCAGCCATGGTCTTCTTTGGCAATGGTGTAATGAACTTGCAGCGGTGATGCAGGGGCACCCCTTGCTTCCAGTAGCTTCCTAAGACTCTGGCTTGTAGCCACACCCTGTAATTATAGACTTCCTGGTCTGACATCATCATTCCGCATCCAGAAACCTCTGTTTCCTAATTTGTGATTTTATATTAGGAAATTGCAATTTTGTGATTTCCTAATTTGTGATTTCCTATTTGCAAATGCGAATCTGTAGGAATCACTATTTGTGGAATCAGCGGTTACATACACACCGGTTTGCAATTCCCAAATGGTGATTTCTACGGATTCGCCATTTGGAAATTGCAAATCCCAGACTTAGTACATATGGCCTTAGTGCTATGTGTTAGGCTGAAGATAGTCTTTGGAAGTGATAGAAACAGTTGAGCTTCCATAAAAACCTGCCTGTGCACAGCAGCTTTCCCAAAGAGTTTAGCAGAGCAAGGTAGGAGGGCAGATGGGATGGAAGCTTGTAGGACCTGTAGCGTTAAATTATTTTTTTTTAGAGGGGAGAGAAAATAGCAGCCATTGGGGTGTCAGGTCAACAACAAGGGCAAGCTTTTTCTAGACTCTAGCAGGGCAGGCATCTCTGTAGATCAGTGGGTCAGGTGGGATATTTGAATTAGTTTGTGATGAGTAAATTTGTTCAAAGTCAGCAGGACCTACCGGTATGAAGGCGGTCCAACAATTCTGGATTGTTGAGGTGAGAATATAGTAGTGGATTTGATTGATCAGGGAATGGAGGTTTCTTCCTTCCTTCTGATTTTGAAAGCCTTGTTTGAGGAGAAATGTCCCAGATCAAGATAGTAATCTCTTGTATGGAGGGCTGCCTTTGTTTTTGATGGGCCTGAATAGAATGTTTGGGACGGCTCTTTGCATTCCTCAGTTGACTCTTGAAGAATTTTGCTTTTGTGTTCAAGATGTTTGGTGTGTATCTCTTCCATTTTCTCTATCAAGTGTATTTGGTACATGGTAGGTGGTCATTCTCCATCCCAGTTGAGTTAAGCACACACATTTTCTCTCTGCATAATAACATAACCACAAACTTATTTTCTTGGATTTTGCAATCAAGAAACATCCTAGTTATCAAGTGCATTGAGGGTGTCTCACTCCGCATTATTTTTTTAAATATTGGAAATATTATTAGCAACATGCTCCAACTAATGAAGTTTCTAAGTTGAAGTTAAAAACCTTCTAGAAGGTGAAAAGTAGTTAAAAGTGGCCAAAATTGACTTGCTTGACAAAGCTCATATTCACATCATTACAAAATATGAGACACAATAATAAAACATATAAATGATATACACAGGCCCTCCAAGAAAATAGAACCATGTAGTTAAGTGAATCAATATTGCAACAATTGCAAATGGGTTCCCTACAGCATTCAGGTAATTAACATGAAGTGTGGAGCATTGATTCTAGCAATGCTGCAAATGGGTAAAACTTCCACTATTTCTGGAATTAACCAATTTTTAGTATATGACACAGTGTTGCTTCAGAACGCATAAGAAAATTAGGTTTATTGTGTTTTAAATGTATTCAGTGTACATGAATAGTGACATCTGAAAAACATTCAGCCGTGGAAAAGCAGATGAACTTCAGTGCTTGATGGCACTCGTGCCAACATTCTTGTTCCTTTTACAAGTTCCTTTCATTACACAAAATGAAACATTTATTTTTTAGAAAGTTATTTGAATGGTATCAAAAGGAAGGCTTTGTTCCTTTCTTGAATTTCCTTCGAGTTGCCTAGTACAGAGTACTCTGTGCATTGTTGAGCAGTGAGTTTTGATGAGCCTGTGTACAGTTAGGGCGACAGATAAAAGCATTATTAATCGTTACGGGAGCTTTGCGGGCTCAAATTAGCCATTCTCTTGGTTTATAAGACTATTCAAGATGTGATGCTCGTCAGCCTTGTGATGATGCTGGACGTACGAAGAGAAATGGAAACTGCTAATTTAGCCAAAGACTTAAAAGCGATAATAACAAGCATTTGCAATGCAATAGGTCTCGCATTTCGAGAATTTGAGCTATTACCATTGTAAATGACAATGTCTTTTATCTATGTGTTTTAAAAACCTGCAAGCGGTGCCTAAACACACTTTGTGCTTATAGTCCTTGCTTATGAACAGCAAGGCTGGCAGTAAAAGAGGTGCAGTTACTGCCAGCCTTGCTTCTCATAAGCAACAACTATAAGTTCACAGTACAAATACAATTAGTCACTTTGAAATGTGACAAAATAATTATTATATTAATTCCAGATTAGGTTGTACTCTATGTGGAGCTGATGAAGGGAAATTTATAGAAGGTCTATTATAAATGAGATGTGGTAGGTGCAGTACAGCAAGCTGTGCCTAGATGTCCCTAGCGAGCAAGTTGTCTAGGTGCAGTAGCACAAGCTGTGCCTAGAGGACCCTAGTGAGCATCATAAACTTTGAAGATATGGTAAATCTACCCTACCCATAATGCATTGCATGCAAGACAGTACCACGAGGACATTCAAATAGCTATGTCCATGTATACAATTAGCAGCTTTGAAATGTGACAAAATAATTATCATATTTCCAGATTAGGTTGTACTCTATGTGGAGCTGATGAAGGGAAATTTATAGAAGGCCTAACATAAATGAGATGTGGTAGGTGCAGTACAACAAACTGCACCTAGATGTTACTAGTGAGCAAGGCACCAGCACTGCTTGTCTAGGTGCAGTAGCACAAGCTGTGCCTAGAGGTCCCTAGTGAGCATCATAAACTTTGAAGATATGGTAGATCTATTCTACCCATAATGCATTGCATGCAAGACAGTACCACGAGTACATTCAAATAGCTATGTCCATGTATACAATTAGCAGCTTTGAAATGTGACAAAATAAATATATTAATTCCAGATTTGGTTGTACTCTATGTGGAGCTGATGAAGGGAAAATTATAGAAGGTCTAATATAAATGAGATGTGGTAGGTGCAGTACAGCAAGCTGCGCCTAGATGTCCCTAGTGAGCAAGGCACCAGCACTGCTTGTCTAGGTGCAGTAGCACAAGCTGTGCCTAGAGGTCCCTAGTGAGCATCATAAGCTTTGAAGATATGGTAAATCTACCCTACCCATAATGCATTGCATGCAAGACAGTACCACGAGTACATTCAAATAGCTATGTCCATGTATACAATTAGTAGCTTTGAAATGTGACAAAATAATTATTATATTAATTCCAGATTAGGTTGTACTCTATGTGGAGCTGATGAAGGGAAATTTATAGAAGGTCTAATATAAATGAGATGTGGTAGGTGCAGTACAGCAAGCTGCGCCTAGATGTCCCTAGCGAGCAAGGCACCAGTACTGCTTGTCTAGGTGCAGTAGCACAAGCTGTGCCTAGAGGTCCCTAGTGAGCATCATAAGCTTTGAAGATATGGTAAATCTACCCTACCCATAATGCATTGCATGCAAGACAGTACCATGAGTACATTCAAATAGCTATGTCCATGTATACAATTAGTGCTTTGAAATGTGACAAAATAATTATTATATTAATTCCAGATTAGGTTGTACTCTACGTGGAGCTGATGAAGGGAAATTTATAGAACGTCTACTATAAAAGTGAGATGTGCTAGCGAGTAAAGTAATCACTGCCAATCTAGTTTAGGACTAAGTGAGTGTCCTGTCTGAAGGCCTTTAAGAAAGTAGTGCCTTGAGGCTGTAATTAAAACCTAGGGCGTAACAACACATGTAACGGGGGCTGTCCTCATGGGATGTTACAAGAAGAGACAAGGTGGTACTAAGGAGGGACTACAAAGCCACCATTTACAAAGGACAGGGACAGAAGCCATTTGAAAAGATGGGTGGGAAGTAAGTGGAGCTTTATCCACATATCCTGAATACAGCCTGTCTCGAAGAGACAGCTCAAGCGCTGCCTAGGCGAGACCTAAAAATGGACACATATTGTATGTTGGTGGCAAACTGGTCCTCTCTATCTGTTCTCTAACATATAAAGTGAACAGTTTGCTGGAGTTGTACAAATCTGTACGTGTGAGACTGAAAAATAACTTCACATTTATTCTCTGGAGGTGTTGTGGAATATAAGATGTGTTGCTTTTATCATTCACTGTGAACTCTATTGATATGCCTCGTGTGCTTGTTCAAACAATGTGTGGCGAAACGTCTGGGCCACAAGTGATACTTGTGAGCCCCTCTGTAGTTATAGTAGCATGTAAGTGTAATTTAATAACTCTTTATTGAACAAAGTCCAATGATATGCACCCCAATAAGGCCCTCATTATGAGTGGCATAGAAAAAGGGAAAATACGGTCCATTATGAGTTAAACCCTGAGGATCACCTGAGAAATTCAGAATTACCAGATAAATCCATAACACCAACACGGCCCTAATGGATTTAACAGGCGACTCGTAATAAGGTCCTAACTCTGCTTCAAGTGCTGTTCAGTGAGTCTGAGCATTGGCCAGTCAGAATCCTGGGAAGCGATGAGCGTCTGTGTATGGCTAAGTTGTGGGCAGACATCTGTGGCACCAATGAGATGTGAAGTCCGGTCTAAATGGAGTGCTTTGAGAATGCAGAGCTTTTTTGAGGATGATGGCTGAGAGCTCTGATTCCAGGTCGTTGGTGTGAAAGAAGAAGAATACCCAGAGTAGTTATTTTCAGCTTTTCCTTTCAGTTGTGACAACATGTTTATCCTGGGTGCGTCCTTTATCCGTGCATTGTAGATATGTCAAGAATAATGCAAATGGTCTAAAATCACAGGGATAATTTTTACAGTGATGAGGCTCAGATCAAATTTACATCACACTGGGGCAATTCACGTAATTTCAGGAAATGTGTGTTATGCTTGTTAGGTGATATTCCAAAATTATGCCACATTGCGTAGTTATGCACCATTCACAGTAAATATTTACTGTAAATGCACCATTCCCTGTAAAAATGTACCATGAACGCACAAGAACAACAGAACCAGAGCAGCTGTTGTTTGTCATGTTTTTGTTTAAATGCGACTTGCGGCAAAAAATGACACAAGAATGCATTTGGCACTGAAATACAGCGCAAAATGAAGGAATTGCATTTCACATAATTACATGAACTTTTATGTAATTTTGACAACATTTAGCATAGCTCCACAAAAGCAAATTATGTGAATTTGGCACACCCATAAATGTGATCTCTTATCTAGTGACATGGTTTCAGCATATTTTTTCGAAATGTGTCAGTTAGTTTCATATGATTATATATACGGTACTTACCAACTCCAAGAAATAACTTGTCACTAATGTTTGACAATAATATCAGCAAGGGGACAAGAAGACTTAACAGGCAGGACAGAGTGTCAAGAGATTCATGCAACTGCAACCTGCAGGAGTCACTGTCAAGAAGATGAAGACCCATACGTTTACACTGGAAACAACCGTTACAACGCATGCGTTACAACGCATGCCATTACCCTGCATGTCTTTACAACGTGAAAGGCTTGTTGGAGGGGGTAGAAGGTGTTAGATTTAACTCCAACACCTTCCCTACTGTTGCACACACTGGAGTTGGAATAGTAAATTATACTATTCCAACTTCCAGCGCGCCCCCGACAGCAAGTCGGGTAAAGGTATGCGTTGTAATGGCATTCGGGGTAATGGCATGCATTGTAACGTCATACAACTGTTTACACCAATGTCAGAAAGCTTAGTGGGACCTTCAGTAGAACTAAACAAACAACACTATCTAGCCTCTCTGTACAGTGGATCGTCGGACTGCATCATCTAAGTACACTTCTACAGTAAAAAATATAACAGCTGTTGAGATCAGCTGCTGCAGTAGCTTCCAGAGGGGCTTAGCCAGTTTTTATAGCAGACATGCTATACACATAATAGCATCTGTGAAGGTCCATCTTTAGCTGCCCTTTGAGATCACAAATGTAAAAATGCTGCTGAGAACTCTGGCATTTATGTGCCCTTCAACAGCATGGGAGGACAAAGTGCAGTGTTTTTACAAGCTTGCCACCATATGGCGGGAATTGGTGAGACAAGACCATGTAATGTATCTGGTGATGCAAGCTTTGTGCCTTAAAGAATACTTTTGGAAAGTGACAGTGAAACACCAGTGCCAAGTCATCCTGCCCATATCAGTCAGTCACCATACCTGCTGAGGGGTGCAACATGAAGTGGTGTTTGCAATCAAGTGTGTTTGAGAGTTAGTCCTTCTGATGGAGTTTTCAGGGATGGCACTACCAGAATGTATCTAGATGCCAAGGCATTTAGTCACAGTGGGCAACACTCCACCATTCACCATTGCAAATCCTGGAGCCATTTTATCAGACCTCACATCATATTGCCAATGTCAGATGCGGAGGAAAGCTTTTATCACCAGCGATCTAAAAGGCAGACCTGTTCTCAACCTGTAAATTAGACATCAGAGAGACCTACTAGGTCAAGCATAACATCCTACTGAAAAAAGATGCTCAATGTGGAGAACATTCTAGTAATTTTGTCAACTGGCCTAAGGAGATGTGTAGGAAATTTCAAAGCACATAGAAAACCTAAATACAGAAGGGATCATTCGGGTATCCAGCCAATGTGCATCACATGGTGGTGGGTCATGAGCAAAAGAACGAGGTCAGTGTATGCATTAACTATTGCACTGTGAACAGTTGGGCCTTTCCGATAAGTATACAATGCCTCATGTGGACAACATCCTAAAATTAAGCCGCTGGTTCCTATGTGAAAAGATGATTTTAATGCCACTAGGTTTCTGAGATCTGAGTTCAGGGAAATATCACATTTTGCACCTGAACCAATAGGAACCTATTGAATGTATTTATGTTCCTAAACAATGTTGTCTTTGGAAGAATACCTGAAGAACGTCAGTAGAGGTTATGGATGATTCTGGACCACTTGAGGGAGCAAGAGATCGAGATGTCTCTGGAAAGATCTTCCACTCCATGTTCAAATATTCCATTTATAGTGTAGCCAAGCAAATGGAAGTGGACTCAGTTATGTTGAAAGCCCTCAAAATATGAACTTGCTCAACCACTTTGTCAGAGCTGCAGAGCTTCATGTGGTTCCAAAACTATTACCTTCATTTCTTACTCAAATTTGCCTTGATCTTTCAGCTACCCACCTAATGAAGGAATATTTACTAATCAAAAAGGAAAAATAGAGAACTGCATTACCAGTGTTAGGTTATCCGAAGTTATGAAAGCTTTTTAGTCCAAGGCAAACATTAGACTGAAAAGAGGCCTTCACGCTCTCACAGAAAACTTGTTAACCAGTCCTGCCGTCTCCAACACCAGTTAATTCTACCTTTTACAACCAATACCAGCTTCAAAAAGGTTGACAGGCACGAGACTGCAAATATCCAAAACCTGTTGCGCTAAGCGACGTTAGTTCCATAGCGGTCAGAGCACCTTGGTATCGTCAACAACATGAAACTACCAGGATGAGAAAGCAGAGACTAACAAGTAGATAATAAATGAACAACAAGTTTCAACAACAGGGGATCATCTGGATGAGCTTTCCAGGAATGCAAGGTCACAGCTAACGGGAGAAAAAAGGCCAGTCAAGTTAGAGATTGGAAGAATGATAGTGGTTATAGCAGGCTTCTCCAACGAGTAGTTAGTGAGCTACTGGTATCCCTCCAGCTGCCGGTAAGTAGCTCTCCTGTGTGCAGCCCAGCCTACTAAATTAGAAACTTTTGCTTGGTTGATTTGAGATATGTATACTAAAATTGTTTGTATTCAAGATGAAAATGTGTGTATTTTCAGAACTCACAAGCTGATGTTTGGGGAAAAATCGTTTACTTTGTAAAATATATTTAAAGCTGGTATTTGAGTTCTAACTCATTCGGCATCTAGGAGACTTATTACTCATATTTTGACTTTGGTACCAGGAACAATTCAGCTATGGCTGTTATGTATTACCCATTTGGAGGCATTCAAAATTGACAAAGTCTTTTTACATTACTGGTGGCAACCTTGTCCGAAACAGTAAGGTGATCCCTGCTAATAATTTTGCATGTGTTGGCCACTAATGTAATCTTGTCTGATATACTCACTATTAGAACAGTTGTAACAGTAGCTTGAGATGATGTTAATTGAACATATGTAGCTCTTAATACAAAAAAAGTTGAAGACCCCTGGGTTAGAGTATCGCCAATGGAATCCTGTGACGCAGTGAAACAAATTGCGAAAGCAAGAAATTTACACACGTCATAATAATGACAATGACTTTTCATGGAAAACGTTGAAGGCGACCACAATAAGAAGAGCTGTCGCCTGACAATCTGAGAATTAGCTTCCTGTTAAAGAAGGTATATAAGTATAACAGATGGAGACTGTGAAATATTATATTCCCCTCCTTGTGTTTAAAAATATCTTGATTTGGTATGCGCAGCCTAGGAAAATGTCCATTTAATGCAAAGCAGAGAGGTGCATAATTTATTACCTATTCAAAACCAGTCAAGAATACTCAATGATTTTGTAATAGATGCTCTCTAAATGAAGACCTCAAATTAGTCAGCTGATTTCAGGATACGGGTCAGGCCACAGTCCACAATTAAAGCTTAAGAGGCTATTACACCCTGCTCAGAATGTGCGTTATATTTGAATATGTTAATCCTTGCTTCAATCCTGATCCAGTAAAGCCAACAAGTGATGGTGCGGGCTGAGACCACTCAATGAGATTTGATATCCATTAATACAACCAGCCACAAATATTTTGAGACAATCGTCAGAAGAGTTACACTTGTTTCTAATAGATACAGCCCAGACATCACAGACCCAAAGCTAAATAGTGTGGCAAAATTGGCAGAGAACTTTTAATAAAAGATTGGAATCTGTAAGTCAGCAGCAGAAAGGTAATGGAACAAAACTGACATCTACCCTTAGGTCAGAAAGCTATGATGAGAAAATTCCCCACATCAGTATAGACAACAACGGACCGTTGTTGATAGGAGCGTAGCCTATTAAAAAGTGACTGGAGGAAGCAGCTGAGTAAAAGAATTTATGTGATACGAAAAAAGCCCTGGCATGAAGGGATGTCAAGTCAAATCAGTCTTTATTTCGATCGTGCGGATCATAAAAGACACAGATAATATTTACATTGTCATAATAAAAGCTAAAAAATAGAAAGGTAGTTAAATACAAGCACTAGGATACAGCAACTGTGCTGGGCACTGGACAGTATGACTTTAGGTATTTACAGTGCGTAATTGTAGAAAAATACTTAAAACTTAAGGACAATCATGATAAAACATTAAAAGAATTTCAAACAATTGTTACACATCAGTCAAACTGCTGTGCCTTGCTACCATTAAGTGCATTTACTACCATTTCATCATAATGCTAAAAACATTCTTAAAATTAAACATGTTCCTAATCACTAGAAGGGCGGGATCCCTCTAAACAAAGAGCGTTAAGGTGCAAAGGCCATAATCATAATTCTACACAAACATTATTACCATTCAATGACTCTTGCTTCTTCAAAAGATTTGCTCGAATTCCCAACATCCAGCCCAAATATTTGGCCAATGCTGTCACTATGGGCTCATGTGTGTTGGTCTTTAATATTCGAAGGGCGGTAGCGCATGACCTGGTACCCATGTTAGTGCATATTGGCTTGAGCCACTTGTCCCTAGGAGACTTATAGGCGGGACATACAAATAGGATGTGGGGAACAGTCTCATCCTGCTCAGGGCAGGATACACATTTACTGTCCAGTGAATTGAACCACTTTTGTGTGAAGGATTTGACAGGGAGTGTGCCTACCCTAAATTGATGGAATAATTTCCTATCGCTGGGTTTAGATATGAAGTCCCAATAATCTTCGTACAAGGAGTCAGGCTTATGCTCCAAAAAATACCGGTCAATAAGGTGTTCTTAGTTAGTCGTGAGCTTTGTGCTTTGACTAAAGACCAGTATGCTTCCTTAAAAACTTTTTTTGATGGAAATAGGTTACCAACTGGGTCCTCCCACAAGTGGCTCAAACCCATGTTCACCAGGTTACACTTAATCTTATGTAACCAAGAAATCTTACAAGATCAATCAGCGTCTCTAACATCTTTTAATGCTAGCACATACTGTGACAATTCCGGGGTAGACCATATTCTTCTCCAGAATGCTAGTGGTGTATATCGGGCTTCCTCCTCCAAGGTACAACATCCCAAATTGGAATAAAGGGGCTTAAGTGGAGTAGATTGCGGGAGACCAGTTAGGGCTCTCACAAATTTATTCTGGGCTGTATCTAAAGGTGACAAATTGTCGAAGCCCCAGAGCTCCGCTCCATATAAGATGGAGGCCCTAACCTTGGTGTTATAGATCTTTAATACAGGGTCAACCGGCTTCGTTTGGGAGAGCCTCTGTTCTTTTATTAATGCTCCCGCCAATTGACAGTGTTTAAGGGCCATTAAATCAATCTGGGGCTTCCAGTTTAGCTTCCTGCCCAGTGTAATCCCCAAGTACGTAAAAACATCTGTTTGTTCTAGCTGCACCTTGTTCATAAAGACCCTTCCTTTAATAACTTTGTGTTTGTGGAGAACCATAAACTTAGTTTTCTCCACATTAACCACCAGTTCATGGTCACCACAGAAGTCCTCAAATGTTTTCAGTGCACTCTGCAACCCTGCTTGTGTTTTTGAAATAATAAGGGTATCATCGGCGAACATAAGTATAGGTACCTTCGAACCTGCAAAAGAGGGAGCGTCAGTGGGGTATGAAGAAAAATAGTTAACGACCCCATTTATAAATAACGAAAATAAAGTTGGGGCCAAGTCACACCCTTGGCGTACCCCTTTGGATACTGGAAACCTGGTCGTGACATTACCCTGGGTGCCCCATCGTACCTGTGCAAAAGTTTGACTCATGCAGTTTCACTACCAGTGTTAGTAATTCTAGAGGCATTCCTAGATCTTTTAGAACAGCCCATAGCTTATTGCGGGGAACCATGTCAAAAGCGGATTTGAGATCGATAAAAGCCGCATAGATGGTTCCTCCTGCAATAATTACCACTCGCCAGTAGATTAATATAAACCTAAAAACCTGGTCTATGGTGCTCACGTGTGTGCCGAAATCTGCCTGAAGGGACGATAGTATGTCGTTATCTGTGATCCAGGTCTGAATCCTGCTCAACACTAGCCTAGCCATAATATTTTGGATTGAATCGATTATACTGATTGGCCTATAGTTGCTGGGGCAGGATCGGTCCCCCTTTTTATATATTGGTAATGTTTCAGCACCACGCCAGGATTCAGGAATGGGGGCTCCACTGACTATCGCATTGGCCAGCATCTGGATGTACTTTAGCCAGTTATCTTTATCGTGTAAAAACAAGTCAGCCGGGATGCAGTCAGGGCCAGGGGCCCTTCCTCTTGGTATCGCATTCAGAGCAGATTCTACCTCTCCTCTGTCAAAAAACACTACAGTGTTCGACTTGGGTAGTTGAAACTGGTCTTTACTACCACTTATAACAGCGATTTGTGCCTCCAAAGTAGGAGGCCCACTGGTCGGGTGCTACATGGTTATCAGGGGATTGCCTGATTTCACCACTACCCCATTTCACTAGCTGCCAGAATTTTTTTGCATGCTTTTTTCCTTACTAGCCAGGAAGAGATCTTGCCATCTTTGTTCGTCCCACTCCTTCTTAGGTTTATATTGGGTAATTTTATACATTTTCCATGTATATTTAATGTTACCCATATCTTTCGATTTAATTTTAATAGCAAGGGACAGCTGCTGGTAGGCTTCTCTACATGCCTTATTATACCAGTTTACGGGCTTTGGAGTAACCCTTCGATTTGATTTATAAGCTTTGACGAAAAAAGATTTAAGTTAATCAAACATGTCGTCGGGAGCTTGTAAAATGCTAGCATTAATTTCACCCTGCGTGGTTGTATTTTGAAGGGCTGCTAAAGTACACTCCACTGCTTCCTTCATCTGTACTAGTGCGGTGTCATTCTCGATAATCCTGGCCCATTTGACCCTCCTCATGTCGTTACATAATATGACATCAGCTGTCTCCCTCTTAATTATCTGTGGCTGAATCGGTGGGAGACCTGGCACCTGCATCTTTAACAGCAGTGGGTTATGGTCACTTTCACTTCTCTCATAAACCTCCATATCAATAAGGGAAGACCATTGCTCCAGATTAATAAAAATGTAGTTGATACAGCTACTTCTTGGGCCATTGCAGTAAGTATGGGAGCCCAGTCTATCTGAGGGTGTCCTCCCGTTGGCCGCCCTGATACCCCTCTCCAAACACAAAGCTTTCAATTGAAGTGCGGCCTCAGTCCATTTCCTTATCGGTTGTAAATCTAGGGATGGGATGCTCCATTGTGCATCCTCTTCAGCACTAAGGCTGCCATCCTCTTGGTCGAGGGGCTCGAATGAGCAGTTGAAATCACCTGCGATCACCAAATTACTTCTGCCTCTATTTGTATCTAACAAGGTATCAAGTGTAGAGATTGTGTTGGATGATTTACCTCCCGCCATCCCGCTTGCATATACATTAATCACTAGTATGTCGGGAGGATGTTTTGGACGAAGAAGAATGGCCATGATATCAGGGCTATCAATTTGAACCTCCTTAATCCTGTAACCAGAATGCTGCCTGACCCAGATGGTTAGCCCTCCTGAGTGTCTACCTTTTTGTCCACCGAGTGCTGATTTAAAAACATTTAGGTAGCCTGGGCGGTAAATTGGGTTGAGTGACCATGTTTCTTGAAAGGCCCATATGTCATACTCCTCTATAAATACCGACCAGTCAGTAGATGGTATCTTGGAATGCAGTCCCGCTATATTCCAAGAGGCATATGTCAGCCGTGTCAGACCATGTGCGCTGGAAAAGGCACAGGCGTCAGCCTGGATACGGTTTCCCAGGGCACATGCCTGTTGGGCTGAATTTTGATTAACAGGAAAAATGTCTGAAATGACTTTAGGGTTTGCAATGTGCCTTACTGACCCATCCACTAAACCCTGCCCCCCAGTGCCAACATTGGAAGTAGCCCTAGATAGGCTATTGACAGCACCCCCTTTGTATATTTCCTCCTCTCGATGGATTGGAGGGGGATTGTTCCTTAAACATCAATCTACTTTTTCTAGAGAGAGTCCTCATTGCAAACCTGGGCTAGTTTATTACAGTTGGGGCTGATGTTTGAAGCTGGGGGGTTGTATTTTATCCTGATGTTAGTTGTAATCAAGTGGGATGTCCTTAGGTCGAACGCCACTAAATTGTCTGCTAGGTCTATGGACTCCAATGTAAGGCACACAAGATCTGTACTGGAACCATTAGATGTGAGCCTTTTGGCGGAAAGTATGTCTTCCCTGATTACTGATCTGCACTTCCGCACGTATCGTAACCATTGAATGCTTTTATTAATCAGGGATTGCTCATCTTCGTTGGTTAAACTAGGGGACAGTTTGGGGATATTGTTCAGAAAAATTTGGCGTTTTGAGGAGCGAATCAGTGACTTCTCTTGGCTTGTATTGCCCTTATTTACAAATGGATCAGAGCTCCGTAAAGATTTTTGGAAGGAACTAACATTGTCTCCTGGTCCCTTACTCTGCAGACGGGGCCCACACTGCTTGTCCTGGCTGTTATCGGCTATAGGATACATTGTAGCCTGGCTTAAATAAGATCTTTTGTTGCTAACTGTGTGGGGGACTTCTGAAGCAATATCTGAAACTCAGTTTGTTCTTCCAAAGCGAGCAGTATTTGGTGCTCTATTGTTAAATTGCTTAGGCATGGTTGATCCAACGTTGACTAGGGATGTGTTTTGGGTGCACAATTTCATTGTGTTTGATAACTTATCAATCATGCTTTTCAGTAAGTTAGCTACCTCTGTGAGTTTACATGTCTGTTCCTTTAGTTCCGCTATCTGACTGGTAAGCTGACCTGAACAAGAACACTTACACAAACCAAGGGGGGTTACTGCTTGCGTTGGATCAACCAACCCTGGCCGTTCTATTCGCTGTGAGAACAAAGCTTCCTCATTTACATTCATCAAAGGGGCAAATCTGTTAGTGCATTCTATTACAGACTCGAAGTGGGTTGCATTGACTGAGTTGGAACAAGAGGATGGGGTGGATGTCTTCCCTAGGTGTGGGTTGTCTACTATGTTAGACAGTGGAGGTTCCTTCAATGTTGATCTTTTGAACATGTCCGGGATAGATACAACAACCCTTGGGGTCAAGGGGCAGTTAGTGTAGGGTATATCGGGCATGCCGCAATCAGTGCCCAGAGGGGCTACTAAGATCTCTTCACAGTCACTGATAAGGTTGTCTATGCGGTCCATAACACGGTTACTGCTTTTGGGCTTTGGGTGTTTAGTCGACCTTTTGGCCTTCTTGCCCTTTCCTGCTGTTCCTCCCCCCAGGGCATCCACAGCCTTCCTTTTGCCCATGCTTCTCTATTCGAATATACAATACACAAGAGCAAAAAGAGATACAAACAGTAATACAAGTGATAGAATTTGAAAAGTCCAAACAGACGCTAGCTCAGGGCTAGGCCAGACACCAAGTGGCCAGTGAACAAATAGGGGGCTTCTTGGAATGCTCCGCTTCCGGATTAAAAAACCTCTAAGAATAAAGTTATTACGCCTGTGGTGATTTTTACTCCTAAGGGAATAAGGCCAGAGCGCAAATATCAGTACCTTATTTGGGCCGCTGCACAGTCCTGAAACCAAATGTCAGGGGGTGGCCCTGCCCTGCCTCTTCCTGGCAATGACGGGCACGGCCCTCTTGCGCGTCCGCGCCGCGGGGGTCGAGGCAGCGCTTTGTTGTGCGGTGATGACGCCTCCCCCTCAGCAGCTGCAGGCAATGATTGGCGTTGCACCCTGGGACACCGAGTCCCACCAGGATGTTGTTAGCTGCTGTCTGCTGCACACGGTGAGTCCGCCCACCACGGCAGGGCAGGAGAGTGGCAGAGAAGCGCGTCCCGTGCCGCGGGGGTCGAGGCAGCGCTTTGTAGCGCGGTGATGACGCCTCCCCCTCAGCAGCTGCAGGCAATGATTGGCGTTGCACCCTGGGACACCGAGTCCCACCAGGATGTTGTTAGCTGCTATCTGCTGCACACAGTGAGTCCTCCCACCACGGCAGGGCAGGAGAGTGGCAGGAGAGTGGTGTAACCCAGCGGGGGTCCCCAGGCAAAGCTCCCGGCAGAGAAGCGCATGAAGGGATGCTAAATGATTAGCTTCTTGACAGTGAGTGGACCAAAGAGGATACACCCCATTATGTGTACCGACACCCCAGCCTCACCATGTTGAGTTAAAGTCTCTTTTTCTGCCAGAATTCCAGTAATCTGATTAGGGGTGGTGGTAACATGTGGAGTTTCAGTCTGTGGAATTCCACAGAGTTACAGAAAAACTCTGCAAAATTCTGTTGAATTTCACCACTGGGCAAAAAATATGCCGCTTGCGCTGCAGTTTAAGGCCAGTAGCACGAGCAGCGCTGAAAATCAGTGCGAATGGCACCATGCATTGCGCAAAAGCATGCGGCCATTTGAGTTGATTTTGCTGCTGCTCAAGTACAAAATCTACTTGAGCAGCAGCAAATCTACTGGAACGGCAGCCCTCTGACAGCTGGCGACCGCCCGCATTAGAAAATCACGCTAGGCAAGGCCAAATCTCGCTTTCCAGCTTACATATTCTGCATTTTAACAGGAGAGACATTCTGCCACATGGCGATTAGTGGAATTTGGCCAGAATTCTGCTTAAAAGAGTATCGTGGAGTGGCAAAAATTCCACCAACACCGCCGGCCGAATGGAACATTCTGCCCACCCCTAAACCTAATGTGAGACTTCTGATAAATGGCAAGTTAGAAGTATAAGGTAAACTTGCAGGGTTAATTCATGGGGATTTTTGTGAGGGCCACACTGATGGGTGGATCAAAACCCAATGGCGGGTAGTTTCTATCAAACACTTCAGGAGAACTGTTTGCAGGCCTTAGAGGACCACTTTAACTAGACAAGTGCAACAGTGACAAATGTGGACCTTGACTTGTGGAAACATTGAGACATGAGGTTAGACTTTTCCCTGGAAAATGTTCCAGTCTATGTAAAGTAGGAAAGTGGAAAATTGAATTGGGAATTAAAGGGGTTCAATGAAAGAGACCCGAGATGTGGATGACCAGCTGAAAAATGTTGGGATGCAGCATCCAGTCACTGAATGCCTGATATTCCTCAAGCAACAAAAACAGTAATGTAAAGACCTAGGAGGAACACTATTTGAACAGTAAAGTGTCTCACCAGATAATTCAATAATCTCTGGTCAGAGTAGCTATATTCTCACCAACGAAACTTGAAGAACCTTTGTTGTTTATTTGCAAACCAGAATTGAGAATACATGTCTTTCAGATATATACATACTAGCCAATCCACTCTACTAAGGGTATCTTTGAGAAGATGGATTCTTTACATCTTAAAAGGTTGATTTAGGACCCATCTGATTAGAAATTTAGATTTATAACTGGGCAAAATTCTTACATTTATTTCTCACCGGATAAGGTGAACTGATCAATCTCCCAAAGGGCAAAGCAGGAATAATCATATGTTTTTACTGATTCTGTCACCTCTTGGTAAACAAAAGTGTTTTTTTTAAAAAGTAAAGAGATGACTCAGGGACTGTGGTGTGGTGTGGGAAAATCTATACATTAACTGTTGAACAGTTTGAAGGTCCCAGAAGTCATGAACATTAAAAAGCTTTTAGCTAGCGGTGGGTTAAATGCAAGAGGCTTACCAATTGGGCTCCTGAAGAAGCACGGCTGATGGTAGAACTGTCTCTTCCACTCATGGTGAGGCTTTTCTTTTGAAGAACTTTTAGTTGGATTGAGGGCTGGAACTTCCTACAAATGTCACAGCCACATGCAAAAATGTGCCTATGGTGACCTAGATTGCTTTTGCAAGCAAAGCACAATTGCCTATCATGAGCGAAGCCAAAAATGCTGTTTATAAAACATGTATCACCTCTAACCGTCTCAGTCCGGATTCCGAGCCAACCACAGCACCGAGACAGCCCTGATCGCAGCCACAGACAACATCAGAGCCCTCCTGGACTGTGGCGAAATGGCAACCCTCGTCCTCATGGACCTGTCAGTCGACACCATCTCCCATCACATCTTAATCAACAGACTCCACTGCATCAGAATCAAGGGAGATACCTTCAAATGGATCACCACTTACCTCACTGTAAAAACCCAGAGAATCAGCCTCCCACCATTCACCTCGGAACCCCAGAAGATTATTTATGGCATTCCCCACGGATCATCCCTCAGCCTCACCCTCTTCAACACATACATGACCCCCCTGGCCAGCACTGTAAGATCGCATGGACTCAACATTATCTCCTATACCAATGACATCCAGCTCATCATCTCACTGTCAGAAGACCCCTCCACCACCAGAGCTAACTTCCACATATGTATGATGAACGTCACCAACTGGATAAAGGACAACTGTCTCAAACTCAACAGGGACAAGACGTTACATGGTGGCCTGCTGAACTGTTAAAGTGTGGTTTTTTTTGGGTGGACTACACCACCTTAATTTGAGCAGGGGTGCTCTATCTAAAATAAGGAAATACACGTGTGAGATGCAGGAACGTAATCAAGAGTGGCACAATTTATTTGAAGAAACAATTTACTGCTACGCAGTCTTAGCAAAGACCAGGTGTCAAAGACACATTTTGAAATGAAGAGCAAAAACATGCAATTGCAATGAGGCTTAAAATCATAATTATGCAAAGAGAGAAATACTTTTCAAAATACAATAAGCATTATAGCCTCATCCAAAGGTGCTAGAGAAGATGGCTAAGGGGGCACACACACGCATCATGACCCAAGGGTTCATTTGTGCGAGGTAGTCCGTCGAATGGACTGAGGGCAGCTCTTGTATACTCTTTTAATGAAGAGCAATTGACCACAGAATCACGACTTTAGCAGGTGATTTGACTGCAGAACATGACGCACTTTGGTCACTTCTCGGAAATATTAGGAAAACAGAAATGACACTACATTACAAAAGTTTACCAAAAGGTCACTTGATGTTTGACCGTAAATCATAATGAAATTGAACATTTATTGAAAATGATTTGCGTCACTTCTCGGAAACTTTTAAGAAAGCAGAAGTATACAAAAGGTTTGAGGTCACTTGTAATTTCTAAAGCTGTGGAAAGTCCCAGTTGGCCCCCACTCCTACTCTTGGCCAATTTTGTTCTCCTAAATGACAGACACATCTTGTTATTGCTACATCTTGATAGAAAGATGTACATCTGAGTATACAGGAGGGCAAGGGGCCTACTGCCTCCTAGACGCTCAATGCAGTGTGGACAATTTTAACACAACCCTGTCTGTGGGCTGGCAGGGACCATTGAGACTCTTATGCTTCAGATGTGGACAGAATGGGCCTGGGGCATTATATGGTAAAAACTAGACCCTGCTTCATTCCCTCCTCTTGTTCATTCTTGAACAAAATTCTTACAGCATACCTTGCAGGCCCTCCTTCTAGTTGGTGTATCCCAGGGGTGTCATTCACATTGGAACATTGGCTCATTTGGAACATTGGCTCTCCTGCGTCTTCCTTAACTCTATATACTCTCCTTTAGGTCTGTCAATGAGGGATGTATATGGTGTCGGTGTAGGTGATGGTGGATCTATATTCAAATCCTATCTCAGTTGGTATCTACTAGTGAGTTGGGGGTTATTGAACCGGCCCTCGGTAATGGTAGCAGGCTGCATTTAGTGTAGTCCTATTGTTGTGACTTCTACTACTTCTATAAGTGCTAAGTTATCCCCATTCCCTGTTCTATCCTTTTTCCTATATATATAGGCTTTATCAATGTTCCCTATTCCTACATAATTCATACCTACTAATTTACTATCAGTATTTTTAGCAAAATGACAGAATAACTGCACGGTACAACAGAGGAGCAACAGCACACCGAAAACCGGTAACAAAACATTTTTAGAATGTCAGACAGCCATGAAGGTATCCAGTCAAAGTTCAACCAATCAGTGGCTGTGTCTGCTATGTCACCTCCTCCAGCAATCATTTTCTTTTCTATGTTGTTCAAGTCCTTGATGGCCTTGGTGATGGAGCCATTTTCTTCATCGTTGGCAAAGTGCAGCACAGACTCCCTATCCGAAGGCATACCCTCCTCTTGGTCTTTTGAAGATAGCTGGACCCTGTTCAATAGGCGGAACTCCTTCGGTATGTTCTTTGAATGCTGTCCACCCATAGTACTCAGCATACGGCCAATGTCGGTGGAGCAAGGTAACAGACCAGAGATGGGCATGGATGTGGGAGATATTGGCTGCTGGAACGATCAGGGGCACTTTGTGCATTGTTCTAGTGAGCAAAGGCTGCTCCATTGAGGAGGCTGTTGGAGATAGAGACGTTCTCCGCAGGCCCAGTAGAAGTCCATTAGGCTGGAGGTGCCATATTGCATGTCCAAATTATAGATGGTGCTGTTGCATCCAGAGTTGCGCCCAACAGGTACCGTGCCATTTCCTAGAAAACAGAGAAGCGGTGACTTTAGTTTGTAATCTTTTCATAATTTTGGACATTTTCTCCCCACCCCAAGTAGACATCCAGTCTATCCCATCTTCATAACCTTAGTATACCCTATGTGGCCCTAAGGACGCTGCTCTATACCTCAAGTAACCTGGGGCACTCCATTTGTCATGGACGTAAATTTGTGCAAATTCGTGACACGGTGCTACGTGTGGCCCGTCAGAAGGGCACCATACAACATCAAGGAAACACCCTTTCTTTTTACCCGGATTTTACGGTCTTGGTCCAGACTGCGAGGAAGGAATTCCAAGGGGTCAAAAAAATATTGCAACAAGAACAAGTACCTTATGCCATGCTGTATCCCGCTCGCCTTCGGATAGGGGTGGACAAGGCGGCAAAAATTTTCAATAATCCAAAACAGGCCCTGGATTACGCTCAATCGCTGCGGCGCAAAAAACAGACAGCTGAACACACATCTGACATTGATGACTGACTACATGAGTCTCTGCTTTCTTCCCGCTCTGGGATGATGGGGCGGGTAAGATCTGCCAGAAGTGGATCTGGCTGTAAAGTAGGGGATTTGTTGCGATACTGATGATGGGTCCCGGCTCCCCATGCTCCCTGCTGTCTGCCCTGTTTA
Source organism: Calotriton arnoldi (assembly GCA_963921515.1). Classification (NCBI taxonomy): domain Eukaryota; kingdom Metazoa; phylum Chordata; class Amphibia; order Caudata; family Salamandridae; genus Calotriton; species Calotriton arnoldi. The sequence goes on from CAWUFW010019332.1 coordinate 178,615, forward strand.
AATATCTCTCCTGATGGGTTTGCTCTGCATTGGATTAGACATTCATGTTTGGGTTGTGGCGGCCTAGCTACGGGGTATTCTGGGCCGCGGAGAGTCGCTGGAGGGGGACCTACACATCAGAATACTGTTAAATATTGAGATAGGGCGGACGCTTAGAGTCTGCGGAGGCGACCTCCCTTACACATGATTTTGAATGGGTGGGCCGGGCTGAACTATGGGTCCGGCAAGCGTTAAGAGGGTGTTGATGGCTGTACCGCTCTGGGTGCACTCTTTTTTGTAATATCCAAATGTAATAAATGGACTAGAGGTGGGTCAGGGGCTTTACCCCACACATCTGAGGGCGGCCTCCTCCCTACTACACCGGGGAGAAGTAGGCGCCACTACGTTCCCCCTATGGGAGTACCCCATCAAGTTTCGAGGGGCAGTCCTCCGTGTTTTTGTTGGAGCCCTTTCTGGGAAATGGGTATGGCTTTGGCATGATTGGGTTGCTGAAGTGGGTGGGGGGAGGGGGGAGTTAGTTTTGCTAAGTTGCAATCAGTTTTATGTGATTATGTCGGTACCTCTTTGATGCAAGAAACTCTCTTATTAATGTGTCTACTAAATGGGCGATTTCACACTCTGCTAGAATATACACCGCCAGGCACCTATGGGTGAACAATATAGATGTTTGACATGGAATGTCCGTGGGTTAAATAACCCCAAAAAGATTCGGCAAGTGTTTGGGTACTTGGACAGACACGGCATACAAGTGGCTCTCCTGCAAGAGACGCACCTTACCAGGGAGACAGAAACCAGAATTGCACGAAAATGGGCAGGGTTCGGATTGGCGTCCTCCTATTCCTCTTACGCCAGAGGTGTCCTTATACTGATCAAGAGGGGCGTCCCGTTTCTTCCAATTAAAACTCACATAGACACAGAAGGACGATGTGCCATGGTACACGGGAAACTTGGAAACACACTGGTTACGTTTGTAAATATGTATGGGCCTATTGCTGACGAACCAGAGGCATTTCAACGCATGGTAGGAATACTTAGAGACTGGCCAGAGGCAGTCACAATGTGGGGTGGAGACCTCAATACGCATCTAGACCCTGAGCTGGACAGATCAAGCCCACAGGGTGCCCGGTCACCGAAGGTTGCCCGCTGTGTAAACGAAGCTATGATAGAATTTGGGTTGGTAGACATTTGGAGAGTGCAAAATAGCTCAGTGAAGGAGGGCACACATGCCACACCTGCACACAATAGTTGGTCCAGATTGGACTACTGGCTTATTAGTGCTGAGATAACTGGGTGGAACACAGAGGTTGTCACGCTACCCCGCACACTATCTGACCATAATCCAGTACAGCTAACCTACACTCTCCCAGATACACTGCGCCGCCCTTTCACATGGCGTTTCAGATCTGAGGCGCTGCTCGACCCCATTTACACTGACACTATAAGAAAGGCCATAGAGCAATATTTTGAACTCAATGTCGGCACAGTTGATAGCACAGCAACACTATGGGAGGCATTCAAGGTCACGATCCGGGGTGTCTGCATGAGTACCACGGCCGGCATATTAAAGGACCTTAGACACCAGCTAGCAAAACTAGAAACTACGCTTGCTGGTCTGGAAGCGGCATATAATACGCAACCGGATCTAGAGACACTCAACCGTATTCACGAACTAATTCTTGAGTACGACAATCTGGCGGAGTCTGAAATGCGCTATCTTTCTCGAAGACATGTAGCCAGGGCATATGGTGAGGGCGGGAGACCAGGCAGAAACCTTGCTACAAAACTTAAGACGCGTATCGAGCAGACGCGCATTGATAAAAATAATCGACGCTAGGAGTGTAGAGCACTATGCAACACTGGAGCAGGTGGAGCAGTTCCGAGCCTTCTATGCTGAGATGTATCAATCGGGCGGGACCACAACCGAAGCCAATGTGGCGGAATATTTAGCAGATGTTGCATGCGCATGGCTAACAGACGGCCATAGAGAATATTTATCCAAACCGATTGGAATATCCGATATTAAAGCGGCCATACGCGACCTTCCCAGTGGAAAAGCACCAGGGCCGGACGGCCTAACGGCTGAGTTTTATAAGGAATTCGCGGATCTTTTAGCACCACACTTGTTAGCCGTCTCACGCGGAGGCTCACGAAGTGGGCATCTTACCACCCTCCCTACGGCAGGCACTAATCATAACGCTACTCAAAAAGACAAATCTGCTGACCGATGCGACTCATATCGACCGCTGTCACTGATTAATTTAGATGCCAAAGTACTGGCAAAAATACTGGCGATGAGATTGCAACCCCTGATGCCTCTGCTGGTTCTCCCGGACCAATCCGGTTTTATACCGGAGAGATCCACATCCCACAATCTTAGAACTATATTTGCAATGATGCACATTCTTGATCCAAGCTTACATGCTGCAGCAGTTCTGCTTGACGCGGCGAAAGCCTTCGACTCTATAGAATGGAGCTATATATTTGTCATCCTACAGAGAATGGGATTCCCTCCGATGTACCTGGGCTGGGTGCGGCTGCTTTACAATGACCCGTCAGCACGGGTGAGGGTGGAGGGACTGACGTCAGAGCCATTCTCGATAAGACGTGGCACCAGACAAGGGTGCCCATTATCCCCCTTACTGTTCGCGCTGGCGCTTGAGCCCTGGCGTGTGTGATACGCCAAAGACATCGGGAGACAGCCCTTAATTTTCTACATCGCCCGGTAAGCATATCCCTATATGCGGACGACATGGTCCTATTTGTGCGTGAGCCGGATTGTAACTTAGCGCCTCTGCTGAGAGAATACACTAGATTTGGTCTATTCTCAGGACTAACTATTAACTGGGACAAATCTGTCATAATACCTCTGACAGCCATTACTTCCCCTCCGCCGAGAGACTACCCATTAGTGTGGACTTCAGATCCAGTTAAATACCTGGGAATCTGGATACATCGAGATCCGGCGGTGGTTCGGCAAGAAAACTATGGGCGTGCTAGTGCCACCCTCGATCAGCAAATCGATCGATGGACTACTTTACCACTCTCCCTATCTGATCGCATAGCCATTGCAAAGATGGTGATCCTCCCGAGATTTTTATATCTTTTTTCCAATATCCCCATCACTATGCCACTGCACTTTTTAAAACCTTGCGTACGGCCTTGCTCCGATTGATCTGGGGAGGCAAACAGGCACGAGTGGGCTGGGCTACCCTGACACTTGACTACGCCAAGGGTGGATTTGGTGCTCCGGATCTGTATGCGTACTACCTGAGTGCTCAAGCGCAGTATGCATTTTACTGGTTCAACCCACATGCCTATACGCCGCATGTTGCCGTGGAGGATGGTGACGCTAGTCCGACTCCCCTGTCGGGTATCATTACTCACACATCTAGAAACACCCCGAAAGATGAAATTAATCCCATAGATACCACAATTACAGCATGGCAAGATATTGGCAGACTGACCTCCAAGTTACCCATATACGCCCCGGCATTGCCCATTGCACACCATGCGGCCATCTCAGTACTGCAGGAGAAAGGCCCGTTGAAGGCACTCAGAGAAGCTGGACTAAATACAATGCAAGATTTATACCCAAACGGGAAACTCCTCGAGAAGGAGGACCTACAATACATTACTAACCCCACACCCCTCTTTACATTCACGATACACAGGCTTAGGCATGCCATAAAGTCACATTATTCGATATACTCGGGCGAACCATCCACTTTACAATCTCTGCAGGTCTTGCTGACTACACCTACACGGAAAAAGCTGGTTACAAAGCTCTACAGAGCAATACGAGCCGACATCCCTAGGGCCCCAGACAGGAGTCTAGCCCGGTGGAATGATAGGCTTTCCACCCCCCTAACAATATCAGAATGGGAAAGTGTATGTAACCTAACCAGTCAACTCACACCCAATGGCAACCTTCGTATCATACACTTCAAATACATACACCAATTGTATTACACGCCGTCCAAGATATACAAATATGGCCTACGGGACTCTAGTCGTTGCACGCGTTGCCGCCACTTGGAAGCGGATTTTTGGCATTTGGCGTGGGAGTGTGCACGTGTGGCAGATTTCTGGGTGCGAGTCGTACGGCATATACGCCAGATGACTGGGATAGATTTACAGGGAACGCCGGAGGAATGCTTGCTGGGTTTGCTGCCACAAGTGAAGGGCACCATGGGTAAATTTGTAAGAGTATCACTGCTGATGGCCAAAAGGCGGGTGGCCATGACATGGGGAGGCAAACATGCACCGCGGGACACTCACTGGCTTAAAGACCTAGTATATTGTAAAGAAAAGCTGGAGTTATACGCAGAGGAACTGCCGACCACATCGAAACCCAGGGACATTTGGGAGCCACTGCGCCAATTCCTTCACCAACGGGACATAATAGATTCACCTACACAAGAGGCTTAGGGGTATTGAAAGGCAGAGTGGACACAGAAGATTTTAGAGAAATGAGAAACTTGAAATATATAAACTATAATCGCAATGTACCGATGAGTCACGAGTTGTGACAGTTGTTTGTAATGTTGCGTAGTAACGCATGACACCTATGTTGGTGAAATTTATTTTTGAAATGCAATAAACAAATTTAAAAAAAAAAAAATTTGTGCAAATAAGCGTTCTGTTTTGGCATGGGCAATTTGGGCAGTGGGGCAAAGAGCCATGACAGTCTGATAGTGATTCTGTTATCATAAACCCATTGTTCCTACCAAAAGCTACACTAAAGTCGACATCAGGAACTCCTATCTAAAATATCTTAGTTACCTTCCCTTCTATTCTGGAATTAGTCAGTGATAACCTCATGCATCATTGGGGTTGGTCCCATACTGTTCTATTTACCAACACTTCAGAGAAGTTGGCCTCAATAATCTGAACTTGCCCCTGTATTCTGTAGAGGAACAGGTGTAGGAGATATTCTACTGTGTGTGGTAATACTTCCCTAGGAAAATCAGTCTATCTGCGCCTACTGCGTGGGGAATGTATGAGCCACCTAACAGTATTCATTATTTTCCTGTCTCCCTATTGTGGCCATCTCACTGTACTACATGTTGTCATGAAGGGAGTCTTGAGCAGCATGCTGTCTAACTGCTTGGGCAGTATTTACATTATTTCATTATTCCAACAGGGGAAGGAGATGAGTACACAGGGTGCGCATAAGTATTCGGTGTGCTGACGGTACTGGCAAAGGATGTTGAACCTTTTGCATTACTACGGGGACTATTTTCAGTACATGTGCTAGCAGGTAGATTGGGAGGTCACATGGGGTGCACAGTGGTACTGGCAACTTCACAATTTTGAGGAATACAAGCCTTTTCATCAATACAATGAGAAATAATAGCGAACCTATTAAACAGTCCTAGTGCCAATCCAACAATAATGTAAAATATTATAATACAAATACGTAACTTCGCATAGGGCACTTCTGTGTGGCGGCTGCGGAGTCCATAGACCACCAAATGATCATCGTCTTCTTCTTCTGGGACAGTCAATGGGAACAAGTTACCCTCCTCTAGTTCGTCGTTCAGTGTTGAGGGGGAGCAGGGTCGACCCTGAAGTCTGTTCCGTTAATCCTTTCCTCTTGGCAATGCGGACAGCTGTTGGTGAAGAGTCTATGACTTTAAAATGTCCTTCAAAATTGCGATCACCGTCTGACATTTTTCTGGACAAAAATCTGTGTTCCAGGACGGATATGTGGGAGAGCTCATGTTTGATGGGGCCCTTCTCCTTCCACTTGGATATCAAGGTAGAAAGGAAATTCGCAGCGCGTGTTAACTCATACAAATACTCTTACATTTCATTTATCATAATTTCAGAACTTTCACTTTCACTTTTAGGTCTAGTTGCTGGTACTGATACATTTATTAATTGTTCAGTGACAAGCATACAGGGAGTTAGGTGATGGTCAGAACTTTGAATTTGTCTTAGTGAAAACACGGTAATTTGTAGGCAATTTTGCTCAATTGTGGCACTTATCTTGCTTATGTTATTTTTAAGCAGTCCGTTCAGGCATTGCTGACATTTGTTGCTGCTTTAATATCACAGCGGACACATGGTCCAGCTTTGATCCAAATGTGTGAGAAACTTGTAGTAGGGCCTGTGGTATGACATGTTTTCCTGTTACAGCCTGTGTTAGACTTGGCTTTTTCAGCAGGTTTACCCCCAGACTTTTTGCTTTTTGGCCTCCTGTTTTTGACCCTGTGTGTGTTGGTTTTAGGACTCTGGGCACTTTACCACTGCTAATCAGTGCTAAAGTGCATATGCTCTCTGTGTAAAATGTGTTATGGATTGGTGTTTCCATGATTGGCCTATTTGATTTATGTGTCAGTCCCTAGTAAAGTGCACTCGCGAGTGCCAGGGCCTATAAATCAAATGCTGTTGGTGGGCTGCAGCACTGGATTGTGCCACCCACGCAAACAGCCCGTAAAGTGTAACTCTGGCCTGCCATTGCAGAGCCTGTGCGCAGCCTGGGGCTGCCATGTCGACTTGGCAAGTGCACACACTTGCCAGTCCCTAAACCTTCCCTTTTCTACCTGTTAGTCACCCCTAAGGTAGGCCCAAGGTACCCCTGTGGGCAGGGTGCATTGTATGTGAAAGGTAGGACATGCCCTGGTGTGTGTGGCATGTCCTGATAGTGAATTACAGCCTATTTCGTTTTTCACTATTGCAAGGCTACCTGTCCCCAATAGGCCAGAATGGGCAGTTTTGATTATTACATCTTATAATCCTAACTGACTCCGGGAACATGGTAGAAATTTGAGTTTAGTATGCCTGAACTCAGAATGATAAAATACATCTTTTAGTGAAGTTGGTTTTAACATTCTGTGTTTGAAAATACCACTTTTAGAAAGTAGGTATTTTCTTGTCTAACTATCCAGGCCTGCCTCTGCTAGGTTGTGTATTCCTTGTCTGTAGTTTGAGTGACAGGGCTGGGGGATTCCAGGAGACAGAATGAGTCCGCCCAGTGGTGAATAGAGAGATCTGCATCTAGATGGGAGGGAGGAGTTGCACCTGGGACCTGAATAGGACTGTGCCTGCCCCCCACAGTGCTGGCTCCACCCCCTGTGGTGCGTCTGATGTCTCTGCCCTGCACTGTGAAAGAAGAGAAGGAATCAGGTCAACAAAGTGCTCCAGGGCTGTGCTTTCCCTCCACAATGCTGGCTCCACCTCCTGTGGGGCGTCTGATGTTTCTGCCCTGCACTGTGAAAGGAAAGAAGGAGTCTTGTCAACAGAGTGCTCCAGAACTGGTTTGGACTAGGCAAAGGCTTCTCTGCCTCCAGAGAACAAAGGAATTTGGGATATAAATATTGGGGCCCTGACCCCATGAATTTAGATCTCGCTGGAATCAAGGAACCTGCCAAGACGAAGAGCTGGAAGAGCTGCCAGGAGGAGTACTGCCCCTTTGCTGTGTTGTTGCTTTGTTGGGTTGGCCTGCAGTTGCTGCTTCTGTCTTGGGCAGTGAAAGGACTGGACTGAACTTTCTACAAACTTGTGCTGAGTATCTCCAAGGGCCTGGAACCGAGCTGGCCTCCTGTTAAGAAGTCTCAGGGACTGCAAAGACTTCACAAGCCTCTGGGTACCGCTTCTGGAACGCTGTTTCAGTTGCCACAGAGGAAGGGAACTGCAACCGACTCCGTCAACCGAATCCATCCCTGACCGGTGACCTGTTTGCACCGCAGACCGCATCGCCCCGCTTCGCATCGTAACCCTGGTCTCACCGTGGGCGACGTCCGACGCCGCCAGCACCGAGTCGCTGCTTGCACCGTGACCTGTGGGCACCGCAGTTCGCATCGCATCGCTTCACTGTGCCAGCCGGACCAGACCGACGCTGTCGCTGCAACTGGCTCAAGAGTCGTGACCGCACCGCATTTGGGGCACCGCTCGCACGTCTGCGACGCACCGCTCCGACTCGCACCGCTGTCCGACGCCAGCTCCCGCACTCCGGCTAGGTCGCCTGCATCGCAACCTGTCAGCACCGCATCGAGCATCGTCTCACCCTGCATCGCACGCCTTGGACTCACCGACTCCGTCTGCACGACGCTCATCGAGCCGCTGCCTGCACCGCATCGAGGGACACCGCACCTTGCACCGCTCCGTCTTGCACCGCAACCGCGTCGAACGCCGACCGGCTCGTACACTCCGTACCAGCCACAACGAGAAAGGTACTGTAACCGAGTCTGTTCACGACTCTGCTGGCCCGTATCGACGCGGTCGGCTGGAACTGTTAGACTCTGTGGTTTTCAGCATCGCGGTAGGCTCGGACGGAGCTACCGACTCGTACGAACTTTGCTTTTGTGCTATTCCTGCAAAGAAGAAGTTACCGTATCAAGCATTCATTTTCAAAGTATAGTATTGTGGATTTTTGTCGTAATTGGTCTTGTCTTGAGTATATAAAATATTGGTTATTTTTCTAAACTGGTGTGGTGTCCGTTTGTAGTGCTTACACTGTATTACTGTTGGTTATGTGCAAATGCTTTACACACTGCCTCTGAATTAAGCCTGACTGCTCGTGCCAAGCTACACGAGGGTGAGCAGGCGTTACTTCACGAGTGTAACACCCTTACCCTGACTAGGAAGAAGGGTCCCTACTTGGACAAAGGTGCAAGCCCTTGCCAACTAGAGATCCCATTTCTAACATTGGTTGTCAGCGGTGAGGATAGGACTTGTGTTTGCACTTGACTTACAGTGATTGGTGTGCACTACTACCATATCGCAGACCATTACGTACCACATACAGGTTCTTTTTCTTTTTGGCCTATTTTTGATCTTGCCAGTTTGAACTTGCTACTTCATCATGCCTGAATCAAGAGCATCATCAGTTTCATCCTGGGAAATTGCCTTTGAGGAGGATAGGTTGGAATCCTACAACAGGAAGGAGTTGAAAGTGATTTGTAAAAACCTGAAAGTCCAAATCAGAGGCCTCACTAGGAAGGAGGAGCTACAAAAGGTGCTGAGGGCCTGGATAGCAGCCAGACATGCCAGTGGGCAGCCTGGTGATCTCAGTGGAGAGGCGGAGGAGCCTATTCCTAGGATGGATGTGCTTTTGGGAGGGGGGAACCCTCCAGGCCAGGCAGTAGTAGTTTGTCCCCAGAGGAGCTGGAGGACAGGCGGGAAGCAAGGAAGTTCGAATTACAGAAACTCAGGATGGAAAGTGAGAGGGAAGACAAAAGAATAGCCATGGAGGAAAAGAAAATGATACTAGATCATGAGCTTAAAATGAGAGAGCTGGAGCTGGATTGGGAAGCCGGTAGGGCTTTGTCCAGCCCAGATGGTGGCAGCAAAAGTGTAGTGTCCAGTACTGAGGATGAAGTAGACACACACACAGATTTGGGGCCCTACTTCAAGGAGGGGGTTGACATACACCAAGGGGTTCAGGATTATGAGGTAACTCCAGTGGTGCTCAGTGTCCCTGAGGTGGATTGGGGAACTGGCACAGGGGATCATATTCCTGGTAGTGGGAGGGACACTCTACTGACTCTAGATGAGAGGTGCAGGGAGAGGGGTTCCCCCATGGTAGAAGCCCTGGTAAGTGAGTATGAAGACCAGCCAGAAGAGTATGGGTTGAGGGACAGCAACAGTCAGACACTGTCTCGCCAGTCTTGTGAGAATGTTGTGGGGTACTTTTCGGAGGCACTGGATGGTTGGGTGAAGGATAGTTTGGTTAACACCTGTGTGGGGCTGTGTGATTCAATTGTTGGAGAGCATATTTTAAGTCCCTGTTTTCCAGAGCTATGCCAACACCCAGTGGAGTGTGAGTTTTCTGACCCCAGGGAGCTTGCACTGGAGGCAGACCTTTTGGTGGATTCCAGAGGGTCTGGAGAAGCATCTGGGGGTGATCCTGGAGGAAGTGGCTTAGGTATTTCCCAACCAAGAGTGGTGGGAAAGGTTTGTAATAGCCCAGATAGGTCCCGGTGTCATGGGAAGGGTGTAGGGACTCACGTCCTGTCTCTGCGGAGAAGGAGTGAGAATGGGCTGCGGCCCAAGGTGCCCAAAACCCGGTCCCGGAGCCTGGGTGGTTCCAGGAGGGAACCCCAGGTGGGGAGCCTAGACTGTACTGGTAGGCCGTCCGTTGAGGGAGATCTCCTACTGACAGGAGAACCTGGAGCCTCTGTAAACAGAGCTCCAGTGGTTCTGGTGTCTGGCAGTACCGCTCCAGTTGGGAGGGTGCAGAAGTCCAGAGTGAGGGGTGAGAGGGGGATGTGTTCCCCAGTGGGAGAACCAGTGAGTCAGAGGCCAGCCAGAAGGGCTGAGCCTCCTAGCAGTGACCATGGTGACACCACTTCTGTCCTGGGGGATCTTTGCGCACTGTCAGGTGGACAGTGGTCGGGAGATCTGCGCCAGGCAGACTGTCACGCAACACATGAGTCCCTGACTAGGAAGAAGGGTCCCTACTTGGACAAAGGTGCAAGCCCTTGCCAACTAGAGATCCCATTTCTAACAGCCTGCCTATAGATAAAATCTAGGGGATCTAGTTGTACTCCCCTCTTATTTTTTATTTCTAACCAGACATGAGGTGGTGGAAACATGAATATTGAGCATATGTATGCAAACATCCCGAAAACAGGAAACCCAGAACACTTCTTAGGGACGTAGGGAAGAACCCAAAAATAATAATGTTGCAAAACCTCGAAACATCAATTAACTCTGAAAGCGCATTTCCTAGCACTGGGGTGTGTGTGGGGGAAGTCGGTGTGGCGGCTATCTGTGGTAATATATTCCTATGGATCTCTTGTCTCTGTACCAAAGTGGACCCTAAAACCGAAGTCTAGAGAGGTCTAATTCATTAACTTAAAATGAGGGAAGTCTGTGAGCAAAGCCCTGATGTGCTGCGCCATTAGGCTCAATTCTTTATTCACGAACCAAGCCCACACCGAACCTAGCACAATTCTTTTAATTGATGCCAGGCAAAGAGGTGGTCAGTCAGTAGTGTTTCTTTAGTACAGTGGTCATAGGGGAGCGAAGCATATATATATATATTATCTACTGGCGGTCGCCAGTAGATAGTTATAGTTACAACCTATTATCCATAGGAAATCCGCGACATTCTATTTGAAATAACGTTGGCGCCGGTTGACGAATCTTCGTGAAAGT
>CAWUFW010019333.1:0-189690 GCA_963921515.1 Calotriton arnoldi
TATATCAAGTTTATCACCATCTCCAACCCCCGTGCATACCTGATGTAAAACTTGCAACGCGTCAACCTCCTCGTACGCGCTCGTTGTTTATTTTACGCGACCATGCTAATCCTCCCAGATTTAAATCGATGTTACCCACCCCACCTCTCTGGTCATTGGTGTAAACCATCACGTGTTTCCCCACCACCACCAAAACACATTACCTGTCATCATTTAAAGTGCTAACAGTGCTAATAAACCCTCACAAAAATCCCCTCTACCCCGTCAACACGTGTGTTATAAACATAAACATTACGTGCATTTGTATACCAATATAAACATTTATGAAATAGACAGTCCATGTTAATGACTTCTCCGTGATCCGAACGTAGTGAACTTCTTTTGACGTGAAATCCGATGTCAACCTTTGCTCTCAAAATTTTAATTTTTCTTGCGTCGGAGTGCTAACAGGTGGTGAAACGGTATGTATAACGACAAGACAGAAGTGTCCTGAAGCACACCCATTATTTTTCTTCATTGAAGTTCGTGTTACCTAGTTTTTTCAAGTTTGGCGTGCAGCACCCGTAATTGGTGCGCCGTTCCTTTCGCACCTGAACATGATTCATTCAAAAGTGGTGGCCCGCTGGTTTAGCAGGTCACGCGGGTTGCACAGCTGTATACACATTGGTATCCCAAAGTAATACTCATCCACCATAGTAATCAAATTTTGTTCAGTTTTATTTTCTCATTATTTGTTCTTATTTTTCCACATTTTATCCATCACGTCAAAAGATGTAAAATTCGTTGATTTTTTAGCATTTAATTGTTCGATGTATTGCCCATCCAGGCCTATGCATGAACATATAGCGAATTTCAAGTCCTCCATAAGATTCGATTCACATCCTACTCAATGCATTTCGGTTAGAAAACCTTCGTCAGGAGTATCTATAAGTTATAGAAATATATGTTTCAGTCACATTGCATGTACTCCACCTCATAGTATAAAAATATTAACTAACTAGTTTCCCCTTCTTATCTAGTGCCAAACGATTTAAACTTCCAATGCCAATTAATCACAATCCCGTACCCCCGTGACATAAGTCCAAACATCAACTAAAAAATACAAATCATATTGTGTGCTCCTCAATCTAACCCCAGGCTTTAAACACTTCATCCTGATTTTATGAAAACATTGTACTTGAACCCACACACCCTCAAAAAACTAACCCACTAAGAATCAACCTATAAACCTCAGACCACCCTTGCCCAACTCACACAACCCCCCCAAAAACTACACTGCTTCCCTATATCAAGGTTTTGACACATTGGCGTCCTAGAAGTGCCGCAGTGAAATCTTATAGATTTCACTGTGCCGCTCCTACGACCCTTCCTTGCGGGGGAACGCCCACCCTGAATACATTATACCTGACGCAGGTATAATGTAGCACAGGGGTTTACGAAGTGAGGCATCTGCCTAGATGCGTCACTTCGTAAATATGGTGCAATATTTACACCGCCGCAGCGTCACAAAAAGTGACGCAATGGCGGCGTAAATGTGACGCACGCCTTCATAAATAAGGCCCTCAGTTCTTTAACTCACATGCATTGTATAGAGAAAGCAATTCAGTTTTTTTTCTACAACATGCCTTTTTTGAATGCATTTGAGATGATCAGAGTGTAAGCAGGATCGTAACCTGGCCTCCTAATTGCTTTCTGTTCATCACATCATGAAGATAAACATGGGGTCATTTAGGAAGTGTACAAGATGTACACATGGTACCAATCAGGCTCTTGTTCTGAATACAAAGAAGCAGGTCCATAATGAATGATATCTGGAGCCTTCCTTATAGTTCTGTAATTCTTTCTATGTGAAATGAAGGCTGCATAGCAAGGGAGCCTTCATTGTAGTTCCACTTTTATTTCTATGACCTAAAAATAAACTCAGACGTTAATGAAGGCATCCTCTCCAACCCATGTTACTTTCACGTAGAAACAAGCCTAAGACTAAAATGAAGGCTTCATTATAGTCCTCCAACTTTCCTATGTCTTTGCCATAGAAACAAACACAGGACTGTAATGAAGACCACATAATGCAAGAGAGCCCTTCTTTGTAGCATTCTTTTTGTTTGTATGTGAAATAAATCTAGTCTCTCGCAGCCAACTCACAGAAATTGAAGTAACCACATTATTCGTCTAAAACAGGTGTCTCCAACCAGTCAATCACAGCTCCCAGTAGCTCCTTGACACCTTCAGAGTAGCTCACAGACTTGAGTTAATTTTTCAAAAACCACAGGGTCACTTTTGTTATTTAAAGTTAAGGAAAGCCTGTGTTTATTTTACATTATTTTCTTCAGGCTGCAGATAGCAGGGCCTGACAATGAGCAGTGCTGGAGTTAGATTTGTGACCCAGGGCACAGAGGTAAAGAACTGAAGCATTGAGGTATTTAACTCTTAAATTAAAGTATTTGTCAACTCAATACTGGAGAGTGAGAACAAAATGATGTTTCTGAATGTTTTTAAATGGTAGAAAATTTAAATGAAAAGTTACCTTAATCATTGCTCTTCATTTTCTTTTAATTTGTAATTTTCTTCCATGTTAAAATGTCACATTTACAAGCAACAGGCATCTTGCTCCCAGTAGCCTGTAGACACTGTGCCATATTTATAACTGAAAAATACAGTCCTCTTTTTTAAATGGGATAAATTTAAAGTGAAGAAAAATATTTCTATGAAACATTAAGGGTCCGATTACGATGCAGTAAGGAATGGCTCTGACCCTTGGTTGGAGCCATCCTTACTGCATTGTAATCTCCTCTTTGTAATAATTTCTGACCAACCCATTTTGATGGAGTCGGTCGGAAATTATTACAAATAGGAGTTCCGAATGGCTGACGACGAGCTCGCCGTCCACCATTCGGAAAGCCTGCAGTAATCCCTCGGCCGGCTCTTTCAGGCCGAGGGATTACGATGCCAGTTTCCCACTGCCTTTCTGTGCCGGCCTTTCCGACACAGAAAGGCATTGGGAAACTGTCTTTGGGGGCCCCAGCAGGGCCCCCATGGGTGCAAGGCTGCCAGATGGCAGCCTAGGGGGCAACTATGGTGCCCTCCTGTTGATCCCTGCACCGGGTGGCAGGCACCTTGAGGTGCCTGCCACGGGGTGCAGGAATGAACTGCACCTCTGCTCTTTGCTATGAGAGCATGCATTCCGTTTGGAATGCATGCTCTAATAGCAAAGCATAGGATTGCGACCGAACAGGGTTCGGTCGCATCCTAATAGCCAGGCTGGAACCGACGACAGGAGGTCGTTCGGTTCCATTTCCAGAGCGACATCGGATGGACTCCGGTCCGTCCGACATCGCAATCGGGCCCTAAGTCTTAATGTTTTTCTCCACTTTCAATTAAGCCAATTACGTCTTAATGTTTTATGAAGCATGTTTCTTCACTTTAAATTCATCCCATTTAAACAAATGGCTGTATTTTTCAGTTATAAATATAGCACCTTGTCTACAGGCTACTGGGAGCAAGATGCCTGGTGTTTGTAAATGTGACACTTGGAAATGGGATTACATTTAAATGATGAGTTTTATGGAAACCATATAAACATAAACTTGACTCTTCAGATTAATTTTCTGCTATTTCAAAGTGTTGAAGTGTTGGTTTTACAGACAGCAGGCCTCTTGCTCTCAGTGGCTGGTAGACACAGTGCAATATTTATAACTGAAGAATACAGCCATTATTTTAAGTGGGAGAAATTTAAAGGGCAGAAAAATGTTCCATATCATGAACATTTTTGCAGAACATTTTCTGCACTTTAAATTTCTCCCTTTAATTAAAATTGTTATATGTTTTTATTATACATGTAGGGGTGCCACACATGATGAAGGGTATTCCAGTGCCACAAGTACATACGACACAGGCTCTCAGTCACCCATACACATGTATCCCATTTATACGCACACATGTTCATACATCCCCAAAGACAACACTCTCACTGACACAGATGGCAGTCCTGTCATAGTGCCCCTAGATCTCCACCACCAATTCCAAAATCAAGATCACACTAATACCACCTCCACAAGCAATATCACACAACCATTAATACCACTCATCAACAACACCACATTAACAATACCACCACCATCAATACCAACACCACCTACAATATCATTACCAATAGCATCATTAGCGCCATCAATACCACAGCATTAACACCAAAATCATCATGACCAGTACCACCACCAAAAATAGCACTAGAGATAACCAACACAACCACCAACAATGACACAACCACCACTAATACCAGCACCAATGTCACTGCCACCAATACCACCACTGCCATCAACTATAACACTATTACCAAGACCACCAACAACAATAGCACCCAACTCTACCACTACGGCCAGTGCATCAATACCACCACCGAAGCCACCATCAATACTATCAACAATAAGAGCAATACTACAACTATCAATACCATTACCGCCAGACACCACTAATAGTAACAACAATCCCACCACCAACACCAAAAGCATCACCACCAATACCCCCACAACTAACACCACACTATCACCAGTATTAACATCAGCAGTACCACACAACAAATAGCAACACCATCACCAGTACCAGCACCAGCACCACCACTGATACCAGAAATACAGCAACGATTTTCAGCACCCAAATCACCACCAATATCACCACTACCAACACCACACTCCAAGCACCTATAACACCCCAGTACAACTACCAAGCACAAGCAATGCCAGTTTGCCTGACTTTAATAAGCTATGGCATGGAAATATCATTTCTGTGTATCCATTTTTGCATGCATTGTCACATTAAACCCAGCTAAACCTATTGGCATTGCTTGTTTTATTCAGAAGGAAGCTGTATGCAGGGACATGCCTGTTAGCAATTGCCTATCAAGATCATAATGCACGTGTGCTTCTCTGTCTTTCAGTTCCCTCTAAAGCGAAGTTTCAACACTACTGATATATATTATGGTCCCTGAATGCCTTCTGCCATTTTCTTTCTCTCCATCCCCCTCACCCTACAACGTTTGGTCTTGTGGCACTCAAACAGCAATCCTAAACAAACATTGTTTTCATTCCATTTGCACTCTTTATAGATTTCGATGGGTTAGTAGCATTTCTACAGAGGTGAAACATGTCCAGAACCACGTAGTCCAAGAGATGGAATACCCCAATGTATGTGAAAATAATACAGCAAGTCACCATGCAGTCCCATCACCTAAAAAATTCACTCGGTCTGTGGCTCAATGCCTCTTAATTTCCACGGATCTCCTTGGTGACTTGAAACAACCGTATAACACAATGTAGGGGTAAATGAGAATATCTATAAAAGTCAAGATTTTGAGATTCTTTGTTGATTTTATTCAGTAGCAAATGCCAAAGGTAAGCACATTCCAGAACATGATGTTCAAAACAAAGTAGTCAGTCAGGGATGTGTTCCGTACGCATTCCCTAGCAATTTACAGCCTAATTCCCAAAGCCCTACGATAAAGAAAAGTTGAATTCTTCTCTTGTAGATGTCCTTCTAAATTTGGACTAGGTTTACATCTTTTTTGGTTATTCGCAAATCCCCCCCCCCCCGAGTATTCATGGAAATCTACGAATATGATACATTTGCAGCAGAACTACCACTAGACAATATTTAATTATGCAGATTTTCAAAATCTCCGTGAGTATATTAATATAAATAGGGATTTGCATATTTCATATTTTTCTTTTTGTCTCTCCGAGTAAAATGTTTTTCCTGTGGCGCTACTCCGTCACCTTAATCCCAAGGATTTTGGGGTAACCCAGCACTGCCCACCCTGGAAATAGTTACTTTTAGGAGTAAGTGCGACTGTTTCCAGGTTGGCAAAGGCCACACAAAATGTTTGTGAATACCACAAACTTTCATGGCCAGCACTCCCCGGCCCTACCACCCCCTTCCCTGCCTCTAGTTTTACACTTCCATGAGTACAAAATCTGAAATACCTGCATATATTCCTCAAATTAAAGTGAATTTTATTTTCTTAAACTCACTCAGTTCGATTCTCTAAATCTATATCAAGAATTTAAGATCAGAAATTCATTTTGAAAATGCATCACAATTATACCTACATGTGCAGCAGCGTTTGAGAATTGGGCCCTAAAATCATAAGATTAGACATGTTTTGAAAGGCCCTCTAGGACCCGGCTATAAACTCACACTTATCCCCATCCCAAAGCCTCAAGCTGTCTTGTTCTTTGCAGACTCAAGCAACGTGCTATTGTATCATAAAGCCATTCACGACCCAGAGCCATGGTTCATTCCTGTATATTTATCAAGGTGCTGTGACCACACTGTGAGCTCGAACAGCCATCTGCAGATGACCAGGCCTTTAAGAAAATTAGTGTGTATGAGAGAAAACAACTTACCAGAAACACCGAGTGTGCACTTTGAACTCACTGAGGTTGAGAAGTTACTTCAAGATATTTTCCAACCCTGCACCTAAATATTTTTACTGAGCTAAAAGGCCTTTGGAAGAGAACACAGGAAGGAAAACTATGTCTATTTTAGATTCTTCATACACTGCCGTTAAGTGCTGACGGAAACTGTGTCAATGAAGACCCTTTAATGTAGTTGGTTAAATTATTCTGCGCATGTCCATGGTGTCGCTAGAAGGGCGTAGTGAGAAGTGTTGCAACGCTGTCTTGTTGCAGCGATGCAACACTTTTCATGACTGAGGCCCAGGAATGCGCACTATCTTATTGATGGTGCGCATTCCTGCCCTGTAGTTTTGTCACAGGGCAGCACAGCAACATTGCTTGCAGCGCTGTCCAGCACCATAACCTGCTGGAATGAGGCCCCATGTATTATCTCCATTTTTAAGACCAGCTATTTTCTGGTCTTAAGTCCCAGCCGCTAACGGCCTTTAACGGCTTTTTTTTTACGTATCGTGGGTCCGGGCAATCGTTGAAAATATTGCGAAGTGGGGTTAGCGTACGTTTTTGCACGGGAACGCCTACCTTGCATGTCATTAGCGATAGTTATCGCTAACATGGGTGGCGAGGCTGAAAGCGGCAGGTATCGCCAGAAAGCTGTCGCTAACGGCTGTTAGTGACAGCTTGTTAATAGGGCGATATAAATATCGCCGCATTAGCGGCAGAAAAGTGTTGCTAACGCGGCATTAACTCGTTGTACATATGCCCCCAAGACTTCACATTGTCTGCTTTCCTTAGGACTCATCTCCCAAGAGCGCTCTACGGGCAAACGGCCTGGTCCAATCAACTGGTGGCATAGTGGGATAACCACAATAGGAGACTTATTTGAGAGGTATGATGACCACTTTTTTTACTGAAAGTTTACCATAAATTTTAGTCAAAAAGTATATTTCTTGCTACAACCTTCAAATAGTCATCACTCAGTCGATTATTATTTTCAATATTAAGGGGCCGATTTACATCTTGGAGGTACTGATACTCCATCACAACGGCGATGGAGTGTCTACACCACCAAGACAATGGTCCGCCCACCTGATTTAGATGCGGGTGACTATTGGTTTAATCACGACGGAGACTACTCCATCCCTCCATGTTTAAACCCCTCTGACAGCCCTGCGGAGTAAGGGCTATTGTAGGCAGGCCTGTAATTCCGCCCACCTAATTTAGATGGGCTGAATTACATGTCAGTTTTCACAGCTAGTCACCGCCAGGAAAACCTGAGCAGTAAGAGGCAGTGAAAACCTTTAAATGCCCCCCCTTGCCATGGGAGAGTACCTACATGCCAAGGGGAGCATTTTTCTTTTTTCTTTTCAAAAAGAAAATCCAGTTGAAATTAAAAAAAGAAAACTGTTTGGTGCAGTTCTCAGTCATGTTGACGGAGCCATGGACCATACAGCAAAAAGCATTGACAGGAACCACCCTGACAGCGGTTCCTGACAATGCTTTATGAATGACCACCAGCTTGGCGGTCATTTATAAATCTAGTGGATGGTCCCTCCGCCAGGGCGACAGAGTAATTTACTCCGTCACCCTGGCAGAACAACGGCTGTCTGCCTGGTTTGAAATCGTCCCCTAATATTGAATTGGACCAACAAATGTCAAATGAACCCTTTTTACAGATTGAGAAGCATGCTGTGTGTGTCCATTTCTGGAAATGTACAATGCAATACAACACGTTCTTATTTTCCTTAACTCTTTTTA
This sequence comes from Calotriton arnoldi, assembly GCA_963921515.1. NCBI lineage: Eukaryota > Metazoa > Chordata > Amphibia > Caudata > Salamandridae > Calotriton > Calotriton arnoldi. Next base: position 8,169 of record CAWUFW010019333.1, read on the forward strand.
TTGATTTTAAAGGCACAGAACCAAGCATTCTGTAAAGCCAGATAACAAACTGTTGGTTTCATACAGTTGAGACTTCCCCCACCCTCCCCCTTTGATCCTTCTCCCTGTTGTCTGGACTATTCATCCCCAATATGATCCGTAGGAATACAACACGTTCTTGGAATTTGCTCAGATTACAAAAAACTGCACAACGCACTATAATGTTGTGAAAACTGCAAAACACAACGCACTATAAATAATGTTGTGTGCTCACAGCATACAGAGCAATGCAATGTGGCACACAAAACCCAGTTTGAAAGCATCTACAATTCACCGGTCCAAGCAAACATTACACACTGCCCATTTAATATAACTGCAAATTTCAGTGCATAGCAAATCATGTCTCAAGGGACCCTCTTTGTGCATGTCAAACACTCATTATACTATCATTTCAACTGAAAGAATTGAAAAAACTAATCCTTACTGTTGGTGTAACCTGAAAACTCTTGCTTAATCTTCTATAGTGTGAAAGTCATGAATAGTTGCAGTTCTAATATTTACACAAAGCAGTTTCGCAAACACATCATGTGCTTGGGAAGCACACTGCTCCTTTTTTAACCCTGGGGACTACATTGCATGCCCCAAACAGATATGTCAGAGTAAAAAAAAAAATGAAGAATGCAATGTCCTTTGACATACAGTATTGAGCAGATAAAACAATGCACTATGCAATGTCCAGCCTTCAGGCCAATTCCAACTCACTCAGAATTCTCCATTCTCCTTAAACCATGCTTTAGTACCTCATGAAGTAAATATTTTTGCTTTGCATTCTTGTACTTGTAGTCCTGCTTGTACCATTATCCATACATCTACAAGTACCATAATGCAAATAAAAACATATAGACTGGATGAGCTATTCACGTTCAAAATTGAGAAGGCTTGGGGAAGAGCTCTGTGTAGTGTTATAAATATTATCCCTGCGTCCTTACCTCAACAACATTATGCATTTCTAGCTTATTATGATCATTTTAAAAATAATTTGTGCCAATCCAAACTTCCAAAACCCATGTTTGGCTACAAAAGGAAACATTGAAAGGACTGAAGAAGGGTGGCTATACTTAGTGCAGTAGGTGCAGTAGCACCTGGGACCAGGTGGAAAAGGTTCCAATTGAACTGATTTCCAGTTATGGCTGTTATTAAAAATCCAGACGAGGGGCAGTGCAGCTCCTTTTTATTTTCCTTTTGTTAGTGCTTAGGCCGAAAAAGCAAGCAATGCCACAGTGCACATTGAAAGAGGAGTAAAGAGATGAAGACAAGAAAGACAACTGCAGATTGAAAAAGCAGGGTATACCCACCAGAAATAGAGGAACTAAAAGGAGAAGCAGAAGAGGTATCAGTGGGAGCAGAGATTTAGTTTGCGAAAAAATACAGTAAATGTAACATGAACCATACCTGTGCACTTATTCTCCAAATATATGCTTTGATTCAAGCATCAGAGCTCTGAGAACTTTCACATAAATGTACAGTGCTCTGCTGCTGATTTAAAACATGCATTTTAAATATAGTGATGCTTTGCAGGGGAGGTCGCCATGAGGAAAGTTACAAGGAAAGCTGCCCTTGTATTTATGACCTTAATGTAAGAAACGCCAATAACTTGCATTACACTTACGATTAAACCACCATGCTGCTGGACTGGCAGTACCAGCACTCTAACACAGCAACACTCCTAGAATCTGAAAATTAGGATTTCCTCGCGTGAGAAATAAGGGAACAAGCATTCCACAAAAGAAAGTGAAACTAATTCTCCTTGCACTGTCACATAGCTTCTGCACTGGCTGTGACTGCATTCTGCAGGTGGATTGCTAGGTCACACTCTTCCCGATGTCCATGGGACCCAACACCTACCCAATGCTGGTGGGCTCAGTCACACCTGCTTTCACACAGTGTAATTTTCTGCACTTCTGCTACTGCTCCTATTCTTGTTTGTGGATCCTGGAGTCTATCCCGCCCTTTCCTGCCGGGGGTAGATACAATGATGCTTCCTTGTCCTGGGCTGGCGACTCTGCTATAAAGGACAGAAGGAGGGGGGAGAAAGGGAGAAAGAGAAAGAGAAAGAGAAAGAGAGAGAGAGAGAGAGAGAGAGAGAGAAAGGGAGAGGGAGAGGGAGAGGGTGAGAGGGTGAGAGAGAGAGAGAGAGAGAGAGAGAGAGAGAGAAAGGGAGAGGGAGGGGGAGGGAGAGAGAGAAAGAGAGAGAAAGGGAGAGGGAGAGGGAGAGGGAGAGGGATAGGGGGAGAGAGAGAGAGAGAGAGAGAGAGAGAGCTGTTCTTTGAGAGGACCATAAACTGTGAAAGAAAGCATGGCTCTTACAACCGCTGTGTGTGTTCTCTCTTCCTGGTATTACCAGCTGATCTCTAACGCAGGGGTCACAAGGGCAGTGCCAGGGGTAACAAAGGGAAAGACAGGTGTCACATTTGCGACTTCTGGTGACCCCTAAATGACGTCCATGGGTAAGCAGCATTGCTGTCTGCTCATTTTGTTGGATCCAGTATGTTTATGGTCAAGATGTGCCTGAGGGATGGTGAGCCAGTCTTCGTGTCATAAGTCAATTGTGTTGAAGAGTTGGCAGTTTGAGGCAAGATATTGCAAACTGAGGCAGCCATTTTAGAAACTGATGAAGAGAAAATTAAAAGTATTGTCATCTCAATCTTAATAGCATGATAGGACAAGACCCTTGGATGAATCTGGACAGGTTCCTCAAAGTGCTGACAGAATATGATTGAAGATTATTCACATGAAGGCAAAAAAGCACACCCAATCCTATCCCAACACGAAATTCCTTCGAGTTTACCTGTGTGACAGGCAGTTTGTCAGCCACTGACGAACAAGTTACTTACCTTCAGTAACGCCTTATCTGGTAGAGACACGTTCTAGCCGCAGATTCCTTACCTTTAAATTTCCCAGGTGTCAGGCTGGATCCGGAAGACTTTTGCTCGAGCAACATCCTTGCGCGTCGGTAAGTAGCGTCGGTCTGCTCTGCGTGACATCGGCGGCCGCGCCAGAAGTGACGTCCGCGTCACCTATATAGGCACCACCTCGGTGCGCTGGCGTCAGTTACTTTTCATGACTTTCCATGTCAGGAGCACGGAGCCATGAAGTGCACTGACACTGGGCCCTAAAAAGGGAACAGCCCTGACCCTAAAAACCTGTCCGTAGTGTGGGGAGGAAAGGTGGGTTGGTAAGGAATCTGCGGCTAGATCATTTCTCTACCAGATAAGGCGTTACCAAAGGTAAGTAACTTGTCGATCTGATAGAGACATCTAGCTGCAGATTCCTTCCCTTTGAATAGATACCCAAGCAATACCATCTCCAGACGAGGAACTGCGGACAAGGTTAGACCAGGAAGCCCTGCAGGACAGAGCGGTCAAAAAGGCTGTCCCTTCGACTTTACTGTTCAGGCAGTAGTGTTTGGTAAACGTGTGCAGGGATGCCTACGTTGCTGCCTGACAAATGTCGAGGATTGAAACTCCATGTTGCAATGGTAGCAGCCTAAACTCTGGTGGAATGATCCCTTAAGCCTTCAGGAGGCTGCTATTTGACCAGGAGCATAGCAAATTTTGATGCAGAGGCTGACCCATCGCGAGTCAGTCCTCTTTTGCACTGCACAAACTTTCTTTGATCCAGCGTACCCCACGAAGAGTTGTTCGTCCACCCAGAGCTCTTTAGTGCAATCAAGGTATAATGGCAACGCTATTTTTGGGTCCAGAAGGTGGGGTTGCTCCTCTTCTTTAGAGGGGTGTGGAGAAGCGGAGAAAGTGGGCAAGGTGACTGATTGCCCCACGTGGAATGGTGTTACTACTTTCTAGTGCGAATCATCAAATTATCAGGGAAGATGGTCAGATAAATAGGCTTGGATGGAAGCACCTGCAATTAGCACACCCTCCTGGCAGAAGTTATTGCCACTAAAAAGGCTGTTTTGATGGTAAGTAGCCGGAGGCGGCAGTTGTGCAAAGGTTCGAACGGAGCACACATCAGGAAAGTGAGAACCAAATTAAGGTCCCACTGAGGCATGATGAAAGGGGCAGGTGGGAACATATGTCAAAGCCCCTTAAGAAACATATTTACAATACGGGATTTAAATAAAGAGGGTTGGTCTGCAAGCCTCAAGAAGGCAGACAAGGCCAAAAGGTACCCTTTAAGAGAGCCTTAAGCAGAACACTGCTGGGCAAGGGTCAAAATAAACAATAAGACTTGAGAGAGGGGAGCAGAAAGAAAATCAATAGATCTTTCTGTACAATATTTTACAGATTTGTTCGACTGGCAGGCGTATCCGGTCTTGGTAGAGGGATGCCTGGCTGCCAAAATAACATTACAGGCTTCATGAGGAAGGTCGAGGGCTATACTGCCACCGTTCAATCTCCATGCAAGAAGATGTAGGATTGAAAGGTTCGGGTGGAGTACCCTCCTCCGCCGCTGCAACAGAAGATCCTCCCGAAGGGGCAGCCTGATCGGAGGATCGATGCTCAATTGGAGAAGCTCGGGATACTAGACTCTCCGTGCTCAGTCTCCAGAGACACAAGAATGACTTGGGCCCGGTCCCTCCACATCTTCTTGAGCACTCTGAGCAGGAGTGGTAATGGCGGTAAGGTGTACAGCAGGCCTGTGCTCCACTCGAGATGAAAAGCATCTCCGAGCGACAGTAGCCTTGGAAACTCCAGGGTGCAAATTGCTGACATTGCGCGTTCAAGGTGGAGGCGAAGAGATCTAACCAAGGCTCTCCACACCGCTGAAAGAGACCTTGCACTACCTCTGGAGGGAGATGCCACTCATGATCCGCTAGCCATCGATGGCTGAGTTTATACACACTGGCATTCAGGAAACCTGCCAGGTGTTGAACCACCAGGGATATGCCCTCCTGTTCCAGCCATGTCCAGAGACGCAGGGCCTCGTGACAAAGAGTCCATGACCCCACCCTGCCCTGTTTGTTGCAGTACCACATGGCGGTGGTGTTGTCCGTGAACACCTGACCCAGCTTTCCCTTGATGGGAGGAAGGAAATCTTTCCAAGCTTTCCAGCAAGTTGATGTGGAGTCCGGATTCCGCCAGAGACCAAAGTCCTTTGATCTCCACCTCGCCCAGATGGCCACCCCATCCCAGGAGTTACACATCTGTCACTACTGTGTGATCTGGTTGGGGAAGGGAGAAGAGTTTGCCTTTGACCCAATTGCGTTTGGTCAGCCACCTCTGCAGGTCCTGTGCAGTTCCCTTCGAGATCTGGACCATGTTGGAGAGAATCCCCTGATGCTGCACCCACTGGAACTTAAGGTCCCACTGCAGAGCCCGCATATGCCATCTGGCATGTCTCACTAGCAGATGCAGGAGGCCATGAGGCCCAGCAGCCTCAGAGTCAGTCTCACCAAAATCCAGGATAGAGGCTGAGACATCCGTATCATAGCCTGAATATCCTGGACTCGCCGCTCAGGAGGATAGGCTCGAAACTGCACTGTGTCCAGAACAGCTCAGATGAAAGGGAGCATCTGAGAGTGAGTCAAGTGTGACTTCGGCACGTTGATAGTGAACCCTAACGAAAGCAGGAGGTTTGCCGTAGTCTGGAAGTGGGAGACGACAGCCTGGGGTGAGCTCACCTTCAACAGCTAGTCTTCGAGATAGGGGACGACTGGCACCCGATCTGTGCAGATGAGCTGGTCCTTAGTGAACACCCAAGGGGCACTGGTAAGGCCAAAGGGGAGCACCGTGAACTTAAAGTGCTCGCGGCCTACCGTAAACCGCAAGTAACACCGATGAGCAGGCAGGATAGGAATGTGAAAATAGGCGTTGTGCAAGTCCATGCCACCATTCAGTCTCCGGGGTCTAGATCAGACAAGACCTGAGCCAGAGAGAGAATCCGGAACTTTTCCTTTTTCAGGAAGAAGTTGAGTGCTTGCAGATCTAGGATAGGGAGAAGGCCCTTGTCCTTTTTTGTGACCAGAAAGTAGCGGGAACAGCAGCCACAGCCTACTTCTGGATCAGGAATCCTCTCTATGGCTCCCTTGGCCAAGAGAGTCCTGACTTCCTCCTGAAGCAAGTTCAGGTGGTCCTCCGTCAGCCAGTCATAAGTTGGAGACATGCAGAGAGGGGTAGTCTCGACGGGGTGGAAGTAGCCCCTTCAGACTATCTGAAGAACCCAACTGTCCGAAATGATGTTTTGCCAGTGGTGGAGGTGATGGCTGATCCTGCCACCAACTAGCCACTAGCAACTAGCCAACCATGATTTTGAAGGGCCGAACAAAGAAGGTTTGAAGGCGGCAGGGGGGAGAAGTGGGAGAAGTGCACTGGCCCGACATCACACAGAGGTTGCTGAACTTGCACGGTCTTGTGGCTGGGATATGACTGGCACAGCTGAAAGACCCTTCCATGGCCATGAATGGGGCGAAAGGCAGACATGGGACGGGTGGCCACTGAGAGGTCCAAGGACTTGGCCATAGCCCGTGAGTCTTAAACAGCTCCAGTGCCATGTCTGCCTTGTCTCCGAAGAGACGGGTGCCATCAAAGGGCATGTCCATGAGGGAAGCCTGAATATCCCCAGAAAAGCAAGAAGATCTCAGCCAGGCGGACGTTGAACAGCCACCGTCGATGACATCGCTCTGCCCAGTGAGTCGGTCGTGTCAAGCCCACAACAAATGGTGAACTTTGCTGCATCTCTCCCATCTGATATTGCTTGGGCGAGAACGGCCCGGGCCTCATCCGGGACCTGTGGCAGCACTTGCGCAACCGTTTCCACAAGGAGTAGGAGTAATGGCTCAATAGGCATGAAGTGTTCACCAACCGCAATGCAAGGCTAGCGGAAGAAAACATTTTCTAGCCCTAACTATCCAGCCTCTTGGATTCCCTGTCCGGGGGTGTGGAAGCGAACGCACATTGTGAGGTAAAGGCTTAGACCAAAATCACTGTTCTCAAAGCAAACGTATAAATGTGAAAGATACAACTTGATCCCATAAGGCTTAAAAAGAATCAACTTAAAGATATGTTGTGAAATTAAATTTCGCATTCACATTTATACGTTTGCTTTGAGAACAGTGATTTTGTTATCACATTGTGGGTGCAACATCGCATATGCGTTTTTGGCCCTGATGAAGTGACCTGTTGTCGTGAAACACGTTTGCTTTGCATTGCTTCGCGCCAAGGTGGTGTTACATGGGTGGTACATGGGCGTTCCCATGCAACCACCCATCCCTTTTCACCAAAACCCTATCTACAAACAATTGTAGACAAGGTTTAGCGCCAAAAGTTAACGCCTTCTGAAAGGAGGCATTAAGAGGAGAAATGTTTTCATTTCTCCTTTCTTTTCCTACTTTGCATGTGTGCTGCACTGTGCACAACGCAGTGAAGTATTTTTGGGTGCTGCGTGAGTTCTTTGAAAATCAGCCCCTTAGTCTTCGAGTTTCATTGTGTTTCACCACCTATTTTTAGGTGTGCAGCTACCTTTTTTACCAGTTCCATTTCTTAATTTCCATCAGGAGTGGGGACTCTGGCCACCGCGGAGTTAGTATCTGTATCACTCATTTCATTAACCCATGATGTTGCATGCTCCATGCTTTCTACAATAGTCACCGCATCTTGAAGTGTTGGGTTCCTCGCCAGTAATTTTCCCCGCACTCTAGGATTATTGGTGCAGCGCACCAGCTGATCCTTTATTCGTGACTCAGATCAGCAAATTCTCAGGTTTGTGCCAGAGTCTTCAAGGACGCAATATAGTTCCCTACTCTCTCATCTTTAGCTTGAGTTCTCATAAAGAATTTATGTCTCTCCTTAATGACATTTATGAGTGCACCAAAATGTTTTTAAGCATTACCGACAGCCCGTAGATGTCCCTAGGTTCTCCCTTAGCATTGCCAATCGTTACTAAATCCAGACTGTCATAAATGTTTCTTCCCTCAATGCCCAAATTAAGGAGAAGAATGTCCAGTTTCCTTGCAGGGGAAAACTTTTCACCCCCAGTAGCGACCAAATAGGAGTCAAACATCCTTATCCATTTTTTCCACTGTAGTATAGGTTCTCCTCGCTCAGAAAGAAATTGGGGTGGTTGTGACATGCTGAGAGGTGAATCGTGTGACATTGCAAAATATTCCTGTAAGAGAATTCAAAATAACAATCCACCAAAACAAATGAGCACAACAAATTAATATAATAAATTATCATAAAAAATGTATATAACAAACCAAAAATAAGAGCCCTTCTTCAGGCTTCCATCAGGCTAAAAGTGTATATCCTTTAAATAAGGACACGCTGTAACACTGGCTGAACAAAAATAAGGCAAAGTATATCTTTTTAAATAAGGACAGCCACTTCACTGGAAAATAACATTCAATAGTAGCTCTTAGTAGATACCATTGGTCCTAGTCGCATCCCAACCAAGGTGCAGTATTATTTCCCAAAATACACAGGCTTATGGAGGAGAAGAAGGAAAAAACTTCCACATACAAAACAAAAATGAAGAATGGTGTGCGAATCACTGTGATCCGCTGCCCAAATAACTTTCCTGTAGTGGATTCAGGGGGAAATTCACAGGATTCACAAAATCAGCTGAGCGCTGCGTTGCTGGATCCGTTGTTCTCGCGGACTCCTCAGCTTCATGTGCTGCTTAGCTTCACGCACTGCCAAGGAAACAGTAGATGCTCACGCTCCCAACCATAAACGCTCGAGCACAGTACGGTCCCCACAGCTCAGATTAGGGCAAATAATAAGTAATTCTCCGTACCTTCCACAAGCAGCAAGTTCAGCAATACAATCAGAAATCTTTTGTATTGAAATGTCATCCTCACAACCTAAAATACAAAGGTATTGCAACACGGTTCACCAACAGCACAAACATATATACTAGAAGCTAGAACTCACACAATAAGACCTGAGCAACAATTATTCCAGGTGCAAGACTCTTATCTATTTCCACAACTTCCTTGAAAGCATTATCATTATAATATTCTGCAAGGGCTGGGGTATGCTTTAGCCTATGCCAGTACATGACAGGTCTAAGTTGTACCTTATGGATAATGGGTTTAACTTTGAATCGAGTGTTATACCTAAATAAGTGAAATTTTGTATGTGTTCTAGCTTTTGATTGCCCACCCTGATATTTCTTCGGAAATTCTTATGAGGATTTATGGCCATATATTTGGTTTTTCCAATATTTATTTTTAGACCTATCTCTGTTCCCCTGGGTGTTCCCCAGGGGTCTATTCTCTCTCCCTCACTATTTAACCTCTTCATGGAACCCCTCACCCTCATTCTTAAGCAAGCAGGAATCAACTACCACCTCTATGCTGACGACACCCAGCTTTACTATAAGATCAAAACCCAAGATGACATTTTTCACCTCAACAATACCTTAACCAAGATCCAACAATGGTTCCATCACAATCACCTTAAACTCAATCCTAAAAAAACGGAAGTCATTCTCTTCGCTCCTAAAACAACCGACTCCCCATTCAACACTGGATCTCTGACCTCAAAGCTCTCAACTGCTCTTTGTCCACCTCTAACTCAGTCAAATCCCTTGGAATAAGCATTGACCAGAACCTCAGCCTTTCTCCCCACATAAAAATGCAGCCAAAGCGCCCTCTTCTCCCTACTTCACCTCAAGAAAATCAAACCCTTCATTCCTGCGGAGGACTTTAAATTAGTTGTTCAATCACTAGTTCTTTCGAGATTGGATTATGGTAATGCCATTCTTTCTGGAACGCCGAAAATCCACCTAGCCCCAATCAAATCAGTCCTTAATCTCGCGGCCAGGCTTATCTCCGATTGTAAGCGGTTTGACCACATCTCCCCATCCTCAAAGAACTCAAATGGCTCCCCATCGAAGGCAGATCCGCATACAAGAATGCTTGCATTACGCACAAAGCCTTGCACCATCACACCCCAGTTTATCTCTCTGATAAACTCTACAAAGCAGGCTGCTCAAGAGATATGAGGAGCACAAATACTCCCTTGGTACACAAGAAATCTACCCAGTTACGCTCTTTCTCCGCTAATGCGCCTACTATCTGGAACTCACTCCCCAAAGATCTACGTTGCAACCCCTCTTACCTCAGCTTCAAAAATGATCTCAAACGACACCTACTCAACAAATACTGGGGTCCCTAATCCTACCACCTTCCCCTGATTTCCCAACCTGCCCTTGACAGTGTCTTGTCCTCACTATTTTATACTGGATTTACTACCACCCCTCCTCACCCACTTACTTTTACTTCCCCCCTCCCCTACGAGCTCTCTTATAATCTACGGCCTACTCCTGCTTGCTGTCGCCTCTCTCATTTCCCCACTATGTTCTCCCCCTCCTCAATCCTCTCTCCCCCCCATCCCTGACTACCCACACTAGTCCAAATTTCTAACCCTGGTTATGCCCTAACGGTTCTCCTTAATTTCCTGTTCATGCATTTATTGTTTTTTGCATATTGTGCTGAGTATTTTGCACTTTTCCTTTCTGTACGAATGTTATATTGCAATTGGTTCCTCTCTCGATCCCTCTAAAGAGCTCTGATACCTTTGGGTCTAGCCAGCGCTATATAAAACCGTTTAAATAAATAAAAAATAAATAAAATAGACCTTTTGCCTTATAATATGTATTAAAGTCGTCCAATAGATTTTGGAGACCCTTGGACATCTGCAATATCAAGATGGTGTTGTCTGCAAATAGTAGCGCTGGAACCAGATTTCCGCTGAGTTTAGGAGGGGTGTTTTTTTAGGTCGAGCCTAGAGTAGCGCGCAAGCGCTGCTCTGGCGAAGACTTTATGTAGGGGCTTCAAAAAGCTGACCAGACGCTCGTGCATCATGGCCTTTTCCGTGCGGTTGCCGGCACGGCCGCCATGTGTTTTCAGTCATCGCGCCGGCGGCCGTGCGGGTAACCGCAAGCAAAGGCCATGGTGCACGAGCGTGTGGTCACGCCTGCTGCTCATGAGCGCGCGCTTGTTTTTTGCATCTCGTTTGAGGCATTATAGCCCATTCTTCAAGAGATTTGAACTCCGCGCACTAAGTTTAACATGTTTTGATACCTTTTGTTGGAATGTGGTGCCTCGTTTTCTGTTTCAAATGAAGTAGTTGACACGGTTTCCGATTTTACCGGGATGTGTTTCCATCGCCCTAAGTATTTAATTGAGAGGTTTGCTGGCTGCCAGAAGCATTTCACACCTGAGCAGAACTGCATAGAATTCAAATATTAAAATATAGCGTAAAAAAGTCCGCCCAGGCTTCTTGGGCGCTAGCAGCACACTATCCCGGTTTACAGTGGTCATCGATGACCCTGTGTACAGTGCCTTCTCCCCAGCGGGAACATAACATTCGTGTTTTCCTGGCACACGCTCGGATTCAAAATAAACAATTGCTCTGTACATCGCGTTTGGAGATCTGTCAAGCGGGTGCATGTGGGCATTTTAAATGCCTCATTAGGCAGCCTGCGCGGCTTGTTGATGCGGCTGTCTGGCCAGTGGAGTTGCTGCTGGCTTTTGCTTAAAAGCAGGATGTGCTGTTTGGTGGTAAACACGTTTTCGAGCAGATTTGGTAAACAGTGCAGCTCGCGCGTCCCACGCACCTTGGCTTGTCTGGTGGAGGCGGACGCTGCTGCGCGAGCCCAGTAAGTCGCTGCTTTTCATTTCGTCTTCCCTAAAGCACCAAGGTGAATTCGGGAGCGCCTGTTCATTAAGGACTGTACCCCCTTCTTAGAATCTTAGTTAAATACCGCTTTCAACTCTTTACCGGTCGGGTTTCATTTTCCACAGCGTAGTTTCGGGAAGTCATAGGCCGGCGCCCCTTGGAAGTGGTTCACAGCCTTCATATAACACAATTTCACCTGAGGTCATTGGGTATTTTATAGATTGTATCTCATTACTTACTATGTCTCACTACTACTTAGGGATTGACCAAAGCCCTCGTTTAGCAGTTCTGTTTGTAATCCGTTTGGAGAGGAGGTATTAGTTGAGAACTACTGGGAGCTCGGTCACTTCTCAAAGGTAAAATTAAGACTGCTTTTTTTTTAATATATTTTTTATTTTTTAGGTCGAGCATTCGAGACCTCTTGTATATACTTTAGTATATACTTATATGTATGTACTTTGTGGGCTCTGGAGATCAGCCCGAGCACTGGTCTGCTTCCGCTTTGGGACTTTTTTCTGTTCAACTGCCTCTATTTAACTGTCTTGATAGAAAACGACCAGTAGAGGTCAGTAAAATACCAGAATTGCTTTCTGCTTAGGAATTTCTTTTTAAAATTTTCTGGCAACTGCCTCTATTTAACTTTCTTGATAGAAAACAACCAGCAGAGGTCAGTAAAATACCAGAATCACTTTAGCATTCTCTAGATTCCAGTCCATAGAAATTGTCTTTCACGAGCACCCGTAGACAATAATATTTTTTTCAAATCTTGTATTTTCAGTGTTATGACCACCGAAGGCCCTGATTTTATATTAAAAACAGAGCTTTGGACGATACCATTACCCGCTGAAAGGCAATATTTCTCTCCATGTGTTCCCATACCAGCGTGTCACGCTGTTTGGTGCTTACTTTCCCTCCATGTTAAAGAACAGTAGATTTTCAGCACCCAGGTTAATGTGCTGCATAGCTAAATACATATAAGATCCCAAAGGCGAGACCGATTGCATTGCAAATGCTTGTTTTTAAGGCAGTCGACCACATCATTGATGTAGAGGGAGAACAGGATGAGTGCGAGCACCCCTCCCTGTCTCAGTCCTCTGTCTATGGCAATTAGTTCGGTAAGTTCTCCATTCATACCCCAGCGGACTCTCGCGTAGTTGTCCTGGTGCAGCCTTACTATCTGGTCTAAAATATCTGCAGGTACTCGTTGGCTTTCCAGCGAGGCCCACAGTAGTCTTCTCTGTACAAGATCAAATGATGCCCTTAGATCTACAAACGCTATGTAGATATGGCCCCCCTTTATCTTAGTGTATTTCCAGAGAATGTACAGGAGTCTAAATACTTGGTCTACCGTGCTTGTGCGAGCTCTGAATCCAGCCTGTATGAGGATAGTATGTTGTTATCATTTATCCATCATTTAGCCTATTCAGGAGCTGTCTAGCGTAGATTTTCTGTAATACATCAATTAAACTGATGGGCCATTTTCAGTGGCAGCTGCCTCTGACAGGAGTGGTGAGGCGGAGGGTTTGGGATGAAAATAAATTAAAATAAACTTACCTGCTTTGCCGCCATCTCCACCGCACGCCTCTCCTCCAACCTACTTGTCTACTTCCCAGCTGCTGCCTGCAGCCTGCACTGGAAGCACCCAGGCTTCTGACTCTGCCATCCAATCACGACGCTGCAGGTGCAGAGTCGTGATTGATATGAGCGGCCTGTTTGGCCTCTCAGGCAGTGCCTGGGGTGGCTGGGCATGTTCTCCGCGGGGCTGTGCAACACAGCCCAATGGAGAACATGCCAACTACTCATGACTGTTTGGCCGGCTGGTCAAAGCGTCATGCGTATGTAGGGAGGGAGTGCAAACCACTCCTGCTCCCTCTGCGGCGACCCAGCCCCGCTCCTCCCCGCATCGCAAAAGGAAAATAAAATGATAATAACTTCTTGTTATTATCATTTTATTTTTATTTTCCACTGCTCAACGAGCAGTGGGGCAACGTTCCTCCGTCTTAGCGGAGGAGACGCCACTGGCCTATAGTTCTCGGGTTTTTGCTTACTCCCTTTTTTATGGATAGGGACTATTTCGGCCCACTTCCATGAAATTGGGATTGGTGCTCCAAAAGCTATAGCATTAGTGACCACGGACTCAACCTCAACAGAATAAAGAGGGTGATGGTGGAGGAGATGATGTTAGTCTCAGGGCCACCCACATGCAAAACCTGCTAGAACTTTATGGGGCTAATATTCCCCATGTGCACTCCACAGCCTATCCTCAGTACCAAGCAAATTAGAGGACGGAATCCCATCCCAACAGGAGGCCGAGGAGGAGATGTAGACAGATGTTAAGGTGGGGCTTGGCTCTAGCAACAAAAGTCTGTCACCATACACACACACCAAAGTTTTTCTTCATAATCGATTAAGCTGGGAGACAACGTCCCACCCCAGTGCACCCAAGCCCAAAACAAGAGAGGAGATACAGGCAAAAGGCTGAAATAGAGTGCAGCAAAGTGGCAGGTAACCAAGCTCCCCCAGCACTCCTGAAAAAGTTTTTATTTATGGCCAAACAGGCTGGGGGATGATGTCCCACCCCAGCGTACAGCTGAAGGGGAGATATGGGAGATGAAAGTGGGAGTTAGGGTGAAATGAGGCCACAAGGTACAAGTGCCAAAGCCCCCTGCATGCTCTGCAAAGTTGTTATTTTTGTCCAATATGAGAAGATGCAAACAAGCCTATAAAGAGGTATAATTCAGGCTGCAAAAGATCGAGCACCCAGCAGAACCCTTGCTGCTTTCCTCTTGGCTATCTTGATGTAGGTAGGCTCAGGGGCAAAAACCCGCCCAAGCTAAGGCCCAAAACAGGCACGCAAGCAAAGGGCAAAAGCTGCATTTATAGACGTGCCTGAGTATTTTAAGAAGATCCTGCCAGGAGTGCAAAAGGTGCCCAACACACTGCCCTGGTTCTATCTGGTGCTGACGGGCCCGCCCTTGACCTGGGCATCACCCTGGCACGGCCCTTATGCGTCCCGTGCAGCAGGGTAGTGTCCATGCGTTTTATAGCATCGAACACTGTCCAGGTGTGGTGAAAGAGGCTCCTCCGGCACGCCCCTGTGTACTCTGGGACAGGTAGTCCCTGCTGCTGCTCTCCTCTCAAGCGTCCCATGCAGGGGGGGGGGATGTCCACATGCTATATAGCACTTAAAACTGCACAGGTGCGGTGAAAGGGCTCCTCCTGCTCGCCCCTGTGTACTTGGGACAGGTAGTTACTGCTCCAATCTCAAGCGTCCCACACAGCCGGGTAATGTCCATGCGTTTTATAGCGGCGAAAACTGCACAGGCGCGGTAAAAGGGGCAGCTCCTGCACGCCCCTTTGTACCCTGGGACAGGTAGTCCCTGGTACTGCTCCCCTCTCAAGCGCCCTGCTTACAGAAGGGCCCCATAAGCATTTGCAGCCCGTTCTGTAATACCAAAATGCCCAGGGGGCGCAAAAAGCGGGTACACTCGCTTATTGTTTCCCCAGGGCACTTTGTGTAATACAGCACCAGATGTTCTTTTCCCACACGATTTTCTCCAGGTATATTCTGGCACAACCTGTGTAAGCAATTTGCACAAATTATGGGTTTGACAATTTCAGAAGAGAAGAAACATAGGGAATGGCCACTTTATGCCCCATTCCAAGGCCCGGAGCTCAAAAAGAGGCAACATTTATACTTGGGATTGTGCAAAGGCAAAATGAGGGTGACTGGGCATTGGAAAAAATGAGGGTGAATTACTGCAAGATGAAATGCTCACGACGAAAGACACATCTTGAGAGTGTCAGTACGGTTCATACTTTACGTTTATAAATCTTTTATTCATTCTTTATATAAGCTCAACTTTAAAAACAAGGTTTGCATTTCATTCTTTGTTTTGTTTTATGCATTGTTTTCATTTTATGAATGCAATTCTGAAACCTGGCGTAGATAGACCTACTGCCACTCGGTCAGGCTCCTAAGTTTGCCGCTCCATGCAGGAAAGAGCGAGGGGGTGGTGGCCAACCGACGACTTGTTTGGGGGGAGGGTGACGGCTGACAGAGGACTTCTTCTCGGGGGCTGGGGGTAGTCGACAGACACGACTTGCTCACCTCTGTGCCGTCCTGGGTGGCCCGCCCCCCACCCCTGCTCCCCCCAGCTATGCCAATGTCTGTAACGTTGCAATTTGCAAGTGAAAAACTGTACACAATTAATATGCAGCCAATACTTCCTGATAACCGCAATTTGTACTTTTTGTAATGATTATTAAGAGACCTTGAAGATTTGAGCCTTATGTGATGCAGCCGTGCTGGTAGTGATTACAACTGCTAGGTTTAACGGTGAAAAACATTTGTTTTTTCTGTCTCTGACAGTATTAGAAAAGTAAGACTATCAGGATTTCCATTTGTTGCTAAAGACCTGTGCATAGTGTAAAGGTGTGTGTCTATGTGACTCTAGTAAAGGGTTTGTACCTTTCAGAACAAATACTATGCCTACAGTAACTTTAAAACATTTCCTACCCTGTATGTGTGCTGTACAGTGCAGCACACATGCAAAGGCAGAAAAGAAAGTAGACATAAAAGCATTTCTCCTATATAGTGCCTATTTGAAACAAGCATTGGCATAGCCAATAGGTCTCGATTTTGGGACCTTATAAGTGATTAGCCATGCAACATGTGATGTTGTTTAATGAAGGATATTGTGGTGGATAACTAAACACTTATAATGTCCCAAAGGCGAGACCTATTGGCTATGCATTGTGGGGGCCTTATAAGTGTTTAGGTAGAGCTATTGACTTTGCCAATGTTTCTAAGCTGTGCTGTAGAGAAGTGTGGCTGCTGTGTGTGAGAAGTTGGCCTGGCATATGCTGTCCACTAATTATAGTGGGCACCTTGTACCAGTCCAAATCGACTCTTATGGTAGGTAGGTTAAAGACAACCTTATTGAAAGCTATCCTAGTGGTAGCTGTGGAGAGCAGCCTTCAGGCTAAGTCTTGAAGGAATGTAAAGCAGCTTGTTTTACCAGTCTATAATCTCTTGAGTGACCAAATGAAAGAGCACCACACCAGGTATATATTCAAAATATATGTATTTATTACTAAACACACCCCTCTAGTCTCTTTATGAGGCTAGAGTTCGAAGTACATAGGTTATAAGATCTTAAATCACAGTAATAGCACAAATACACGTTTGGGCCCTAGGGCGTACCAAACCATATACCAATAAAGTGGTATGCGAACCACGACTGAACTAGACACTAGGCCTAGAGCCTCTAGAAGTGCTTGGACCACAAGGAACCACCCAAGGTAGTGACACAGGGGACCCACGGGAGACGCGTGCAGTGTAAATACACAACCGCGATACGCCGTTAACTTCTATGGAGAAAGTCGGGATCGGGAAAATAGAGGAAAGGGACACTTTAAAGAGGACTAGGACAAAACCCTTTGAGATCTAGGACTTTGAAGAGTCTCTACCCACGGGAGCACCGGAGTACTCGTGTTACCTCACCCAGGGAAGCCGGGTGCATAGGTGCCTTTCGGGGTCGGGTTTCGTCGTCGGTTCTTATGGCGATCTGCTGCAAAGTGCTGCTGGCGACCAGGAGAAAAGTGTCCGGGTGGATCCAAGAGTGGATCGGAGTTCTGAAGAACCTGAAAGCAGAGGGGACAGAGTCTGGGTCACTAGCCAGTGACCAGGGAGGTGATGGACGGATGCCCACCGATGTCGAGTGCTTCAGGTGCGTTGACGGTCGTCTCGTTTCTGCAGCCACGAGGTCCAGGAGGCGTTGTCGGCGACCAGGAGCAGGATTCGGGCTGGTACACGATGTCTGTCGAGTGCTGCGGTGTCGGCGACCAGATTGGACCCAACAAGCCTTGGCAACGGCAAGTCTCGATGTAGCTGAAGATCGTCGATGGTGCAGACCAGCAAGGTCTGGGGAACTCACCCAGCAAGGGTAAGTGAGGGCAGGCCTGGAGCAACCAGACTGCCAAGTAAAGAAAAGATTGGCCTTCGGTAAGGGCTACTAGCCAACGGGCTAGCGACCGCGAAGGAGCCTCGTGACGCCGCACGTGGAGCTGGCTTACGGGACACTCGTGGAGTGGGGGCCAGTGATCTTCGGTGCAGGTGGTGCTGGAGGCTAGGGCTACTCGGAGCCCAAAGCACGACTTCTTGGGAGACCCAGAAGATGGTGCACTTGCAAATGTGCTCGGTGTCCAGGGGTCACGGTCTCACGTTACCCACGATAGCCACGGGCCTCAGCTTTGCTGGGGACTCAGGAGTAGCCTCGGGAAGTCTGAGAATCCACCTCTGGTGATGCGATGACTTCGGCGTCCGACGGGAGCTTCAGTGATGCGAACCGGACAGATGCTTCTTTGGTGCCTGCCAAGCAGGGGAGTCACTCCTTGACCCCAAGGGAGATTCTTCAGTCCTCTAATCGTGAGTAGAGCGTCGAAGGTCCAGGATTCTGTGTCAGAGTTTCGTCCAGGTATAATCTAAAGTCCTAAGGACTGGGTTCCTACCTTTATTCCAAAAATAGGGGATGGACTACTCTGTGGCCCCACCTATGGGTGGGTCAGGGCAGAGGGGTGGCTACACCCTTTCCCTTTGTCCAGTTCGCGCCAAAGCAGGGGCTGCAAGCCCCTGATCCGGTTTGAACTGGGGTATGCACAGGGACACCAAATGTGCCCCCAGTGCAGGACTTCAAAGCACCCGAAAGTGCTCCCGCCCAGCCCCAATACACATTGTCCTGTCTGGGGAGGTGGTCACACCTCCCTGGGACAGGAAACCTATTGTCCAGGCCTCCCCTGCCGGAGTTTCGTCCAGCAGCAGGAGGCCAGACTCGTGTCTGTGGCAGTAGCATCCATTTTGTGATGCCAGGCTCTGGAAAGAAGTTACCGGACTCGTCAGAGTTAACATGCCTTTCCCTCTAGAAGGGTGGAATGCTACCCCCGCCGCCAGAATTGGCGGGGGTAGTATTCCAAGATGTTTGACACCAAACACGACATGTTTCGGTGCAGCCATTCCATAGTTAGCATTTTACCGCGAGGATATAATGCGTTTAAGAGTATATGGTCAGGCTGCACTACAAACAGCATCAGAGATGGTCTCCGAACGCTGCAGAGGGGCCCTGCTCATGCAGGGGCACCCTCTCACATAGAAACCATGCACTCTGCCTTTAGGATTGATAAGGCCTGCCTTAGGAGTGACTTATAGGTTTATATGTGTGTATGCATTTAGTGATATAGGTAACCTATACCACAGCAAGGGGTGCATGCACCACCTTACCCAGGCTGCAGTAGCAGACCTGTGGTGTCAGTTTGGATGGCCTACCAGGGGTGGCATAATATATGCTGCAGCCCCTGGCAGGTCCTCTGAGGTACCTATGCCCTTGGTACATAGTATACCATATACTAGGGACTTACAAGGGCACTCCAGATCCCAATCAGAGATGTGCCTAAGGCACATGGAATACCATTTTACAGAGAAAGCAGATAGACTGGGGCCCTGAATAGCAGGATCCCAGTCCAACTAAGTCATAAACCAGCAAAACACCATAAAAAAAGTGGGGGCAACCATATAGTCAGATTCCACCTTCCTACATAACCCCCCAAACGAAAGGAGATAAGGCTAACCTTGGCCAGTTGAGCCTATATTGACTAAGTGGCCATATAAGGAAGCACCTGCACTAGCATGGTTGCCCCCTATGTTATGGTCCACTAAGCAATCCCTCACCCTAAGGGTATGAGAGGGTCTCCACCATGGGGAATCACTACCTCTGGTGTGCTTAGGTAAAGTACAAGGCTGGTGAGGTGTCTGAGTAGGGAAGTGAGGCCCTAGGAATGTTGGCCTCAGCTTCCTCAGATCACTGGTCACCATGTATGCCTGTCTTTCCATGACTGAGTTGCACTTTGCTCTAAGGGTCAACCTTTGGCTGCCTACAGCTGGGGGTTGGGTCCCTTTGGATGGAACTACTGGAGGGACATGGCAGGTTTGGAACCTTCTGGTCCCAGGTTTGCCCTTGCCTACCAGAGTCCTTCTGGGGAGGTCCCTACATAAAGGTATGGGGGATCCCTCAGTGTGTAGAGGAATTTTCACCTGGCTAGGGCTACTAGACTGGGTGCCCCTAATCTGCTGATGGGGGCTTCCTCTGGACAGGGGGCCCTGGGGGTCCACTGACCTCCCTGACCTCTGCAGCCCTGGGCTGACTGAGGCAGGGTAGAGAGGGGCAGGTTACCTGCTCCAGACTGGGTACCACCTTGGAAGGGTCCTCTGCCATCAGGGGTGTGGCCAGGCCAGGCCTGACTACCTCTGTGGCAGTTCCTTCACTAGGGGTAGGGTCAGTTCCCTGAGGAGGCTGACCCTTACCTACTGTCTGGGGGAAGAAGACTTTTCTTCAACCCTTGTGCTCTCTTTTGGGGAGAGTGGGCCATTCTTTCAGGCTCCATCTCTCCAAAGTCTTGGGCTGGGGCTGTGGCCATCACAGCCCCACTAACCTCTGCAGGGACGCCCAACATCCTAAGATGGGTTTGGTGTTCCACTTCAGCCCAGGCTGAAATTTCCAGATCATTGCCCATCAGGCAATCTACAGGTAGGGTTGGGGACACTGCCACTCTTTTGGGCCTGTGACCCCCTCCCAGCTGAGATTGACTATGGCCATGGGGTGATCTGTTCTGACACCATCAATGTTGGTCACCTGGTATTTAAACTCAGGTAAAAGCTGGTGAGGGGGACTAGTTTCCCTGCCACCATGGTGACACTAGCCCCTGTGTCCCTAAATGCCACAGCTTTCTGACCATTAATTATTGGCTCCAATCTGTACCTGCCCAATGCTATGGGACCCATGGTAAAGGTGGCAAATCCTATACCACCATCAGAGTCAGAGGAGTCTGTTGAGGGGTCCCTGTCTAAACTAGGGCCCACCTCTGTTCCTCTTGCAAAAGCACCCAACTTTTTGGGTGCACTACTCCCAACTGGAGGATTACTACTGGTAGTACCAGGAGGGTGGTAGTAGTTGTGGGAGGAACATTTTCTTTATTGCCAATCCTGGGGCAACTGGGATCAGTTTTCCAGTGCCCAGGCTTTTACAGACATGGCAATAGGGTTTCTTTTCAGGAGAGGAAGGAGTTTGGGACCCACCCCCAGAAGAGGAATTTTGGGGCCCTGTAGGGGACTTATCCTTAGATTTATCCCCACCTTTCTCTTGGGACTTAGTAGAATCTTTCTTCTGGTCACCACCCTGATTTCTAGTTTTTACTCTGGTTCTGACCCATTTGTCTGCCTTCTTTCCCAATTCTTGGGGAGAGGTCAGATCAGAGTCCACCAGATACTGGTGCAAAAGCTGGTTTTGACAATTATTAAGGATCTGCTCCCTCATAATCAAATTGTACAATCCTAAAAAGTCATGCACTTTGTTGCCATGTATCCAACCTTCCAGAGCCTTTGTAGCACAATCTACAAAATCAACCCAGTCTTGAGTCTGAGCTTTTTGGGTGTCTCTGAACTTCAACCTATACTGTTCAGTGGTTAGGCCAAACCCATCTATCAGAGCACTCTTCAAGACTGTGTAATTGTCAGCATCCTCTTCTCTTACAGTGAGGAGCTTGTCTCTACCTTTGTCTGCAAAGGAGAGCCACAAGATTGCTGCCCACTGCCTCTGGGGGACCTTCTGAACTTTACAGGCCCTCTCCAGTGCAGTTATCCATTTGTGGATGTCATCCCCACTCTGGTAGGGAGGGACAATCTTGTTTAGGTTTCTATGGTCATAAGACCTGTCCCTATCTCTAGGGATATTGCTGCCACCATGGGACTCTAGTCCCAACTTTCTTCTCTCTCTAAGGAGATCTAGGGATTCTCTATCTAAAGCTAATTGCTTTTTTCTGAGTTCCAGCTGAGTTTCCTCATACTGGACTAGCCTCTTTCTTCTCTCATGAGAGGATTCCCTCCTGTGAGAAGAAACAGAGCTCCCTATTGAGGTGCCAGAGTGGTTAGACTCCTGAGAAGGAGACCTAGACTTTCTGAGCACACTCATAATCCTTCCTGGGGGACAAAGGTGTGGTTCTCTAGATCCTCATCTTCATCTTCCCCAGAAGGGATTGGGTTTTCCAGGTCAGGGTCATTGTCACCCTCCTGGTCAGTTTCAGAGGGGGCTGGGGGTAGTAGTACCCCTGGCCCCTTCCTCATCTGCTGGCCCACCCTCTGCTCCTACCCCTTCAGTCTCTGAGGACTTACTAAGATCATAAGCCACCAACAACTCCTGGAGGTGTTGGGTGGTGGGACTTTGGCCTGTCCTTAATTTCCTCACGTTACACAAAGCTCTCAGTTCCAAGAATGGGAGTGTGTCATACTTGGAGGGAAGCTCAATGGCTTCCTGCAGGGCATCTTTGGATCCTGCTTTTAAAGACATTACTAGTGTGGTGTGGTGTATGCACTACCTACTCTAGTGTGGCCTACTAAACTCTCTTGAGTTGTAGAAAGGGTTGTGCTATCCCTTAACACACAACTCTAAGTTCAGTAGAACTTACTGATATTCTAAGCTTAAATTATATGTACCTTAGGTACCTTTAGTGGTTTTCAGTTGATCAATTCAATTGAGATTATCTGGTAAAACAATAGCAAGCTGGAATCCCACACGCTGCACACCAATGTGAGAAGTTGGCCTGGCATATGCTGTCCACTAATTATAGTGGGCACCTTGCACCAGTCCAAATCGACTCTTATGGTAGGTAGGTTAAAGACAACCTTATTGAAAGCTATCCTAGTGGTAGCTGTGGAGAGCAGCCTTCAGGCTAAGTCTTGAAGGAATGTAAAGCAGCTTGTTTTACCAGTCTATAATCTCTTGAGTGACCAAATGAAAGAGCACCACACCAGGTATATATTCAAAATATATGTATTTATTACTAAACACACCCCTCTAGTCTCTTTATGAGGCTAGAGTTCGAAGTACATAGGTTATAAGATCTTAAATCACAGTAATAGCACAAATACACGTTTGGGCCCTAGGGGCGTACCAAACCATATACCAATAAAGTGGTATGCGAACCACGACTGAACTAGACACTAGGCCTAGAGCCTCTAGAAGTGCTTGGACCACAAGGAACCACCCAAGGTAGTGACACAGGGGACCCACGGGAGACGCGTGCAGTGTAAATACACAACCGCGATACGCCGTTAACTTCTATGGAGAAAGTCGGGATCGGGAAAATAGAGGAAAGGGACACTTTAAAGAGGACTAGGACAAAACCCTTTGAGATCTAGGACTTTGAAGAGTCTCTACCCACGGGAGCACCGGAGTACTCGTGTTACCTCACCCAGGAAGCCGGGTGCATAGGTGCCTTTCGGGGTCGGGTTTCGTCGTCGGTTCTTATGGCGATCTGCTGCAAAGTGCTGCTGGCGACCAGGAGAAAAGTGTCCGGGTGGATCCAAGAGTGGATCGGAGTTCTGAAGAACCTGAAAGCAGAGGGGACAGAGTCTGGGTCACTAGCCAGTGACCAGGAGGTGATGGACGGATGCCCACCGATGTCGAGTGCTTCAGGTGCGTTGACGGTCGTCTCGTTTCTGCAGCCACGAGGTCCAGGAGGCGTTGTCGGCGACCAGGAGCAGGATTCGGGCTGGTACACGATGTCTGTCGAGTGCTGCGGTGTCGGCGACCAGATTGGACCCAACAAGCCTTGGCAACGGCAAGTCTCGATGTAGCTGAAGATCGTCGATGGTGCAGACCAGCAAGGTCTGGGGAACTCACCCAGCAAGGGTAAGTGAGGGCAGGCCTGGAGCAACCAGACTGCCAAGTAAAGAAAAGATTGGCCTTCGGTAAGGGCTACTAGCCAACGGGCTAGCGACCGCGAAGGAGCCTCGTGACGCCGCACGTGGAGCTGGCTTACGGGACACTCGTGGAGTGGGGGCCAGTGATCTTCGGTGCAGGTGGTGCTGGAGGCTAGGGCTACTCGGAGCCCAAAGCACGACTTCTTGGGAGACCCAGAAGATGGTGCACTTGCAAATGTGCTCGGTGTCCAGGGGTCACGGTCTCACGTTACCCACGATAGCCACGGGCCTCAGCTTTGCTGGGGACTCAGGGTAGCCTCGGGAAGTCTGAGAATCCACCTCTGGTGATGCGATGACTTCGGCGTCCGACGGGAGCTTCAGTGATGCGAACCGGACAGATGCTTCTTTGGTGCCTGCCAAGCAGGGAGTCACTCCTTGACCCCAAGGGAGATTCTTCAGTCCTCTAATCGTGAGTAGAGCGTCGAAGGTCCAGGATTCTGTGTCAGAGTTTCGTCCAGGTATAATCTAAAGTCCTAAGGACTGGGTTCCTACCTTTATTCCAAAAATAGGGGATGGACTACTCTGTGGCCCCACCTATGGGTGGGTCAGGGCAGAGGGGTGGCTACACCCCTTTCCCTTTGTCCAGTTCGCGCCAAAGCAGGGGCTGCAAGCCCTGATCCGGTTTGAACTGGGGTATGCACAGGGACACCAAATGTGCCCCCAGTGCAGGACTTCAAAGCACCCGAAAGTGCTCCCGCCCAGCCCCAATACACATTGTCCTGTCTGGGGAGGTGGTCACACCTCCCTGGGACAGAAACCTATTGTCCAGGCCTCCCCTGCCGGAGTTTCGTCCAGCAGCAGGAGGCCAGACTCGTGTCTGTGGCAGTAGCATCCATTTTGTGATGCCAGGGCTCTGGAAAGAAGTTACCGGACTCGTCAGAGTTAACATGCCTTTCCCTCTAGAAGGGTGGAATGCTACCCCCGCCGCCAGAATTGGCGGGGGGTAGTATTCCAAGATGTTTGACACCAAACACGACATGTTTCGGTGCAGCCATTCCATAGTTAGCATTTTACCGCGAGGATATAATGCGTTTAAGAGTATATGGTCAGGCTGCACTACAAACAGCATCAGAGATGGTCTCCGAACGCTGCAGAGGGGCCCTGCTCATGCAGGGGCACCCTCTCACATAGAAACCATGCACTCTGCCTTTAGGATTGATAAGGCCTGCCTTAGGAGTGACTTATAGGTTTATATGTGTGTATGCATTTAGTGATATAGGTAACCTATACCACAGCAAGGAGTGCATGCACCACCTTACCCAGGCTGCAGTAGCAGACCTGTGGTGTCAGTTTGGATGGCCTACCAGGGGTGGCATAATATATGCTGCAGCCCCTGGCAGGCCTCTGAGGTACCTATGCCCTTGGTACATAGTATACCATATACTAGGGACTTACAAGGGCACTCCAGATCCCAATCAGAGATGTGCCTAAGGCACATGGATACCTTTTTACAGAGAAAGCAGATAGACTGGGGCCCTGAATAGCAGGATCCCAGTCCAACTAAGTCATAAACCAGCAAAACACCATAAAAAAAGTGGGGGCAACCATATAGTCAGATTCCACCTTCCTACACTGTGCAGCATGCTGAGAAGTTGTAATTAAAAAGTGTAAGAAGCACTGAGTGATGCTGTGGTATTGTTGAGTGATGCTGTGCTGGCCCTGAGTTATGCAGTGGTTGCATTGAGTGATGCTGTGCTGCCCCTGAGTGATGCTGTGGTGGCCCTGAGTGATGATGTGGTGGTGCAGAGTGATGCTGTGGTGATGCTGATTGTTGCTGTGGCGCTGCAGATTGATGCAGTGGTAGCGCATAGTGATGCTGTGGTGGTGCTGAGTGATGATGTGGTGGTGCTGAGTGAAGCTGTGGTGGTGCTGAGTGATGCTGTGGTGGTGCTGAGTGACGCTGTGGTTGCTGAGTAATGCTGTGGTGGCGCTGGGTGATGTTTTGGTGGTGCTGAGTGATGCTGTGGTAGCGCTGAGTGATGCTGTTGTGGCGCTGAGTGATGCTGTGGTTGTGCTGAGTAATGCTGTTGTTGCGCTGAGTGTGGCTGTGGTGGTGTTGAGTGATGCTGTGGTGGCGCTGAGTGATGCTGTGGTGGCGCCTATTTAATCAGTGCTGGCTCTGATTGATGCTGTGGTTCCGCTGAGTGATGCTGTGGTGATGCTGAGTGATGCTGTGGTGTTGTCAAGTGATGCTGTGTGTTTGCTAGTTACAGTGGTAATTTAAGAATAACAGGGACAGAGGGAAATGCGAAAAGGAGCTGCAATTAAATAAAATGTATTACTCCTCAGAGCGACACGGCCGCGCGGCCGTGAAAGTGATTGCGCTTAATTTAAGAATAACAGTGACAGAGGGAAATGCGAAAAGGAGCTGCAATTAAATAAAATGTATTACTCGTCAGAGCGACACGGCCGCGCCGCCGTGAAAGTGATCATGCGCAAGATAAAATTGTAAAAAAAAAAGTAGAAATGGCACAGGTTGACCTGGGATAATTGTTACCAGATGTACATGCAGGTCACGTCAGCTCACCGTAAACTAAAAAAAAAAAAAACAACGCGACGGCAAAAGTGAAAGCAGGCTGGCGAGTGGTGTGCGATGTGCGCGCACCATGACGAGAGAGGAAAGCCAGATGGCGCCTCTGCTCGTCATTGTGCGCGTTTGTGCAATTTGCTGCAGTAGAGTCTTTTCCGTTCCTTTTGTTTGGTTGTTTAAAGCGAGGCTGGGACGGGAATAACGTGATCTATAATTATTAACTATTAAATGCCGAAAATTGTGATACTTTTTTGATATGCGTCACTACTTGTGTCTGATCCGATACAGCGCTCCATGAGTGCAAGTCATCATCGCGCCCCTTAGATCATTAAATAATAAAGCTCTCTGCACTGGGAGATATTAGCTGGCCCACAGTTCTAAATTGTGCCCTGCAAACGTCCTATAGGATTAAAAGTGCACACTCGAGTGGGGTTTGACTGAGACCTTAAAAGGTGCGGCCTCATGCTTAAAAAATGATAATATAAAGGCATAGATATATATTTATATAGCTTGACGACCAGAACTGCCAACTTAGTAACTGGGGAACCAGGTACGAGTCTCGGCGACGGCTCAACATCCTGTGATTCTGAGCAAATCACTTAATCTCCCTGTACCTAAAAAGACAAGAATAACCTTGAAGCACGAAAAAGTGTATAAGTTGTAGACTAGGCTGCCTATGCTGAGCGAGCACGTAATGGCACTGCAATCATAAGGGTGATGAAATGTTTGTGGTTTACTCCTTGTAAATAACAGTATCAGCGTTAGGAGAGACAACTGTGGCGTCAATGCAGTTGCGCATATGGGGCACGTTTTAAAAACAAGAAAGGGTGTTTGTAGCAGTGAAAAGCAAAGAGCGACACAGAGATGTGCAATAATAAAGGCAACAAAAAAACAGTAATTTGTCAAAAAAAACATAAGCTGTTTTATCTGGAACTTAAGTAAATGCTTAATTTAAGAATAACAGGGACGGAAGGAAATGCGAAAAGGAGCTGCAATTAAATAAAATGTATTACTCGTCAGAGCGACACAGCCACGCGGCCGTGAAAGTGATCGCGCTTAATTTAAGAATAACAGGGACAGAGGAAAATGCGAAAAGGAGCTGCAATTAAATAAAATGTATTACTCCTCAGAGCGACACGGCCGCGCGGCCGTGAAAGTGATTGCGCTTAATTTAAGAATAACAGGGACAGAGGAAATGCGAAAAGGAGCTGCAATTAAATAAAATGTATTACTCGTCAGAGTGACACGGCCGCGCCGCCGTGAAAGTGATCGTGCGCAAGATAAAATTGTAAAAAAAAAAGTAGAAATGGCACTGGTTGACCTGGGATAATTGTTACCAGATGTACATGCAGGTCACGTCAGCTCACCGTAAACTAAAAAAAAAAAAAAACAAGCGCGTGCGCGACGGCAAAAGTGAAAGCAGGCTGGCGAGTGGTGTGCGATGTGCGCGCACCATGACGAGAGAGGAAAGCCAGATGGCGCCTCTGCTCGTCATTGTGCGCGTAACCGCACGCTCTATGCCAGCCAAAAAGCTGTGGTCGGCTTTTTAAAGCCCACACACTAAATGTCTCGCCAGAGCAGCGCAGGCGCTGGCTCAGGCGAGACCTAAAAAGGGCATTACTTTTTGATGCAGAACCCTGTCTACTTTTCAGGTAATCAATCAATAAATCAGGGAATTTTGAAGCGCGCTATTCACCCGTGAGGGTCTCAAGGCGCTGGGGGGGGGCAGGGGGGGTGCAGCTCCGAGTTAGCGGAAGAGGAGGGTCTTGAGGCTCTTCCTGAAGGTGTGCAGAGTGGGGGAGCGTCTGATGTTGATCGGGAGCTCGTTCCAGGCCTTTGCCATGATGTAGGAGAAGGCTCTTCCACACGCTCTGGTTCTGCGGATGCGCGGGGTTTCTATGAGGTCGGCGGAGCGGAGGTTTCTCTTGGGTACGTAGAAGGAGACTCTTTCGTTGAGGTATTTGGGTCAGGTGTTGTGGAGGGAGTTGTAGGCGTGGGTGAGTAGCTTGAAAGTTGCTCTCTTGTCGACGGGCAGCCAGTGGAGGTCTCGCAGGTATTGGGTTATGTGTTCATGTCGTGGGATGCCGAGGACGAGTCTGGCCGCGATGTTCTGATGGTCTGGAGTTTGCGTAGCAGGGATTTGTTGATTCCAGCACAGAGGGCGTTTCCATAGTCCAGTCTGCTTGTTATGAGTGCATGGGTGACGGTCTTTCTGGATTTGGGGGGATCCATTTGAAGGTCTTCTGAAGGATGCAGAAGGTGTTGAAGCAGGTGGAGGCGACGGCGTGGATCTGTTGAGTCATGGTGAGGGAGGAGTCGAGTATGATGCCGAGGTTCCAGGCGTGGTCCGTGGGGGTGTGGGGGTTGCCGAGGGCGGTGGGCCACCCGGTGTTGTTCCAAGCTGAGGGGGTGGGTCTGAGGACGAGGACTTCTGTCTTCTCCGAGTTGAGCTTGAGACAGCTGCTGCTCATCCTGGAAGCTGAGTCTGGTGGCGTTGGGTTCCTTCGTGAGGGAGAGGATGAGCTGGGTGTCGTCGGCGTAGGATACTATGCTGAGTCCGTGCTGTCTGACGATGGTGGCGAGGGGGGCCATGTAGATGGTGAAGAGCGTGGGACTGAGCGACGATCCTTGGGGTACTCCGCAGTTGATCTCTGTGGGTTCGGAGAGGAAGGGCGGGAGTCTGATCCTTTGGGTTCTGCCGGCAAGGAAGGGGCGGAGCCAGTCGAGGGCGGTTCCCTGTATGCCGGCATCGTGGAGTCTGGCTGTGAGAGTGCGGTGGGAGATGGTGTCAAAGACTGCGGAGCGGTCTAGTAGGATGAGGGCCGCGGTGTGGCCTTTGTCGAGGAGCGTGCGGATGTCATCTGTGGCGGCGAGGAGGGCGGTCTCGGTGCTGTGGTTGCTGCGGAATCCGGATTGGAAAGGGTCGAGGATGAAGTTTGTCAGCTGGGCGTTGACGATCTTCTTGGTGACTTTGGCCGCGAAGGGAAGGAGAGAGATGGGTCGGTAGTTTTCCAGGTCCATCGGGTCTGCAGAGGGTTTCTTGAGGAGGGGCTTGACTTCTGCGCATTTCCAATCGCCGGGGAATGAGCTGGATTCAAAGGTGGCAATGATGGTGCGTCGTAGCTCGGGTGCTATGGCGGCGGCGGCTCTGTGTACGATGTGCGATGGGCAGGGGTCCATGGGGGCTCCTGAGTGAGTGGTGGTATCTTCAGTGGTGACCGGGGTCCAGGCAGAGATGGTAGGCTGGCTGTCGTCGCTGGAGGAGGGAGTGGATTCTGGAGTCTGTTCGCTGAAGTTGTCGTAGAGGGCCTTGATTTTCAGATGGAAGTAGAAGCCGAGCTTGTTGCAGAGGTCCTGGGAGGGTGTGACGTCCGTGGCTTCGCTGTGGGGTTTGGTGAATTCCTGGATGATGCTGAAGAGTTCTTTTGAATTGCTGGAGTTGGCGAGGATTTTGTTCCGGATGAAGGTCCTTTTGGTGGATCTGATGAGTTGGTGGTATTCTGTCATGGCGTTCTTGTAGGTGGTCTGGTCTTTAGTGGTTTTTCTGTTTCTCCATCGCTTCTCGACACGTCTGCAGGTGCGTCTGGATTCTTGGAGGTCGGTGGTGAACCAGGTGGCCTTCATGGGGCAATCTGTCGGGTAGATAGAGTTTTGCATAAAAACCCATAGGTGGTTGCTTGGGAACGCCCATGCACCACCTGTGGAACGCCCCTTGGTGCTAAGTAATGTAAAGCAGTGCTAGGTGCTGCTTTGCGCTACCTTAAAGTGAAATGCCATATTGCAATGGAAAGCAAATTGGAAATGCCAGATTGCAATGGAAAGTAATTTGGAAAAAAAGATTTTGCTTCGATTGCATCACTTTTGTGATGCAAACACGGCTCAAAATGTTATTAAATATACTCCCAGGTGTACAAACTCCGACTCCCACACTAATACTACATCCCAGATATACTACACCAAGGGTAACGCTAATTCTAATTGTAGCATTACTGATGTGGTTTACCAACATACATTGTAATGAGGACCTTAGTGTGGTAGACAGACAGACAGACAGACAGACAGATAGATAGATAGATAGATAGATAGATAGATAGATAGATAGATAGATAGATAGATAGATAGATAGATAGATAGATAGATAGATAGATAGATAGATAGATAGATAGATAGATAGTCAAGTTTCACAAATTGTGTTTTCAATGTGCACTTACAAAGAAGGGTGCTCGGACTTTACGCAGGGTAATGGGAAGATCATGCCACAAAAAGTCCTCAAACAATCTGACTCTCAAGATATATTTTGACATGGGGGAGATTAGAATTTGCAGGGTGAAGGATACTTGGTTGGATATGTGGGAGCAAAAGGGTACCCTAAAATTAAGACACCTCAATCAAATTTCCCACAATTTCCTGGATTAGAGATGGTGTTAACCTCAATTTTATAAAGCAATGTGTCCCCACATCAAGGCATCTCTCAACACACCAAATCAAACAAAATACAGTTAAATAATTAATTTGATATTAAATGGAAATTGAGTGGGCAAAATCAATAATTGAGTTCTAGATCAATAAAAGATTAAAGGGTTTTATTACAAAATCCAAAAATAAGTGGTTGAGAATAAATGCCATGAAGCTCACTGGTACTGATGTTGTTGGTTGGTAGTGCACTGGATCCCTGCTAACCAGTCCCCAGTGCCAGTGCTCTTTCCCTAAAACCAAAGACAAATGCTTAATTGTAACCCAATAGCAAGGACTTTAGCATCACTGTAAGTAAGTCCCTGGTAAATGGTACCCCTGGTACCCAGGGCATGGGTACTAAAGAGGGTCCCTAAGGGCTGCAGCATGTATTATGCCACCCTAAGGGAACCACACACAAACTGCATGCAGACTGCCACTGCAGGATGTGTGAAATGGTAGAAGCCATTCCAAAAACACAACATTGCCACCTCCCTGTGTGCAATGCCCAAGTACACTGCATGCACTATATGTACGTCACCCCTACAGCAGGCCTTAGAGCCCTAAGGCAGGGTGCATTATATTACATGTGAGGGCACATCTGCATGGGCAGATATGCACCTGTGATGTCTAGTTCCATTGCTAGAAATTGCAAGTGATGGCTTCACTGAAAATACAGATGTTTGGTATCAAACATCTTGTCTTAATAAATCCGTACTGATGCCAGTACCGGATTTATGAAGACATGCACCCAGAGGGCACCTTAGAGGTGCCCCCTGTATCCCTACTAGTGACTTAGTATGCTGGCTGACTGGTACCATCCAGCCTGCCACCACAGATGAGTTTCTGCCCCCCTGCAGGTGAGAGCCCACACTCTCAGAGGCCAGGAACAATGCCTGTCTGGCTGAAGGTGATCACACCTCCTATAGTAGGATGGCTAGTGAATTTAGCATTTCAAGGCCAGAGGCTTCAAAGCCCATGCCGCCTTTGATATGTGACCATGGCTTCCCCCCAAACCTGGGGAATGCCACCCCCTGCCCTGAGGCCCATTTGGCACCAGAGCAGGGGGGAAATTAGATATTCAGGAGGCATGTTTCACTTACAGGCTAGTCAAATCCTTAAAGTGAACTACTTGAAGAGGACAGCCAGAGATGGGTTTCACCATCTTGGTTTTGGTGAAAATAGAGAATTCTGGGTCAGGGTTATGCCCACTCCCCACAGGAAGTGGTCATATAGGGGATGTAGTCACCCCAGTAGTAAGTAGCCCAATGGCTACTAACATATACTCCCCTAAATGCCCCTAAATTGAGTATTTAGGGGTCCCCGGTCACCAGAGCAACAGATTTGTCTACCTGTGAACAGAAGAAGGATAAAGAAAGCCGACATTGTGAGAACAGAGGACCTGCACTGAAATTGGTGACAAACCCTGCCTGGCTGCTTACAGCGCTTTAACAACCACTTAGCATCTCCCTTGGAGTGGAGGAGCCATGCCCCTGCATCTGCAGGCACTGACCGCACTTGTCC
Organism: Calotriton arnoldi; assembly: GCA_963921515.1. Lineage (NCBI taxonomy): Eukaryota > Metazoa > Chordata > Amphibia > Caudata > Salamandridae > Calotriton > Calotriton arnoldi. Next base: position 40,111 of record CAWUFW010019333.1, read on the forward strand.
GGTACATCGTTTTGCTGGTGATCGGTGCCACCGAGGGAGCACCACACCAGGAGGAGGTTTTCGTGGTTCCAGGAGGTCGGCCCCATCTCTCACTGAGTTTCAAGACGCCAGACCCTCCAAGAGCCCCCCTGCACCAATGCCCTGGGTACCTGAGCACTTGCAGCAACCAATGCTTGCTAGTGTCCAGCTCAGAAACCACCACTGTCAAAGCTGACCTGCATGATGAGGGACTTCAGGACCAATGAGGCTCACACGAGATTGGCCCTGCTATTTTGTTTTCCTCCCTTCTACGTGTCAAACCGAGAACCGTGAGAGCCTCCAACACAAGTGGGCAGCTGGCCAAACACCTTTGCACCTGAGCCCCACAGCCCGGGTTCACAACAACCGACTGCACCCCCTTGCTTTAAAGACCCTCACGAGTCGAGCCCCCTTTGGGTTCTGCCGGACTTGTGCCCAAGTACCCCCTTGCAGCCTTTGTTTTCAGGTGCCCATTGCTTTCTACGGTGTAGCGCTCAAAGCAACCAATCCATCCAGCACCTTTGCAGCAGGACACGCCACAGCAGGTAAACTAAAACCGCTAGTGGTTCTTTGGACCTTGGCCCCCTAGCACCTTAAGTTCCAACGGGCACTTTCGAACTTCGACTACAAGTTTATGTTTGCAGTATATGTCTTTTCTCCCATAGGATAACATTACCGAGGTCGAGGCTCATACTTCAAAAAACGTTATTTGAGTATTTTACTGTTTTCTTGTAAAATCCATAACTCTGAATGTACTTACCTAATTCCGATGATCTTGGTGTCTAAAAAAGATATAAAAATCTGTGTTATTTTTCTTCATTGTTCTTGGATTTCTTCTTGAGTTTGTGCCTCATTTATTGACTCTGTGTGTACAACAAATACTTAACACTCCTCTATGAGAAGCCTAAGCTGCTCGACCACACTACCACAAATAGAGTACTTGGGGTTATTAAAGTAAGCCGTTTAAACCAAAAAGAATCATCTGGACTTTTTGCATGATCTGCCCCTACATCGCCACTACTACATAAAAAGCCAGCTTCCTACACCAATGGGCAGCAAAATCAGAAATGAATCGGAAAGCATACCTAGGAGAACAGGAAAACCTTATCCAGATCTCTGAGTCACCCCTAAAATCAAGGAATTTTTGTACACAATTCTTCAATAGAAAATGAGACCTTTTGTAGAATCATTGTAGTGTGAGCAAGTGTATAATTTCTGTAGAAAATCAGAGCACAAGAAGAATAAGCGTCACTTTACCTTAACACCTAAGCACTAACCCGCTACACACACAATCTTTAATATTCTCCATCTCAATTTCTTCTTCTCGTTTTCATTTCAATAATTTTTCTTTTATCTTTACACCCATAATTTTTAAACAGACACCTAGAAAATCTGAATAAAAGAAACAAAACAATTGTAAAAATCATTATAATAACTATAAGAGTTCCAATTAGTGTCAAAGTTCCCCCTCCAAGATTATCAATCCATTCATCAACCTTGCTAAAACCTTTCTCTATCTCACTAACCCAGGTATCTACAATCTCGTACACACCATGCTCTTCTAAAGCTTGGGGTTGACAAGAGAGATTAGTAACATTTTTTATGTATTGACTAATAACCCTGCTGTTATCAGGTATGAAAGTGCAACATTCCTAAACCTTCAGTACCTTGCAAACACTGCCTTTGTTCACAAGAAGCATATCTAGCACTAAATGGTTTTGTAGTTCCTTTGTTTGTGTGATTAACTCATAATTAATTTGGGTTAGGGCTCCAGCAGTACTCGAAGCAAGCCTGTACACCAGTTTCTTTCACTGCTCCCTTTCTCCCACATATTCAACTTTCCCTATTATTAGAGGTTCATGATGCACCATACACATCTCATCCTTTCTCTCAGTCAGAAATCTTTATTTCGGTAAAATACCATAAAAGATACAACAATCAGAACGGACATCATACTTTCCGATTTGAAACAACATACAAATAAACGTTAAAAGAGGTGCAATTATAAAAAATTACAAAAATTGACAAGACAACAACAGCATACACAGGATACCTAAACAACAATTAGCGTGTAATTCATGGCTGTTGGTGCCGCAGACAAGCCAGAGGATTCAATACGAAGTAACTGGGACCCAGAAAGTGCAAATGCGCTCATAAAATGTATACAGTGGTCATATCCTGAGTTAAAATTCCAAAGCATGAAGTAAACAAATTCGTAAGATTACCTAAAAAACTTCAATGTTTACACGAGATCAAGAATACAAGATTAAAATTTGTCGGTGTTAAGAGATAAAACATGTATTTACATCTAAAAAGATTAACCATTGTGGCAATTAGTCTTAAAAGAGCGAGTCGTCACATCAATGGCTCTCAGGGATAGGTAAGGATATTAACAGTGATCTCCTTCTGATTGCCCAGAAGTGGCCCAGAAATTTCGCAATTGCGCAAACAAATAAAGGTTTTGCATCTGATTTCAATATGCGCAGGGCCACTCTGTGATCTCGGGTCCCAAATTGTCTACAAACTGGGACGAACCTCTTGCCCCTGGGTTTCGCATAGGCTGTGCACGCAAAAAGAACATGACCTATCGATTCGTTTTGGCAGGGACAGCAAGGGCAGCCCTTGGGCTGGGCTTTATTAATCTGCCAAGAGTTTGTGAAAGCATTGATTGGCAAACTACCATGCCTGAATTGGATATAGAGCTTCCTGTCGGCTGGCACCTTAATGATATCCAAATAACTTTCAAGGGAGCGGCAGGTTTTCAGATCTCTAAATTCTTCTGTTAGTCTGCCCTGGTTGCTTTTGCACTGTGCTGTCTGCTCAACCCATGCCCAATATAATGATTTGATTTGGCCTCTGGTGATGGTTGGTGGGCAGCCAATACTATGTCCTGGCAGACCAATGCTGTCCAGGAGTCTTTTAACGTGTTTGATCCAGCCAATTTGTTTTGTGGTGTGTCGCTAATGGGTTTGATGCCCAGATCAAGCTTTAATGGGCAGAGAGGGGTACTTTGCGGGAGAGATACCAAATTTCTAAGAAACTTGTTCTCCATTCCTGAGAGGTCGCTTGCACTTACCATGTCCCACAGCTCAGCCCCATATAGGGCACTACCCACGGCCTTGCAGCTATATTATTTCAATGCGGGTGCTATTGGCTTAGTACAGGAAAGGCAATGCTCCTTCCTCAGAGCCTCGGTTACCTGGGAACATTTGAGGAAGGCCTTATTAAGATGGGATTTCCAGGCCATACCCTCCGATAGTTTAATTCTCAGGTAATCGAAGGAGCTCACTCTCTCAAGAGGAGCATTGTCCAAAAACAGGTCTCCTTTAAAGGTCTTATGGGGGTTCAGCAGCATTAACTTAGTTTTGGAGGTGTTAATTTCCAAGCCCCTCCAATCATAAAAGATCTTAAATTGGTTCAGTAATTTTTGTAGACCCATGGGAGTTTTTGAAACAAGAACAGTGCCATCTGCAAATATTTTTTGGTTTGCTAGCGAGGGGGCATCTGCTGAGATAGCAGATAGAAGCTCAGCCACTTGATTAATGTAGAGTGAAAAGAGGGTTGGGGCCAGGACACAACCCTGTCGAAACCCCGCTGTATTTTAATGGGATCAGTGACATGTCCCTGGCCACCCCATCTCACCCGGGCGAAGTTCTCTTCATGTAGCCTGATGATAAGTGCCAGAATTCCCGGGGGCATGCCCATGTTCCTAAGCACCCACCATAGTTTGTCCGTGGGGACAAGATCGAATGCTGATTTTAAGTCAAAAAAGGCTATACATGGCTCCCCTTCCCCAGCAGAACCACCTTCCATTACAGCATGAAAAGGCGAAAAACTTGATCGATTGTGCCAGTCTTCCGTTGGAAACCTGCTTGGAGCGGAGAGAGGATGTAATTCTCATCCATCCACTCCTGGATCTTGGTTAGGAGTGAACGGCAGAAGACTTTTTGGGCACAATTGATCAAGCTGATTGGCCGGTAGTTGGAGGGGTTGGCCCTGTCACCCTTCTTGAAAATGGGAATCACTTCGGTCCCTTTCCAGGATTCTGGAATTGTCCCCCTGCCAGCGATGTCATTGGAGAGTGCCAATAGGTAAGATGCCCAATTCTCCCTATCTGAGCGGAAAAGGTCTCCTGGTATGCCGTCTGGCCCCGGGGCTTTAGCAGGTATGATTGCCTCCAGGGAGGCCAAGATTTGCTCTCTAGTAAACGCGAGGCCATGTATTAATTGGCATTGGTCAGGCGAAGTCAGTACCCTATCTTCAGTGCAAGTAATGGAGTAGAGTGCACCAAAATGGTCTTGCCACATATTTGCTGGGATGTTAATAGCCAGAGGGGGTGACCTTTCAAATTTGCCCTTTGACAAGAGCGACCAAATCAGCCTGGTGTCTGGATGTGGAATGGACTCCCCAAGTTCTTCCCATCTCCGTTCGTCCCATTCTCTCTTTGCCTTTGTTTGTGCCAATTTATAATGCCTCCTTAGTTCACGTGTCAAGGCGATGTCCCTATTTCTTATAGCTATGGACAATCGCCTTCTTAGCACTCTGCACTCCCTTGTGAACCACAAATTTGTTTTCGGTATTCTTTCCTGGGTTAGCCTATCCCCGCGTGAATGGACAATAAGGTTTTTGGCCATATGTTCAAAAAACTTTGAGTGTAGAGCGCTACAGCTTACTACTATGCTCGATTCGTCAGGTGCAGATGACAATACCCCCAGGTGTGTTTCTAAATCGCTTTCTAGCGTTTTAAGCTTAAGATCGTTTGCCATAATCACGGGCCATTTGAGTCTACGCTTATCGTTTGATGGGGTCACCTCCTTGGTGATAAGTGTGACAAGATCTACCCCTTCCTTTTCTCCCCATGGGTGTTCAATAATCAGACTGAGACGATTGTGATCACTTTCACAGGTCGGGATAATGGACATATCTTGTACTAGTGGCCATAGTGTGAGGTCCACAAGTATGTAATCTATCCGACTAGACCCATTGGGCCCAGTGAAGGTCATCCCCCCTCCTTTGTCAGAACAGGTTCTCCCATTAGCTGCCCGTAGCCTATATTCCAGGGTTATAGCATTCAACTGCAGGGCCGCGTGCAACCACTTTTTTATTAGGGGAAGCTCCAATGTTGGTACCAGCCACCTTTTATCCTCCTTGCTGACCTCGTGTATATCATCCCAATCGAGTGGTTCAAAAGTGTCATTAAAGTCGCCACCCATAATTATAGGGGGACTGGATTGCTTGGCGTCCAATATCTCATCCAGGGCCTGGAGAGTAAGTGATCTACCTCCTCTAGAGCTCCTGGCGTAGACATTAAAGATGTCAATGCTTTTACGCCTGCCACTCTTTAGCCTGATTCCAAGGATCCCGGTTTACAAAATGTCATAAAGCCCGGAATAAATATAGGAGTTAAGCTCCAAGTTTCTTGCGAAATGCATATCTCATGTCTGCTAATGAACTCAAGCCAATGAGGGAGGTTGAGCTTTCCCCTTATGCCCGCCACATTCCATGACGCTATTTTCAACTTCCTTATATCTGTGATCTGGGAAAGGGTCTGGGGGGGGGTGACGAATCGGCAGTTTCAGCCAAATGAACAGTTGAATGAGTACGTATGGTAATATCTCTGGTCTGTGTATCGTCTCCCGTTTGCAGAACAATGTCTGCGTCTAGGGCAAGCTGGGTATTGAAAGCCGTTGGCTCATTTTCTGGGGAAGGATCCTCCTGTCCTGTAAACATCGTAGGAATGATGGAATCAGAACAGATGTTGGAAAAGTACACAGGTTCCTGTAGGAGCTCGTGTGGTAGTCAGTCGTTCTGGGCTAGGGACGAAAGAGGAAAATCCCCTAGAGGCAACATAGTGGTCTTCGCTGAACTCACCAGGCTAGGGATGTTCAGCTTCAGTTGGATGTTTGTAGTGGGTGGAGGGTAGGTTCTAGCTTCAAGGGCAACTAAATTCTGTACTAGGTGTTCACTAGCTAGGGTGAGCTCTATTGCGTCAACGGTGATGTTGGGTAAGACGCGTCTTCTTGCCCTCAAGATGTCATCTCTTATTACAGATCTACATCCCCTTATGTACCTGATCCAGTGTAAGCTTTATTTTTTAGGGTTTCACCACTTTCAAATTTGATGTTATTGCAGTCAACCTTCGGTACATTGACCATGTGGATAATACACTGAGAGACAGGATGAGGGGTTGGGTGGGGCCGAGAAAGTAGAGGCACCATGCTGCGACCTGTACTTGGGCATGGTAATTCTCGCTCCATAGCCATCCTAGGTCCTGTTATTCCCCTAGTGGTTCCCCTAGGTTCCCCCGAGAGCCCTCTTGATGTTTGCCATGCGTGGTTGTTTGGTTGCAGGGGACCCTATCATGGTGACCTGAAATACCCATCAAGGGTGCGGAATTGGTGTTGAAAGCATTGCGTTGTGTTTTCGTGCTATCTGAAGTGTGGCTGGTCATGTTCATGTTTGTTGCGGTGCTTGGGGGGGGCATAGATGGAAGGCTTTGCTCTTCTAATGTAAGATACAGTCTCGACATGATGTCAGTCAAAGCCCCTATAGTTTCTTTAAGAGCTTCTATCTCCCTCAGTAAACCTATATTAGAGGGTGGTAATTTATTGGCTATCGACTTACTGCCACGGTGTGGGCTCATGTTTGGCCTGTTGGATACTAAGCTCGTGTCTCCCGAGCCTTCTTTGCCGGTTGATACATCAATTAAGGATGGTTGCTCTGCAAGAAGGGTAAATCGATTACTAAGGGGGAGAGCTGCTAGCAATGCGCATTCAGTCATGTGGGATTCACTCGTTGGGATAATAGAGGACTCTTTATGTACTTCTGGTGCTTTCAGGGAGTGAGTCTTGCTGAAGCCTTTTTGAATAGGCTTGGTATGTTCCCGTACCCAGTATTGGTATGTTCCCGTACCCAGTATTGGTTGACACAGGTGGAGTATGTGCTTGAGGAGCCTTGGGAATGAGACTAGAAATATCAGAAGAGGGTATGGATGTCGAAAGCAATCCCTCACAGTCTAATAAAATGTTGTCAATGCGATCCAACACATCGGTCCAATGCTCCCCGACCCTCCCTGGCGCAGGACTAATGTTCTGAGTGCGTTTCTTTGTCTTTTTCTTCTCAGCACCAACCGTCCTACCCTTAATCACTTTCCTTTTCTCCATAATAAGGAAAATACAGTACAATGAGAGGTAGATGCAATTTGTCTAATGAGGGCCAGCAACGTCAAATAGAATGCAGTACCTTTATAAGGGAAACAGTCCAAGTCCAAGTCCGAATCCAAGGCCTTGCGACGCAGATCTCAGGGAGTTGGCCCAGCCCGGCCTCGGACGGGTGCAGGCGGCCTGCCCTTGGCCCGGGCACGGCTCGGGCACGCCCGCGCGCGTCTCGCGCTGCGGGAGCCCTGGTCAGCTTTTAAGCATCTCCTGGCACTTGAAAACGCGTGGGCGGCTCCTGCCGTGTTGCCGTTTGGGGGATGGAGTCCCCGGCAGTGTGGAGATGCTGGCAAGTGCTTGCAATATGCAAAAGGGCTCCTTCCTCTCGTTTCACTCAGGCTCCACTAGCCCGTGCTCCGCTGATCCAGGGTCCTTCCCCCTTCCTTATGAGCTGATCACTGCCTTGTTACTGGGCTGTGCTCGTTTCCTCCCCGGGGGCCCTCTTGTTCCAATCTCAATTTAGGATGTAGATTTGACAATCTAAATTCTTTTTCTTCTTTCATCTGTTCGCTTATCTTTCTATTATCTCCTCAATTTCTCACAATTTTTACTCTCCTCTCATTGTTTTATTCTTTTGTTTGCATTCTTCTTTACTTAAGCTACACATATTACCCTATTAGTATTTTTGATTCCATGCTCAATTTGTGTAATTGTTTTAAAAAATGTATCATACTTATGACCCTTGTTAATAACTTTACCTTCAGAGATTTGTAGACCCTTCAAAAAGATGCTGACATCTGATGGATAGGGAGGCAAAAACTAATTCTTGTTAAATATACTAAAACACACAGTACAGGAAAGGCTGTAAGAAATAGGAATCGTTAAATACATAGTGCCTTCACCTGTAGAAAAGGGAAGAAAATTGAACACGTAATAGTTTGTAACATTTTAGCATAAATATTATCTTGAAATCCACTAAACTTTCCCTACGTCTCAGTATGTTATGCTTCACTTCATCTTATACTGTAGACATTTCAATTTTTGTGTAGACATATCTCACCAGAGAAAGTAGGCATAACAACAAGAGAACTAAGACTATTAGTATTATTGGTAATGTAATCAAACTAATAATTCTACAGCATTTGCTGTATTACATTTTCTATCAAGACCACAAACTAAATTATTGTGAACTCCAAATTCTAAACTCTTCTTCTTTTCTTCTTAACAATAATCAATACTTAACTTTAAAATCTTTTTTTCAAAAGATTATTTCAGTTCATGCTCTCAAAAGATTATTTTTCCTCCCATAGATTAGATTCGAATTTTCACTTTTATCTTTGTCTTTAACAGTCTTTTCAAAACTTCAAAGTGTTTCTTCCTCCTCTACTGAGCCACTTTCAATGTCACTTTCAAATGTGTATTTACACTGATGTATTTGACTATGGATCTCTGGTTCTGACTCTTCTTCCTCCTTAGACACAATGGAGCTAGATATACCCATTCAGGCCATGCATTCATTTTGAGATTTCTGTCTTGCTGGTCTTTTAGCAACTGGTGACTCACTTTCACTGTTTTCGTATCTTAATTCAATTACTTAAGATTCCTCATTGATTGACTTCAGTCTCTTTTGTTGTCAGTGCTTTCTATTGCAGGTTGTGTTCAGTGACTTAATTTTCCTTAACCTTTTCTTCTCTAATAATCACTGCTGAAACTTTTCCATTCACCAATGAATTTGAGCTCTGATCAGCTTCACCAGCGCAATTTACAGTGAACTGTTTTCTTCCACTGGGGGTTCTTGTGACTCAAATTTTCAACTGACATTTTTCATCATACGTAGAAGAACAGGTAAGTCTTCACCAAATCTCTGGTTACCCCCAAAATTAAAGGGGTTTTCTACACAATTCATTCACAGAAAATTAGAACTTTTGCAGAATCATTGTGGTATGAAAGAATGTATCATTTCTTTATCAAATCACAGCAAAAGAAGAAAAATTTCACATTACCTTAACACATAAGCACTAACCCACTGCAAAAATAATTATTCAGCACCCTCTATGCTAATGTAGTCTAGAAATGTTCAAACAAACACTTTACATTTACAATGACACACTATTTGAATAAATAGGTCTCAGTGGCGTAATGGAAGGCATGGCAAATATGAAACATGTTCCTAGTTACATTCGAGCTAAGGAAAGTTCTCCATGAGAACAACAATAGCAATGAAAATATTCTAATATATTTCAACTAGACTGTGTGCTGCGGAACTTATGGGGAAGAGGATGGGTGCAGGGAGGAAACACAGAGTGAGTGACAGAGATGATTTCTGTTTTAGTCAAAATGGTGTTTTGCACAGAAATGTGGCCTAATTTATATACATTAGAAAACACACTTCTACACATCATAGAAAACTCATTTAAAAGGTAATCACATTAAATCTGTCTGTATATGTGAAATGTAGTGTGAATTGTATTATGCCCTTTTGTTAATAATGCACAAAAAATAGATTCATAAAATTCTCTTACAAATGTAACATAATGAGATGGAAGAGCTGGAAGTGTAAGGGGCATATTAGCAAGCCCCTTATCGCCGCTTTTGCGGCCGTTTTCGGCCGAAAAGCGGCGACAATTATATCGCGGTATCACCAAGGACACGCTAACAGGCCTTAGCGCCTGTTCCCTGGTGATAGCGCCTGTTTCTAACGCCTTGCTTCGCATCGCTAATGAGATGCGAAGTAGGCGTTCTGACATAACTCCAGGGGAAATCATCGCTAACACGGCTCCGGGCTATTAACAAGGATGCCCCGGACCCGCGTAGCGACAATGAAACGCACGCTAAGCCCCCATTAACGCAGGAATTTAAGAACTGCTAAATTCCTGACTTATGTATTTATTACATGGGGGTGGATTATTGTGATACGACCACAGGGTCGTATCAGCAAAACCAACACCGTTTGTACTGCAACATCGCTGGTTTTTCAGCGATGTTGGCTATTTCCCAGCTATCGCTGGAATATTCATCGCCATAGTGCTAATTGTTGCTAATACAGCGTTAGCGTGCGATATATTCCAGCGATAGCCGGCGATATAAAAAATCACGCTAAGCAGGGTTAGCGATGATTATCGCCTCTTCTAGCTAATATGCCCCTAAGTTTCCTTGTTGAGCTTTGAAGGCTAGTAAAAAGAATGGTATGTTGGTTAATGTATTTGAGAAAGAAACATATTGTCTGGAGTTTATGTAGTACGGCAGGTCATGCCTATGGAGGTTAAAAAGAGTCCCAGTTGATAAAATGAGGTGAGATTTGTCAGTACCTGACTTCTTAGTCTATTATCAGGCCACGCAGTTGAGGATTTTAATTGAGTGGCCTAAACTTGGCACAGATAAAGTCTGGCCTCACATGGAAAAGGTACTGATGGGTAGATCCTTTTGGGATGTTGCCTGGATGGATCGGGGATAGACTGGGCTTTACAAATAAGGCTCCCTGTTTTCCGTTTTTACTTATTTTACAGATACATGCAGACAGAAAGCCATTTATTTTCCTGTCTGTATTTATTTTTAATTTTGGATATAAACAGAAATTGGGTTGTTTTTGAGTGATTCTAAATGCTGTCACTTGTGACTGCCAGGCCAATAGCTGTGTGGATTAACAGGTAAGAGATATAAAAAAGAAAGACATTTCAATAAAAAAGGGTTAAATACCTTTTGCTATGCACAAGGTGGATTCTAAAATGTGCATGTTTTCATGTAAGTTGATTTATGTATCATCTGTGGATGTTCATATCACTGAAACCTGTCAGGCATTCAAGCCTGAGTGCACATTTATCAGTTAAATAAATGTGGAAATATACTAGTTTCAGCTTCATGTTTTCACAAAAACCAAAATAAATATGGATAAATACAGAAACAAATAGAAATGTAAAAAAAAACATAAAACTATGAGCCCTATTTACAAATTACCAATGCATGCCTAGGAACCCCAGTATGCACATCATTGAATATGTGGGATGGTGTCACTGCAAAACTGACGTTCAGCTCCTTCCCATCCCCATGTACTCCTATTTTCTTTAACCCAGGCACATCTCTTGTTCTCCAATCTGGCCCCTTTGATAGATGGAGGGATTGGGGCTGTAGATGTATAAGGGATATATATAAATAGAGGTAAGATTAAATCCTCTCGATTTTAGTGTTGATGAAACAACGCCTTTAATATGCCCAAATATAGCACTGTGTTATGCATCCAACAATTAATTAGGCTGAAATAAGAGATGGGGCAACTCTCTGAAAATTCTTCACCACACTTACGAACTACTAAGGGGGTCACATCCAAATTGTACAAAATACTGTTGGCGCATATCATGATGCCACTTTCTGCTCTGCGGTGCGCCAGCCCAGAAGGGGTGTATGCTCTTCCTCTTGGCATCTTCAGTGCATACATTAATTTAAAATATCTGCAAGTTGATGCGTGTTTTGCTGATAGCAGAGCTGAAAAAAAAACGCCGGGCAGGAATTGCCTCTTTGTGTTTCTGAGGTCTACTGTCAGAAAAACATGTTTTAACACAGATATTTTTCAAGTTAATGTCCTAGCTGAAACGCCAAAAGAAGAGCTCTGACCCCTTTTTCGCTGGCACTGAGCAGAAAACAGCATCATGAAACAGGTCAGGGCTCCTATCACCATAAATGGGAGAAAAGTCTTCGCAGAGAGATTGCTGATAGGGAGTGGGGATTAATTTGGAGATTTCAGTAAAAGCACAATGTGCATGTTGAATAGAGAATGTGATGTTGAATTTGTACTACACAACTGAGACTTCACTGTATGTTTACGACGTGGCCCTGGGTGTTGCAGAGACAGTGACAAAAGGGGTTATGTCTTACATATATGGTAGTCTTGCCCAGTACTCACTTTTGGAGGGAGGTGATTCTTATATTGAGCCTTGTGGCGGGCTGTCCACTACTTGCTGACCCTGGAATGATATTATTGGGCTTGCAGCCTACCTTGGGTAGGGGGGACAGCTAGGTGGATGGATCTCATCCTGATTTGGTAATGTCTGTTTGTGGCAAAGGCCACAATAGCTATGGGTGGAAAAATGGGGAGACCTCCTATTTCACTGTGTGATATAAGAATTGCAATGTCCATGCTGTGGAACAGCTCGTGGCGAATGTGAGGAGGGAACCTTTGAAGTTTAATACTATCTCTGACCTTGGAGCACTAGATGTACTATGAGAAGCCTTTGAAGAATACTGACAACCACTTGAGTAGCCTATCAATGTGGACCAACCTTGGCATTAGGGTCTGGTGCCATCAAGGTATTAATCTACTCTCCAGGGCTCCGAGCGGATGTTAAGGGCTTTAGGGTATTGGCTGTGGGTGGGAATACTATGGAGAGAGACAGAAGGTAGTTGGGGAAGGGGACTCTATTAATGGGGACTACGTGTCCCAGAATGTGCAGGGGCTAAGGAGGCTGTCTTTTCCACCATCACACCTGCTGCCACTTGTTGCTGCCTACAAGCGCTATATAGCACATATCCAAGACCAGCAGCGCCGGATGCACTCGGACCCAGAGCGCCCGTCTACGGCCGGACGTGGCTGGGCAGGGCCCAATCTCTTGGCTCCTTGTTATTTCATCAAGGTTGCCTTGTGGATTGCTGTTTATTAATAGTCTGAAGGCAGTAAGTGGCCTTGTGCTCGTTGACTTGTTTGCTCATATGTGGATCCATCTGACCGGGATCAGCTGATTTGTGTGGTTTGGCATTACCGTTGATCTTTAGAGTTTCTATGGTCTTGTGCTAACGCCATGGGGAAGAAGAAGGTGGTAAACCCCAAACCCACATTGGGCCCTAAAGGCACGACTATAGGCGCTTTTCTGGTGAAAGCTGTGACAGTCATTACCAAGGAAATTAATCTGACGGAGCATCATTTATTCTTGCATCACCTAGGTTTGCCATTCACGCTATTGCCTCTTGATATCAATACTGAGGCTTCAAAGGGTCATGCCGATCCTTTGGATAATGAGGAGGTTACTGTACCACCCCTGCTGTTGGTCCCTCTGTGATTGTAGTGGCCCAGCAGTCCCCATGTAATCGTACTCCTGCTGCCAAACGTAAGCGTAAGTCTAGGCAACTGACCCCCAGGCCGGAGGTCATCCATGTTAACAATTCTGGTAGCCCGCTGCTTTTAATGGGATATTTTCTGGATGTCAATGACTATTTGGCCTGGATGCCTATAATGTCCAAAGTTGCTGCTATTATAAATGATTGCCTGGCCCCAGTTAAGGAGAGACTAGATAAGCTTACTGAGGAGGTCAGTAAAATTTCAAAGTTTCATCACCATCCTAAGCTTTCTCCTACGGATGCAGTATTGGTATCGGCCATTACTACAAGGTCAAGCCCCACGCCTGCTTCTACTGTCCCCCAAACCTTCTTCTTTTACTAGATCAGCAGTGACCTTACCTGCACATCCCCCTGGTTCTAGCTCTTTCAGCGTGTCACTGAGGCTATGGACCTGAGGGGAGCAGGTGATCTGGTTGCTTTCTCATACTTCCCATGTGCTGATCCCTCCCGCGCTCATCAGGATAGGCCTACAACCATCAAGAGTTTATTGACCTGCCTCCAGCTGCTACTCCTTTTATTGTGGTGTTGGGGAATGTCCCCCTCTTATCACAGAGGTGAATGAGTCTTTTGTCCAGTTGATAAACAAGGTGAAGCACTGGATCGGCCTTCATTCCAATCATGGCCTCTTTATTCATGAGCATATAAATATGGTGAGAAGCGTGAGCTGGTTGGGGAAAGGTGACAGAGCCTACGAGGGGGATTCGGTGGTGGTGAATTTGAACCGACCCTTGGTTGCTGCACAAGTTTTTGCTGCAATCAGTTTTAGCAGATGCAGTATCCCTTCTTCCATTCAAGCACTTCCTTTGGGTTTCTTTTATAGGCCGGAGATTGTCTGTTTGGCTTCACAGACCTCAGTAGGTCATCAGGGCCTTGGACCGCCTATGAACTTTTCTGTAATTCCTCCCCTGGAGTCTGTGAACTGTTTTGCCCCTCTGAGTGCTTTGGATTCTTGCGATTGACTGGCTCCTCAAACTCATTTTGTTAACTCAGTCAGTCTCATTGGTAGCAGCCCTCACGTCTTTGGGGCGCGTTCTGCTGTGTGTCAACGTAATACCTTGAACCTAGTAATCTGGAATATCACTGGACTAGCTTCGAAATTTAGTGATCCGTATTGCCACGTTCTTATTAAAAAATGTAATGGTATCTGCATACAGGAAACATGGGACACCTCAAACCGTTTTTTTCTTGAGTGGTATAAAGCTTATTTTGTTCCAGCACTTGCCTCCGCCTCCGGCAGGACTAAAGGGGGCCTTTCTATTTACATCACCTTGGCTGTTAATGCTTGTGTTAATTTTTACCGCCTGGCACGTCTGTATTACAGGCATTAAGGATTACAATGTTGGATTCTATGGTATTTTATTTACGACACTTTTATACAGCTCATCCGACATAGCCTTTCTGGGTACCTTTATTGAATCTTTAGCTGATAAGAGGGATGGTTCTCCTAGCCTAATTATTGCAGGGGATTTTAACATTCACCTGTGTGAGTGTCCCCTTAATAATCTCAGGGTAAAGCCTCCATTAGGCTCCAGGAGGGGTTACATATGGTACATGCAAGAGAAGGCACTGAGCTTAAATTTTTTTTAATGGAAACAACTTAGGGACAGATTTAGATTTAGGTGGATAGGTAACCCCATCACAAGTGTGACGGATATCCCGTCCAGCAAAATATATCCCATAATATCCTATAGGCTTTATATTTAGGCGGACGGGATATCTGTCACCGTTTTGACGGAGTTACCCATCTGCTGAAATCAAAATCAGGCCCTTAGTTTTTACCCTGGACGAATTGGTTTATGCTCCAAATCCACAAATTCTCCCCATGTTCACTGGTAAGGACTGCTCTTCTATTATAGATTTTAATTTTGTATCACCCCTCTTTTTTGTTGATGTCCTGTTTTAATATTTCACACAGTATTTTTAGTGACCACAATCCAGTTTCTATGACTTTGAGCTGGCGGCATCCCATTTTATCTCACACCTAGTGGCCTCTCGGCACCTATTCCCACTCTGATCAGGGAAGGCGCATCAGGTGGGCAATGGTTGAGCCTGAAAGAGTTAAGTATTCCTTGTTTCGTAGCTGTGCTCAGGTATTCGATACCTGTTGAGATCCCACTGCGACTGTGTCATCAATACTAGAGGCCTTTGGGAGTATATCTAAAAACACAGGGATGTTACTATCCTGCCCAGTCTCTAATTCTATTCCTCCTGACCCCAGATGGTTTGATTCAGGTAGCTCCAAGGCCCTGAGGCCCTTAAAAATTGCACTAAAAGTTATCAATAGAAACAGAGAACTAGTTTCCTTCTCTCATAAGTTAAAGAGACATAAAGATGAATTGAGAGATCAAGCATGGGACGATTTAGCTCAAGCAAGTACATGGAAGAATAGTTCAACATTTTGGTGCATAGTAAATCACCCGTGCTTTGCTCAGGAAAAGGAGTTGCGATGTGCCATCATATAACTACTAGCCAATGGGTGACTCACTTTAAAGGTATATATAATTATCAAGCTCCCTTGGTTCAGGCAGTTGCTCCTGTCAAGGTTGGTCTTTAATCTAGAGGAAGTCACCAGGGAATTCAGGGTTTAACAAGAATGAGATGGGGTAGGTTACCTGAGTGACTTCTTAGCTTTGCGTCCTTTGCTGGTCTGGATCAGACTATGGTCCAAAGAAGCCCTTTTCCTGAATAGGCTGATATTAAGGACTGCCTCTTGCTTGATGGGGCTTTAGGAATCCCCTGGATTAAATACATTAAGGAATCGTTTATGCAACTGGGGAGGGGGGGACTTTTTTCATAATCCTGAGGGTATCTGTAAAACCGATAGATCCTGGATGAAAACTAATTTCCTAGAAAGATGAGCTCTGGTGAGAGAGGAGTTAGACCTTCGGAAACCTATGGTTCGGAGGTATGTGTTGCTGACAACAACAGTTGATGGAGCCCTATCTTGTTTGGTTAAAAATAACAGAAACCTCTATTTGCTTACCAGGTTTAGATTTAACATGTTGCATTTATTGTTTGCCTCTCATAGAGGATGTTATTATCTGGATTCTATGGGTGCCTGTGGCTGCAACCATGGGGTCACTTTTACTAAGATTTAACACCATTTTTGTGTCACAAAAGTGACGCAAAACAACGTGAAATCTTTTTTCACCTACTTACTTTCCAGCGTTCAACCTGTTTTATGCTGGGAACTAACTTGAAAGTAATGCAAAGCACTGCATAGTGCTGCTTTGCATTACTTAGCCCCAAGGGGGCGTACCATGGGTGGTGCATGGGAGTTCAAGTGCATGCAACCACCCAAGGTTTCCGACGCTAAGCCCTATTTACTTAAAAAAGTAGACTAGGTCTAGAGTCAGAAAATAGCGCCCATTTCAGATAGGCACTTTGAAGGAGAAATGCTTTTATTTCTTCTTTCTTTTCTGACTTTACATGTGTGCTGCACTGTACAGCACACATACAAAGTGTGGAAAGGTTTAAAGTTAGTCTAAGCACAGTCTTTTGTACTGGAAGGTAATCCTTCCAGTACAAAACCTATGTTAGACTCACGGAGACACCCTTGCACTATGGTGCAAAGGTGTGTCCGTGGCACACGGCCGCACATTTCTGCATCAGCCTTAGGGAGAGGGGAGAAAATGTAAACATGGCGCTCTCCTGCTCTCTCCTTCTCACACAGCGCAGCATTTGCGGCTGCTGCACTGTGCTACATGAGAAACTGGTAAATGTGACCCAATGTGTCTCCATGGGACAACCTTCATTTTATAATGTTCTGTAAACATTTTAGTGCCCCAAGAAGAGCTTTTAGTATCCCACTTTTGAAGGTGAAGGGTTTATCTCAAGTTTGTCCTGCCCTAGTATTTATACAGATGCTGAATAACGACTTTGTGACTTTTGATGTTACCTGCTTCTTAAAATCTGTATGTACTTGCGGAACTTGCACAAAGGTTGATGGGTTTTTAAATTGCTGATATTTTTTTTATTTGGCTTTTCATTCAGCGAACTGCCCTGTCCGAGCCCTTGACTCAAGAAATAGGATTCCTCTGAATGATGTGATTCATTTCCATCACCCTTAAGAATCCAACCATTGGTGGATTACACCTCGAAGACTCCAAGTGGTATTCCATACCAGCTCTACTGGCTGCCCCCTCCCCCCCCATCCTGAAGAAGACCCGCTGTGACTCCATCGCAAATCACACACTCCTCTGGGTCGAAACGTTGACGTGCCTGTACAATCCATACCCTACCCTCTTCACCCGACGCAAAAAGCAGATTAAGCAATAGGCGGATTGGAGATTCATGTGCTTAGGGATGGATGTCCACTGATTTGAACATGTTAGATACTTCTTCTACAGCACTCTATATATTTCGTTCACTTACAGCACCTTGTCACTTCTAGATCACAAATCACTAAATAATTACTTTTGCGTCGTTTCAATAATTCTAGTTTGTGACAGCCATACTATACTATGTTATGACCAAACCGAAAGAAAATAAGAAAATAAGATGTCAATATATTGATTTTGATTGACTCAATTCCGGTGTGTTTCCTTTCCTTCTGTACATATATTGATGCAACTGTAAAGCAATTACTGTACCCGACAGAACCAACTGTAGCATATATTCTAGACACCCAGGTTCTGAGGGACACTGGGTCACCCCATTATTCTTGATGGATATTTTTTTTATGGCTGCCAGGTGTTTAGTGATTTAATGATTTTTTACCTGAATGTGCTTTTATGGTTCATATGAATCCGAATAAAGTAAATTTGATTTGATTTGAATTGATAGTTGGAGTAGAGTGTGCTGGAAAGTAGATATTTACTGCCCATGATGAGTTGAGCTTGAGGGATCAGAGACACACCCTGTGTTGGGTGGCTGTAAGACAATATGTTATTTTAACTTGAAGGAAGGGTGTGAAGGAGGTCCAGGAAGCACATTTGTGTGTCATTTGCCCAAAGATAAAATTAAAGGCTGAAAAGTGAAATTCTAGTCTTTAGAACTTTGGGTTTTGTGCGCTAGTTGTGTCGATGTTTTACTGGTCTCTTTGTATCAGAATTGGTGATATAGGTTTAGTAAGAAACTCAGGAATGAACATTCATTCATTCTTTGTTTGATACTACAATGTCAAAGCAAGTGTGTGTTACCTACCGTTAAAAATGATTTATGTGCTAAAGAATGTTTGTCACGATTGATGATGCTAAGAGGTGTTGGAATTATTGCACAAAGGCATTTAAAGATTCTCTTTTGAATAGTACATTCTTTTGTGTAATACAAACCTATTGTTTTTTGTAGGGTATGAAAACCAGGAGAAGCAGTGAAAAAAATGTGTTTGCTTTAAGCCAAGACGTTGTACTGGTTGCAGGAACATATGTGTAAGACCAGAGTGCCACAGTATTT
This sequence comes from Calotriton arnoldi, assembly GCA_963921515.1. NCBI lineage: Eukaryota > Metazoa > Chordata > Amphibia > Caudata > Salamandridae > Calotriton > Calotriton arnoldi. The sequence goes on from CAWUFW010019333.1 coordinate 58,782, forward strand.
CGATCTGGCCCAAATAGTATACACTTGTAGAGGCAGCCATACAATAAAATAGAAAGATAAATACTAAAATAGGGTTCACTTTCCCCAACTATGATTATTACAATTTATGTGAAAAACTTCACTCCAATTTCTATATTCTCAATATTTCTATTTACAAATACATTTTTATTTAACTATAGTTTTTGCTTCCTCAAAGTGCCCAGATATTTTGTTTCCAAATAAAATCAAAATATTAACATGTTCATCCAACTATTTTCTAATTTTGATTTCACTTAAATTAATACATTTCAGCTAAAACACTTTCATTAGGGTGATTCACCTGCAAGCAGGTGTAATAAATTGTGATTCCTTATGATGCTAAATTGTTCAAGCTTATTCATCGCCCATATTGTTAATCGGGACATATTGTTATGTGGTCAGCAAACAGTGGTTCAGCACTCAAATATCGTAATGTGTTGGGGCATACTAGAGGAACAAGCGTCTTCCAATTCCTGTACGGTTTGAATTACCAAAACATGTTCTTAAATGCCAGTAAATATTAAGGAACTGGTGCATCCCATGCATAATTTGAAGCCCTGAAAAGGTCCTGTGTGGACGAAACGCGTCGGCTACTGGATTTTATCTCTGATTTCATTGATGTATATTTTCATAAGAAGAGAATTAATAAAGAACTAATGAAGAAAGAAAATTGTGACATCTACATTGTCTATCTGTTGCATACATATGCACTGTGATCACTGTGTTTGTCAATGAAAAAATCTACTTGCTGAATTCATATGCAATTTAAACAACACATTACTAAATTTGGGTGCTGAACCACTGTTTGCTAATTTTGTTTTGGAAGTTTTCCATTTGGAGTAGAGAGGGGCGGTACTCCAGGGTTCGTTGCACCATAGAGAATATCTTACTTTCCCCCACAATATCAATTTTGGCAAGTGCGGTCCTCCATTGCTCCAACCCCTCTGTTTCTTGTTGCACTTGTTATGTGGTCACATTAGGCCCGGGCGAGTACACCATCATTTTATATACTCACGTTTTAAAGTTGGCCTCTTTCTTGAACATTGACATTTGACACACATCTATTTGCGTGCCTGTATGGATAATATTTTTTACATGACTTTTGCCTACATTTACACTTTTTCGTAGGCATATAATCACAGCCTTGAACATTCTGTGCGAAAGCTAAAGTTCACCGCATAAAATGTTGTTGTTTGTTATTGTTCGCTCGGTGACAGCTTTGTCAGGATAGAATTAATAATTGCAGCCTGTCTGGAACTTCAGCATGGCAACATAGGTGATTGTCTGGAACTTCAGCATGGCAACATAGGTGATGTTTATTACATAAACGACATCACTCCTTTGTTTAGTTAGAGGAGAATTTCGCTGACACTGTTGAGGTTGCCTCATGCCGGAATTCCAGCACAGCTGAATCCTGTTTACCTCCTGAGAAGGATGGTGCCTGTTAGAATAGACCCGAGATTGCTTTCGCAGTGCCCTAAATAAGTTAGCATTTGCGGCACCATTTTCTATTCAGACGCCATTTTGAATGATGATTGAAACTAATCCTGTACCGTTTCCGAGAAAAAACCTCTGTTAAGTTTCGTTTCTGAAATGTTGAAGTTTTGCCTCAGTAATGAATAGACTGTTCATATTAGCACATACCTTTCTCACTAGATAGAGGCCCTCTCCCACTTGTCTGGTGGTGGGCACAGGGTGAAACGACCTTGGACTGTGCTAGGTTGTGTGAGATACGAGAACCGAAACCTATTTTTTGTATTTCATTGCCCAGCTGCATCTGTCTGGAAAATTCCACTGTAGGCGTGCCTTTGCCCTACTATGAAACTTACATAATGTATCTCTGTGCTTGTTGATTTCTTTTCCCTCTGTACCACTCTTCGAGACTGTGTAGACGGGGCTCCACTCTGAGTGCATCTGAACAAAACAATTTCTGGTATATTCTCCACTGTTCTTCCGACTCTTCATTTGGTAGGGAAGGCTGAGAAGTGGTCCGAGGAGACCTGGGTGGCCCCAAGCGGGTCACTTCCTTCAGTTGGCACCTGAACAGGGACTCCTTCGGGTGATTGATTCATCCCCTTGCCGTAGACGGGGGGAGGATGAGGGCATCGTCGGGTCGGACTGACGGCTCAGGGATCCCTGCACGAAGAGTTTCTGTTACTCACAGCTGCTCCTTCTGTCCTGCTGGACGGTGCCTCATCCAGTGGTCATCCCGACTGGAGTCTTGAACGGCGAAACCCTTGATCTGACTGTTTGGTCTGGAGTCGGCAATGAAGAACCGATTAGTTTGTACTACTGATATCAGGTGAGTTTGTTTTGGTTCTTTGTGGCTATGGTACCATTTGGGTTGGAGTTTGGTATGGTCTAAGGACTGCCTTGATAAAAAGTGTTTGCAAATACTTTGCCAGGTAAAAATAACGATTTTGTTTTTCCTTTACAATGCCTGGCTTCAGTAAGCTTCGGCGTTTGTGTTGTCATTGTTGTTCTGCAGATGCTTGGTTGGAAGAAGCTCAGCATGCGCCTCCTGAAGGCAGCCCTAATTTTGATATGTATGTGAAACATGGTCTTGGCCCTATTATGTTTAGTACATTATGGCACAAATATACGAGGGTCAATGCCGAGTTGCAGTGGCCTTTGACAGGCTCTTTTGATGAACAGAAGATTGGCTTTTATGGGAACAGTTGTTTAAGAGACGAAGTAGACAGTCGATGTTTGACTCTCTTCGAACTTGGCAGAAAGAGGCTAAGCAAAGATGGTTAAGATGCACGGAAAGGAAGGATGCAGACTCTTACACAGAAAACTGTGGCGTATGATAGAGAAAAGCAGTAGAATGTGAGGATTGGAGATTTTGGTTGCATATCGACAAGTCTTATGTGGTCAAAGAGGACGATGATACCTTTTGTTGGACTTGGCCCTTTTGGCAGGTTCACCCCTAAACTTTTTGCCTGTCTCTTAGCCTTTTCCCTGTGTAGTGTTGGTGGTTTTAGGCCTCTGCGCACTTTAGCACTGTGTCCCAGTGTAAAGTGCGTGCGTACTCTGAGTGCGTGTGGTGAGATTGGCCTGCCCTCCCATAGGAATGCATGGGGGATATGTGTGTCCATGGTAATTCCTGGTGTGAGAGGAGTGCAGGGGCGAGTTTAGTATGTGCGAACTCGTGAGAATAAATGCTGCGCAATGGTGTGCGCAGATTTATTGTGACTAGTGGAGAAGTGCCACTTTTAGAAGTTGGCATTTATGTGTGCTCTGTGTCTGCCTGCCTGATGTGAATTGCATGTCTGGCTTTGTGAGTGACAGGGGCTGGGAGGTGTGTGTGGCTCCAGGAGGGGCAGGGTGAGTCAGCGCAGGGCTGAATAGGGAGATCTGCATCTAGATGGGAGGGAGGAGTTGCACCTGGGACCTGAATAGGGCTGTGCCTTCCCTCCACAATGCTGGCTCCACCCCCTGTGGTGCGTCTGATGTCCCTAGCCTGTCCTGTGAAAGGAGAGAGGAGCTGAGCAAAACAAAGTGCTCCAAAGCTCCCCCAAACCAGTTGCATCTGGTTTTTCCCCAGCCCTGTGCTATGTGACAAAGGGAAAGGGTGTATAAAAGAAGGGGCTGTGACCCCATGAAAGTGTGCTCTGCTGTGCTGGTCCTGACGCTGGGGGCTGCTGCTGCTGGGCTCCAGGAGGAACCGCCACAAGGGACTGCCTCCCTGCTGGAGGGCCCTGTGTGCTGGCCTGCCTGAGCCCAGCCTTGTGCCCCCTGGACCTTGCTTTTATTCTGGGGAAAGGTGCTTCGTTTTGTCCCTGGACTTTCATTTTTGAAGAGCGCTTTGCTCTCTGCAGCGTAGGAGCAGCGCTTCTAATTTTAGCTGCAGCCCGGAGCTGCGATCATTTTAAAAAGGGAATCCCCGGCGTGGAGATTCCCCCGCAATCCTCTGTATTTCTGGAAGCCGGTGCCCACCCCGCGTTATGGCCGCCTTTTGAGCTGCTGTTCTAACCAACGGGAGCCTACCCCGCGTTGTGGTGTTTTGGCGGGTGCCCACCCCGCTTGTGTGTGGTGAAGGCAGGCGGGAGCCCACCACGGACTGCGCAAAGGAGATAAGTCACCGCGCAGCCCGAGTTGCCGAGTCCTGAGAGCGGGTGCCCACACCGCATTGCCGCAGAGAAAAGAGAAATACAGCGGCCCGACCCGGAAGCCAGGCAGAGTCAGCCTGACCGGGGGCGGGGCCACGAGAAGGAAGCAGTCCAGAGCCTCGCAGGCTCCATACCAAAGTCCCGGTCCCGAGAAGGGGGACCGGGTGAAGTGAGGCGAAGTCGAGGCGGGGCTCCCATGTGCGTGAGGAGAGCCCCGCATACCGCCTAGAGCACAGAGTCCTGCCCAGAGCGGGTGAGTGGCGCCGAGAGGGAAAAGCAGCCTGACTGGTGGCGGGGCTCCGCAGTGACTCACGAGGAGAGCCCCGCATGTGTCTGCAGAGTCGGGAGCAGTCCTGCAGAACTCGGGTGAGTGGGGCTGTAGACCTGTTGTCAGGGGGTGGTCCGAGGCACGTTTCGGTGCTTGCCCCCCCTCCATTGCGCAGTGATCGTCGGTCCCTGAGGCCCAGTGGTGCCCAAGTCAGTTTCACAGCTGCGCCGCAGTTGCGGGCAGCTGCATCAAGGGGCACTTTTTGTCTAGGAGTCCCAGAGAGGGACTCCGACGGCCCGTGGAGGGCCAGTGCCATTTTCCAACGTGGGGGCCAATTTTATTTAAAAGCCCAGTAGGGCCCCGAGGGCACAGATGTGCCAGGGCCCCTCCCGTTTGTGGATCCCAGCTGCCCCGCTTGCAGAGGGCAGCTGCACCGAAGGGTGATTTTATTTAGAGCCCCTTCGCTTGCTCACAGCTGCGCCGCACCAGAGCGGGCAGCTGCAACGTTGGGACATTTGTTGATTGAGTCCCAAAGAGGGGCTCAGGGGGCACGCTGGTGCCCGTGTTCATTTTCACAGCTGCCCAGCAAGTAGTGGGCAGCTGCCACGTTTAGGTTGTGCCTCTGCACACTTTGCCTTGGCTGCCTGTGCAGCCAGCCCGGACATTCTGGACAGTGGGCATTTGAGCCCCGGTGAGAGGCCAGTTGGCCTGGGGCCAGTGTCAGTGCGTTGTGCCCCCGATTGGGGCACACTGTGTTTATGCTTACGAGGCCTATTGCCTCATGTGATTATTGCATAATGAGGTTGGTGCATAACGTGTGATGCTAACGAGATTTATGCCTAATGTGATTTAGGTGTCCCATCTTTTATGTTACAGGATCTCGTGCTAAGTTCCTAACTTTACCGGTAATTACTGGTTGTGGTTTACATTTTACTTACCTGTTCTGATGGTTCTGACCATGGCCCGATTGGCCTGGTCCTGTATATAATTCCCCTGTGAATATTGCCTAGTGCCAGTTGGCACACTGTATATATGTGATTATGTTTCTAAGGTATTTATGATAATACAAAGGCTATTTTTTATATAACCTTGTGTGGAGTTCCTTTTGTGGTGTGCCTAGTGTGTTGCTGCTGTGTGAGTGTGTTGCGCAAATGCTTTACACATTGCCTCCGGGATAGGCCTGACTGCTCGTGCCAAGCTACCAAGGGGGTGAGCAGGGGTTATCTTGGGTGTGTAACTCCCTCGCCCTGACTAGAGTGGTGGTCTCTGCCTGGCTTTGGCGCAAGCCTTAGCCAACCAGAGATCCCATTTCTAACACCTTTGTAGAGGAGTTGTTAGATACAAGACCCCCGCCTTCTTATGCCCTGCAGAGGATATACCCCGTTGTTCCTTTGCAGACACAACAGTCTGTCTCATCCACTGAAGCTGCCCCTGTATCTACGACTGTTGTACCCACAGCTCCGGTTACTGCGCCCCCTATTCTTTCTCTTCCTTCACCATCATTGACAACTGTAACCTCTATTACATCCACTGCCCCTACTCTTGTGCCCTCTGTTCTTTCTCCTCCGGTGCAATCATTGACTACAGTTCTACCTACTACTCCTATTACCCCATCTCCTGCAGTTATCCATCCCCCGATGTTTTTGGATGCTGATACCCCTGTACGTGGGTTTGAAGACAGGGATTTGGCGAGATTTAGGGAATGAACAGGTCCATTGATGTGATCTGAAGTAGGGGAGGAAGAGAATAGGACAATAGCAAGTCAGGCCATGTGGTGGGCTTGTAATGCAGTTTATAGTGTGGAAGATATTTGGCGAGGTATACGTGATTTTGAGCCCTTTTTGCAACATCATGCTCTTCAACATATGTCTGCTACATTGATTGATCTTTGGCATACACACATTGGGTTGGAAGTTCCCCAAATCTTATTTGATATCAGAGACCGTGTTTATGTTACTGATTTAGAACCGGGACAGGTGTTTGGTAATGTTTGTACCATAGTTTCCTATAGAGGTTGGTTGTATGATAAGAGCCCTACTCAAATAACTCAGTTTCCTATGCGTGAAGTCCACCCAATTTATCATCCAGAAATACCTGCACTGACGGATCAGCATGGTGTGACCACCAGACCAGCCGTGGCTGCCCGTTTCCAGGAGCAATGGGTTTATACTCCATAGAAAAGAAGTGGGGTTTTAGCCCTTAAGGCTACTCTGCCCGATCCTAGGAAAAATCCCACAGCCTAATATAAGGAAATAACAGAAGCTGCCTCTTCTACTGTAATGACTCTTGCTGATATTGAAATGTTTTTTGGTCTTTTTGTTCTGGTTGTTATTTGGTGGCAGGTGCATACTCAAGATCATGTTGCTGTATTGGGTGGTACATGGGATCTGGTTAAGGGATGGGATCAAGAAAGGAAGCCTGGAAATAAGCCGCGTCCGGAGATACTCGCTTTGCTTGATCATATTATTACATATATGCATACACTTATTCCACCTAAGAAAGTAAGTTGGGACAGATTGACAGCCTGTCGAGAGGAGAAGGATGAGAGTCTATCTGATGTCTTTACTAGGTTTGAAGATACGTTTTGGATTACAGTGGGCAGGATATGTCCACGGAGTGAGGAGTTTGTTTGTTTTTCACAGATTTGTTACTAATCTTCTTCCTGAAATAATGACTTGTTTGCAGACGTCTGAAAGTACTTGGTCTACGTCTTCTCCCTCTGTTATTTTGAATATGGCTCAATATTATGATCACCGAGACCAGGAGGAAAAGGATAAAACTGATAAAAAGCACAAGGATTTAAAGACGAAAGTGTTGATGCAGCAGGCATTTCAGGGAAATAACAGGGGACGAGGAGGTCCTTCTCGACAACTCCCACATACTAGGCAGCCTGCTATGACACCTTTGGGACAACATCAGTGTGCGTAGTGTAAGGAGGAAGAACATTGGCATAGCCAGTGCTGTGTGCTTTTACAGAAGGTTTTGTCCCCTAGAGGACGCGGTTCCGGTGGTAGAGGCCGTGGAAACGTCAGAAATCAGAATGCTGCGGCACATGTGGGCCACTCTGACAATAATTATTTTGATGACCCTAGAGATGGGCATTATTATCATGATGATGTGACAGGTATGTCTTATAGCTATGACAGCCAGGACAGGGTGGGGGACCAGTTCAGATACCTGTAGATCCGCGTGGTACTTATGTCACAGCGGATTTGCAACGTTTGACTAAAGAATTTTTGGTGGATACAGGATCGACAAAAAGTTTTGTCTCTCGACATATGGTCTCTGGGGCGGCCCTGTCTGGCCAAAATAACGTTTCAGTAGGTTTTTCCGGTGTACCGGTCGTCAGCCCCATTTCACGCCCCCTTGCACTTACTGTTCGTCCTTTTACTGTGGAGTCTCCATTCTTGGTAATATCTAATTGTGGTGAAAATTTGATGGGTTTGGACTTGAAGAAGTTACATGCTACTATCTATTGTTCTCCTAATGGTGTATATATTACCATGGGTCTGGATGTGAGCACCAGTCAGTGTTTGTCTCAGGATGCTCCCCTTCCAGATGAGTTTGCTCAGGTATCCCCCACACTATGGGCCACAGGTGATAAAGACGTGGGTCTATTGCATATACCACCAGTTTCTATACAAGTTAAAGATAATGCTATTCTGCCTCGTATTCCTCAATATAAAATACCGCAGGCAGGGGAGCGAGCCCTTCTTCAGATTGTTCAGGATTTGATATGAAAGGGAGTAGTTGAAGAAACATCTGCTAATATTTGTAATAGTCCTATTCTTCCGGTCCTTAAGAGGACACCCTTAGGTTCCTCTGACGCTATTGATGATGTTAATCGCTTTGTGATTGATTTGCGAGAGGTTAATAAAATTGTAGTTCCGCAGTTTCCGGTGCTTCCTGACATTACTACGCTTTTAACTATGATCCACTCTACTGCTAAGTTCTTTTCTGTTATTGATTTGAAAAACGCATTCTTCAGTATTCCTGTCCACCCGGACAGTAGGTATTTGTTTGGTTTTACACTGGCCGGCAGAAGCTTTAGATTCTGTCGTGCTCCTCAAGGCTATACCGAGAGTCCTAGCATTTATAGTCAAGCATTAAAAAGTCAGTTGGATTCACTATCGCTTTCCCCAGGTAATGTATTGGTGCAGTATGTCGATGATTTGTTAATTGCTTCTGATACTGAATAAGGTTGTAAGGACAGTACAGTGAAATTGTTGCTGCATTTGGCCCATCATGGACATAGGGTCTCTCTTTCGAAATTTTAATATTGTTGACAGGAGGTCACCTATTTAGGTCACCTACTGTCAAAGGAGGGTAGGAGGTTGACCCCTGATCGCATCAGTACCATTAATAAAATGCCCATCCCGCGAACTCAAAAAGATGTACATGCTTCTATAGGTATTACTTCCTACTGTCGCCAGTGGATCCCAAATTACTCGTTACTAATCAAACCTTTGCTTGCATTAACAACGAAAGCAGTGCATGAGCCTTTGCCTTGGATGCCAGAATGTCAGCAGTCTTTTGAGCAATTAAAAACTGCGCTTTGTTCGGCTCCAGTGCTTGGCACACCTAACTATAGAAAGCCGTGTGTGCTTTATGTTCACGAGATGGCTGGTTGCGCACTTTCTGTCTTAACATAAAAATTTGGGGATAAACAGAGGTCTTGCACGTATTTTTCTACTCTGCTTGACCCTGTCGCTAGGGCCCTTCCGAGCTGTCTGAGAGTGGTCGCGGCTGTGGCCACTTCAATCAGGCAATCGGCTGGACTCGTACTTGATACAAACCTCACAGTTATGGTACCCCATGCTGTGGATACACTTTTGAATAAGACAAAGACACAGCACCTCACCAGTGCACGTCTTACTGGTTATGAATTGACATTGTTTGCTACATATATTACGATCATAAGATGTGCCACTCTGAATCCAGCCACGTTATTACCCCTCCCTTCTGAGAATGATGCAGTTGACAAACATGACTGCATTTTTCGGACGGAAGAAGAGACGAAGGGATGGGTAGACTTGACTGATGTTCCTTTATCTGACCCCAAGGAGAACTATATGTCGATGGCTCCTGTTTTAAATTACCAGATGGCACTACCACTGCAGCTTATGGTATCACTACGTTACGGACGGTGGTAGAGACATCACGGGTCCCCTATCAGTCGGCTCAAGCTGCTGAGCTTGCTCCCCTTATTTGAGCTTGTGAATTGAGTGAAGGGCTGGTTGTCAATATCTATACTGACAGCCAGTATGCATTGGGGGTCGCGCATAATTTTGGGCGACTTTAGGAAGAGAGAGGATTCCTTACCACTCATGGTACCAAGATCCAACATGGGCACCTTATAGTGCGGCTTTTGTCTGCCTTGACGCTCCCCAAGAGATTAGCAATAATTAAGTGCAGCGCTCATAGGAAGGTTACTGATGACGTGGGTAGAGGAAATGCATTTGCAGATCAGGTAGCCAAGGAGACGGCCCGAAGTAAAATGAAACGTATGTTTGTTGCAGGTCCAGCTAGGTAGGTTCCGGAGGTTGCTCTGTTTGAAAATACAGTTGAAAGTGTAAAGGAGATACAAAGTGAAGCTACGATAGAGGAATTAGCGAAATGACAGGAGAGTACGGCACAGTTAAATGAGGAAGGATGTTGGATTGATAAATCTGGAGAACAGAAATGGATGTTGCCCGATGCATACGTACTTCCTGTGGTCACTATGGCCCATGGTCCAGCCCACATTAGTGCAAAAGGCATTTGTAAATTGTTAGCCCCTGTTTGGCATAATGACACCATCTCTAAGACAGCTGCGCATTTGGTGAAACATTGTATGACATGTATGAGACATAATCCAGGGAAGGGTACCCCTACACCGCCTGGTAATTTTGCACCACCCACTTTCCCGTTTGAAGTCCTTCAAATAGATTTTATTGAGCTAGAAAGATGTAATAATCTTAAGTATGTTTTAGTGGTTATCTGTGCGTTTAGCAAATGGGTTGAGGCATACCCCACTAAGGATAATATGGCTATTACAACTGCGAAAGTACTCCTTAAAGAATACTTTCCTCCATTCAGTTTGCCCCGAATTATCTGGAGTGACAGCGGGTCTCATTTTAATGGGAAAGTGATTAAATTGATTTGTGAAGGTTTGCATATTAAGCAGAAATGTCATGCTGCTAATCATCCACAGTCAGCAGGTTTAGTTGAGAAGTACAATGGTACTCTCAAATTGAAATTGTCAAACATTCAGGAGACGACAGGGTTAAAATGGCCAGTTGCTCTACTGTTAGCTCTTTTGTCAACTAGAACTACAGCTCATTCTAGAACAGGCTTGTCACCTTACGAGGTCATGTTTGGATGCCCGGCAAATGTCTGGGGAGTCCAGTGTCCTCGCAAATACTCTGATATTGAATATCCTGTATTGCTTGATTACCGTGGACAATTGACAAAAAGTTTACGTTCTATTCACCAACAGGTACGGGAATCCCTACCTCATGTACCAGAGGGGCTCGGCCACGACATTCAGCCTGGAGATTCTGTTCTAGTCCGAAATTTTCACAGGAAGAAAAGTTTGGAGCCCCGCTGGAAAGGCCCTGAGCAAGTTCTGCTTGTGCCACGGACGGCTGTAAAGGTTGCTGGTCGAAAGAACTGGGTTCATGCCACCCACTGCCAGAGGATTCCTTTACCGTTGCCATGCGACCAGGTTTGTCCCCTTTAGTGATGCCAAATTGACCTGGACACAGACAGATAAGGAGAATGATGATGTTTTGAACAAGGCTGTTCCACCAGAAATACAAGCTATCCAGGAACCTTTGTTCATTGATCATACAGTGCCTAGGGTTGCCAGGTGCAATTTGCGCCCTCGGCTGAGGTCTACTGAGTCTAAGGAGAAAAAAGATTAGGGATGGACTGTTTAAGATAGGTAGTGCTGAGTAACAGTAGTACCAACGAATAATTGAAATGAGTGAAAATTATGTGTTTGCTTTGCCTTTGTTTTTTTTAACATTAGTCAGGGAAAAAGTATACTTTGAAGATATACCACCTTTATCAACGTGGGATAGATTAGAGAGCTTAGGACAAAGCAAGCTCCACCGCCGGTGCTCAAGAGCGCTAACTTATTGATGGACAATAGGAGCCTGTACCAGTGAGGCTCTAATGGACACTGGGAACTTTATATTTTCTTGCATTTTCCTTCTATTGAATTTACTATGCACCCTTTTGGCAGCCAATGGTTATTGTTGCACGACATAATATGATGTGGTCAAGGAAAAACAGAATAATATGTGTTGTTCTTTTGATTTTGCTGATAATAATACTGTGTGGCGTGTCATGGGATTTGGAAGATGTTCAAAGCGTGCCTTTACGCAGGAAAGGTAAGGTCATTTCCCTGAGACGAAATAAAAGAACTGCTCCGAGTAATGTATTTTTGGAAACACATAAGAGGTTCTTGGGCGAAGGGACCGCTTGTTATCCCACCCAATCTGTCACCAGTCTGTGGACTGCGTATCCATTGTCACTAGTAATTTACACATATACTCGACCACCCCAATTTACAGAAGTGAAAGGAGTGTTTGGTTTTGGTTATCCGGGCCATGTCTATACCATAGAAAGCCACTGGGGGTAGGTTATCCGGGCTGTGATAACAATACATATTGTGATAATTTTTATATGGAAGAACAGAATATAACATTAGTAGGTTGGCATTATAAGGAGTTGACAGTCCCTCGAGAGGCCGGTTACTATCCTGCTTGTTGTCCTATTGTGAACAGTACGGATACTTTATTGTATATAAATTGTTCAGGAATAGTGTTATACAAACACACGGTCCCTTTAGTGAATAAAAAAGAGCCAAGTACTTTTGGAATGAACTCTAGGTATGCTGCAGTGGATTATGATGGGCCGATTTATGCACACCCGGGGTTTTTCTTTTTGTCTAATGGGACTTATTCTAATGTCTATAATGGTACAGATGATATAGCTCTTGGAATGGTATTGCCTTTAGGTGTGCCTTGTAAATATGCTAAGCCTAAAATAAGATGGGTTAAAAGGACACTAACAAAAGAATTCTATGAGGGAGTGACTGATATAGAGGTCAATAATTACAGTAATGGTATCACTTTTGGATACATCCTTTCCTCTATTCTCTCATTAGGTGGTACTTCCATGGCCAGGAGTGAGAAAGCTAGAGAATACTTTGGATGCAAGCTGCAAATTCTATCTAATACTACAGTGGCAGCTTTGTGCGACATCACCACTCAGTTGGAAAGTATGCGGATGTATTCGGAACAGACTAGATATGCCGTGGATTTTATTCTAGTCAAGAGTGGTGGTGTATGCGCGGTAGTTGGTGATCAGTGTGTGGTCGGGATTAAGAATATGGAAAAGAATATTACCAAACACATTTTAGATATTCTTGAAACCGTTAAGGGAATGGACAGTGGGAATTGGAGTTGGTCCATTTTTGGCAGTTGGGGCTGGATCCTTGAAAAAGTGATTTTTTTTAATCTGTTTTTATTGAGTTTATTTCACATTTCAGTACAGAAATGACGGACGTTTGGGTCGCAGCCCCCCAATGCCACCGTTAATCAAAAACAGAACTTACTTATCTCCACTGCAATGCAGGACATGCAAGAACAACAGAGAGAGTCCTCCCATGTGGAAGGCCTCAGTATGCAATCATTTAGGCAATGGTGGAATGGGTATAGACACAGTGTGAACACTTGGTAGTATCTTAGCGATGGTATCCCATGTCAGTTCTTTCAGCACTTTCGCCTCAGCCTATCCAACAGATGACGATTTTAAGGAACCAGTTAAACAATAACAACAACAGTGACCGGTACATAAGTGACAACCTGTTTCACGTCCCTCCCGTACATGCGTCACTAGCTATTACTTGACGACTTGTTATGTACCCCTTCTCGCTGCCAACTCCATTCCCACATGCGCGCCTCGATAATGTGTTTGCGTTCATGGAATACCGCGGCTTGGTATCAGGGGTGTGCGTGGTGTATGGAGTCCCCTATCTGGTCGGGACTCTCCTGTGCAGTGCAGCCCCCGGAAGTCCCCTCCTCTGCGTGTTGTAGTGTCTGAAGCATGCCCCCCCACTGAGCCGCCATGGGCTCCTTGCGCAGCCCTAGTGTTTCCTCCCGTTGTATGGCAATCCCCTCTGCTTTAGCCCAGGCCAGCAATGAATAGATCCATGCGCGTATGTGTGGCGGGTCCGCTGCTTTCCATCGCTTAGTTAGGAGGCGCTTAGCGACCACAATCCCCAGGTCAAGAAATCGAGATGTGGCTTTCAAGGTTGGAGTCCTGCGGAAGTGGTGTAGAAGATATACAGTCCAGTCAAAGGGTATATCACGACCTGTGCAAGTGTGTAACAGTCTGCCTACCCCACGCCAGTATGCTATCAATTTAGAACAACTCCATAACATGTGTACCAACCCAGTCCCAAGCTCAGCACATCGTGGGCACACCGCATCTGTGCGATGAAAATACCTATTGATTGTCTCAGGAGTGAGATATGCCCTGTGGACGATAAACAACTGTATCTGGCGAAATCGTACATTGCGCGGTATGTGTACCGGGCTGCCAAGCATCCGTGCCCACTCTTTGTCCGCCATTTGTCTCCCCAAGTCCAGTTCCCACTTACGCCGAAGTGGCGCTAGACTGAGCGCCGTATGGAGTCGGAGCGACGCTGCAAACCAGCGCACCAGGTGGCGCCCCCGCCCCATAACGTGTAAATACTGGATAGTAAGATGCTGAGTGGGCTCAACAGTTATGTCTCCCCATTTAGATGTTAGCGTCTCTAGCAATGAGCGGTGTGTAAGGAATCGCCCTCGCGGGAGCCCCTCTTCTTCCACTAGTGTCATATATGGGATAAGGACCCCATCCCGATACAGGTCACCCAGAGTCTGTATGTCAGCTTCCTGCCAGTCTGCGATCGCCAAGGATGTGAGAACCGCTGTCCCACAAGGAGAGCCCTCTAATGGTATAGCCGGTGCATAAGGCACAAGGGTCCTAGTGATATATAAACATCTGCGATAGCATTTGTACGCTACTGCTAGTAGTAGCGGCTTTGGCGCTGCGGCCCTGGTAGCAGGATGGAAAAGCCTGATTATTTGCTCAAGTGTGTAAGGTGGCAGCGAGGTCGCTGTGTCCTCCCGGTTCCTGTCCGCAAGCCATCGGGCTATCCACTGCATCTGGGCGGCTAAATAGTAGTGCTCAAGGCAGGGCGCAGCCGAGGCCTCCCTGGTCAGTAGGAAGGTACAGTTTTCCTAGCGTTATCCTGTGTCGGGAGCTCCCCACAAAAAATCCCTCAGCATTTTGGCAAAGGAAGCGAAGAAAGCAGCTGGGACATAAAGGGGCAGATTAGTGAAATAATAAAGGAGCCGGGGAAGTATCACCATTTTGGTCAATGCTACTCTACCAGTGACCGTCAGTGGGAGCGTACTCCAAAATTTCATCTGCGACCGGATCGCGTTTAAGGCCCTCCCCAGATTACCGTCAAATAAATCTCTCTGCTGGCGATATATCTGGATCCCTAGGTAGCGGAAGGTACACTCTTTCCATTGCACCTCCGCACCGTTGAGGATATAATGTGGGTTATGACCCCCCTCGCCGAACGCGTAAAGGCATGACTTTTCAGCATTCACTCGCAATCCCGAGACTGCGGCAAAGTCCAGCAACAGGCGTGCCAACTGATCAGGTATGTTATCAACGTCTTTCACGTAGACTAGTAGGTCATCTGCATAGAGCGACACCTGGTGTGCCGCGTCTCCAAGAGGGATACCCATTCCCAGCGTCTCACGCATTACTACCGCTAAAGGCTCTATGGCGGCGCAAACAGGAGCGGGGATAGGGGGCACCCTTGTCTTGTACCCCTGCGCACCGGTATAGCGCCTGATATGTGTGGCCCTAACCGCACGCGGACCGCCGGGCTTTTGTAAAGGAGGTCAACCATCTGGAGAAACCCCAGGCCCAGATCATACCGCATCAACACCGCCGACAGATAGCCCCAGTCTAGGCAATCGAAAGCCTTTTCCAAGTCCAACAGAAGACACCCGGCTCTGGGCCACCTCTGCAGTGCATCCGTTGCCACCCTGAAAAATCGCCGGAGATTCAGGGAGGTGCTCCGCGCGGGCACAAAGCCATTTTGGTCAACGTGAACCAATTCCGGAACGACCGGCGCTAGTCGGACCGCTAACAACTTAGCAAATATTTTATAGTCGGTGTTGAGGAGGGCTAAGGGCCGATACGAGCTCAGCACCGTGGGATCCCTATCCGGTTTCAGGAGAGATACTAGATATGCCTCTTGTAATGAGGAGGCAACTTCTGTTCCTCTAGTGCTGTGGTGTACAGCGCATGTAGGCGTTGCACAAGGGTCTCCCGGTAGGCCTTGTAGTATTCAGCAGGCAGGCCATCCGGCCCCGGCGTCTTCCCAGATGCCATAGATCCGATCGCTTCACCGATCTCCTCCAGGGTGAGCGGGCTATTGAGCGCTTCCTGGTGTTCGACCGAGGCGGTAGGTAACCGGGTGGAGTCGAGGAAGTTCTCCAGCCCCTGACCAGAGCAGCGCCCTCCAGACTGGTATAGTTGGGCGTAGTGGTCTGTGAAAGCCTTATGGATCTCCCGCTGCATATACACAAGAGTCCCCTCCAACGTACGTATAGCTCCAATCGGAGCATGGGCGCATTCCTGCCTCAGCAGCCAGGCGAGCAAACGGCCTGCCCTATCAGCCGAGGCGTGTGTGCGGGCTGTATGGGCTGTATAGTTGTGGCATCTCAGCCTCTCCAGCAATTCTGCATGTTGGTCTCGCAACCCTCGCAGCCGGTCCGGATCATTACCCCTCCCTTCTTCATCGCACTCATATTGCAGGACCTGGGACTCTATCTTTCTCAACGATATTGACAATTGTTTTCGTATGTTCCACGTGGCCCCCAAGCAGTGGCCTCTAATCGCTGATTTGAAAGCGTCCCACTCCACTAGCGCATTACTCGCCGTGCCTTCATTAAGTTCAAAATATGTTAGGATGGCCGTCCCTAGCGAGGATCGGAAGTCCGGGTCTTCTAATGCGGCCGTTTGAAGGCGCCATGTAGGTATGGGAGGGCGGTCGGCTTCCCAACTCAGTTGAAGCCATAGAGGGTTGTGATCGGAGTGTGTCCGACCTAGGTACTCCATTTTCGTGACCAACGGGAGCAGGGATTGGGATCCCACCACTCTATCTATTCGCACATGCAAGTCATGCACCGCCGAATAGAAGGAATAAATGCGCTCAGTGGGGTTGAGCACTCGCCACATGTCTAGTAATGTCCAGTGTGTGAGCCAATCCGCGAGAGCGCGAGCATTAGACACAGCAGAGGTGCTGCGGAGAGGGGGAAAGGACCTATCTGCATCAACATCAAGTACCGAATTAAAGTCCCCCTAGAAGCCAGGGCAATCCTGCATGAGGGGGACAATGCCTGCGTCAACCGCTCCTGAAATGAGGACTGGTCCACATTTGGGGCGTATAGTGAACCCAGTAAGATTACCTGACCATTGAGTCGCCCCTTGACTAAGGAATATCTACCCTCTTGATCATTTACCACCCCTTCACAGATAAACGGGATGCCCGCCCTAACCCATATTAACGTGCCCCGCGCGTGTGCTGAATACACTGTTCCATGTACCTGTCCCCGCCAGCGTCTACGCAGTTTGTCCAGTTCTACCTGCGTCATGTGCGTTTCCTGTAAGAGGGCGATGCCCACCTGGTGACGCTGGAGGTAAGCAAAGACAGAATAGCGGCGCGCGGGCGTATGCATGCCACGTATATTCCATGTCATTATGTTAGTGCACGTCATTGTTAGCATGGGAAAGCATTTGGAGTGACGGGAGGGGTTATCGTGAAATTGTGTCTGTTACGGGGATGGGTAGATGTGTACCGGCCTGTCTTAACATAACCAAAGATTCAACGTCAAACCTCATAACAGTGGGGGCGAACTCTGCAGAGAGAGCCGTCCAAACGTCCTTAACAATGTAGGATGTTAGACTATTCCAGCAAGCTGTCTGGAGGGGTCGTGTGAGCAGACGATGTTATGTCATAGCGTACCCCTCCCTGTCTCTGCTGTAAGCGGTGCCATCAAAATAAGTCTCCGATTCATTGTAGGGGCGCAGTGTGTGGCTTGAAAGAGAAACATTTCCCCTATCTCTATATGTCATGACGGCGCGTGGGGTATGACGTGTCAAAGCGGCCACAGCCATCTGGGTGTTATGTGTTGTATCTTGCACATTGTCTGCACTAGCTGTGCCGCCCTGTGTTAACTGTGTCGAGTGAAGGGCATATATAACCAGCACAATTTAAGACAATACTTGCGTGAACTGCTTATGATATAGTCCAGCATGGCAGTGCCCCATCAGATTATATCGTCCGCGGTCTGCGGAGTGACCACTGGTTGTTCCAGTTCTTCAGAGTCCACTGTTGCAGGGGACGATGGGCCGCTGTCCGCTGTCAAGTCCGGAGAGCCCGCTGCGAGTCCATCCCTGCTGCGCGCCGGTCCGAGTGTCGCAACCGCTTCTAGGGCTTCTTGTCTTTCCTGTCTGATCTTCTCCGGGTTTTCCTCGTCGACGTGGTCTGCCACCTGCCAGGCCGCCAGCATCTGGGACCGATGGGCGCGGACCTTTCCACAGTCCGGACTCCTCTAGCCAGTTCCATGCATCCGCCGGAGAATCAAAGAAGCGGGTCCCTTCCTTCGTCACCACTCGTAGTCGAGCCGGGAATAGTAGAGAGTAGGGCAGACCCAGATCTCGAAGTTGACGCTTCACTGCCATATAGTTGCCTCTGCGCCGCTGCACTAACGCCGTATAGTCAGGGAACAACATGACCTGGCTGCCTCCTACTTTGAGGTGTTCCAACTTGCGTGTTTTACGTAGTACTGTATCCCTGTCTCTATAATTGAGTAGTTTAAAAAGGAACGGGCGTGGCCTAGCCCCCGGTCGGGGCCTCTGCGTCGGTACTCGATGCGCACGCTCCACTGTAAACTGCGACGACAGTGCTCCTTGGGGTAGAATGTCTCTTAACCAGTTCTCCACATACTGTTCTGGGTTCCGCCCTTCTTCTCCCTCCGGAAGACCCACCACGCGAACATTGTTGCGGCGGGAGCGTCCCTCCGCGTCCTCAACTCTATCTTCCAGCGCATGCACTCGGTCTAGCATATCCTGCAGTGCAGCCGCGTGGCTATGGGTGACTGGCTGTAGTTCCTGTAGGGTCTGGCCATGAAGGGTAACCTTCTCAGTCAATTTCCGGTGGTCTGCGTGCAGCAGCGTGAAGTCCGCAGTGACTTTATCAATTCTCGTCTCCAAGGAGGCTCTGGTGTGTTCCAAGGCAGATCCGATCTTTTCCACCGCTGCCAAGACTGTGTCCATCTTAGCGGCTAGAGCCGCATTCGACGACTCGGTGTCCTCCCCTTCTTTGTGGCGGGGAGAATCCGCGCTGCCCGCCCGCGGCGGTCCTTGCTATATCTTGGCTCGTATACGGCCCATCACTAATTGCTGCGCAGTTGACATTCGCAGCTGACCAGAAGGCAAAGGGGCTGCTCAGGCTACCTGTCGCCGCGTGCGCCTCAATGTCTGTCCAGCAATGAGGCGGATGGAGAGCATCCGGTGCCTGCGTCGGCCTCAGCAGGCATGTGTCGACTCCTGCCGCAACACCGCTAGAACGTCTCCAGGAAATCAGGCCGCGCGGTAGGCCCAAGCGCCGCACAATGGCAGGTCCTCTCACCCCCTCCCAGCGTCTCGCTCCAGCAGTAGGTCTCGCAAGCCCTCACAACCACAGGCCGCCTTGCCGACGCAGGGAGGGGAAGGGGGGCGGCAGAGCAGATTAGTCCCCACAGCACCGCTACAGGTCTTTAGATAGACGACTCTGGGGTCCCTCCTGGTGTCGCCGCAGCAGGCCACCAGGCCCAGGGAGGCATACGCTGCCGCACCGCAGCTAGATCCAGAAGTAAGTTCCACTTCCTCGGTGCCCCCACCCTGTAGCACTGCACCCGTCAATGGCCGGGCAGTTAGGTCCACACGTCTAGGCCAGGCAGCGCGCACTCACCGGTTGCGTCTCAGCAGGGGGGTGGGGGGGCAGGACAGCCGCCGCAGGCCTCTCCCGCCTACAGCGCCAGATCTGAGCAGGTCGGCCACACTCACAGTTCTCTCCGGTAGTTGCAGTCCAGGCCTCCGGGCGTGAAACAGGCCCCAAGCACTCACCGCAGGGCAAGTTCACCGACGAGAGGCGCAGGCGCCCAGCGCGGGGCACAGACTACCACCCCAGTGTTCTGCTTTTTTTTGGGGGGGGGGGTCGGAGCACAGCGCCGCCAGCAGGATTCACTCTCCGGCTCTAGGGTATCGTGGCCTCCCAGACGGGTTATCAGAGCCGTCGCGTCAGTGCAGCCAGGCCCTTGCGTAGCTGCCCCCTCCTCTCTCAGGGGTCTCCGCTTCGGTCAAACACTCCGCAGCCTGACTTGGCACGAAGGGGCCGGTCACACCGCTTCAGCGCAGCGCCGCCTCGCCTTCAGACGCCACAGCCGCCCAGGTCGCCGTCCAGTAACACCACAAAGAGGTGTGTGCCTCCTCACCTCATCAAGCTGCCCCTGCACTCGGAGCCAACAGCCTCAGATCGGGCGGATGGGCGCACCCCGCACCCGCAGCTCCGCTCAGTGCCAAGGTCAGTCTCTTCACAGGTCTCTGTTACCCAGATGCGGTCCGCCTCTTCACCGGTCTCTGCTCCCCAGATGTGGTCCGTCGATTCACGTCGCCTCGCTGCCCACACACTTCCGATACCCGGCAGGCAGCCAGGCGTGTCCGCCGCCCCGGGTCCGCCGCAAGCAGGAGTCGCAGCAGCGAGCAGGGAAACTGACGCGGCTCGCCCCGCGCCTTCTCCACACGGCCTTTCCGTGCTCGGGCCGCTCACCACGTTGCTGTCGCCGCTCGGTTGCACGGCGACGAAATGGCACTTATCGGGTCTGCTTCAGATCAGCAGCACCCCAGCGATACCGCCCGCCCGCCGTTTTCCAGGGCAGATGGCACCAATTGAAGGAGAAATTCCGGATAACAAGGGGATGATGGCCGGAGCGCTAAAGTCTTGCGTCCGCCATGATGGCTGGCTAGCCACGCCCCCAAAAAGTGATTTATCTTATTGTAGTATTGATGCTTTGTTGTATCCTCGTTCAGTGTCTCCCTTTTTGTTGTTCCTATTGTACCCCTATTTTCACACCCAAAAAGAAAATATCAATTCATGACACGAATGCCGCTATAATGCTGCAGAAAGATGTTGATGATTTGATGAACATAGATGAAGGAATATTTGAGAATTCATCCCTCCTTGCTGTTTCACTGCCTGATGTTGATGTTATGGAATGTTCATAATTATACCCCAATTTGATATTCTGCTACTGTTTGTAATTCTGTTCTTTTCCGCTATAGTTGAAAATGCTTTAGCTCATGCTAAAAGAGGGTCTGTTAGAATAGACCTGAGATTGCTTACGCAGTGCCCTATATAAGTTAGCATTTGCGGTACCATTTTCTATTCAGACGCCATTTTCAATGATGATTGAAATCAACCCTTTACCGTTTCTGAGAAAACACCTCTGTTAAGTTTAGTTTCTGAAATGTTGAAGTTTTGCCTCAGTAATGAATAGACTTCATATTAGCGCATACCTTTCTCACTACATAGAGGCCCTCTCCCACTTGTCTGGTGGCGGGCCCAGGGTGAAACGACCTTGGACTGTGCTAGGTTGTGTGAGATACAAGAACCGAAACCTATTTTTTGTATTTCATTGCCCAGCTGCATCTGTCTGGAAACTTCCACTGTAGGCGTGCCTTTGCCCTACTATGAAACGTACATAATGTATCTCTATGCTTGTTGATTTCAGTTCCCTCTGTACCACTCTTCGAGACTGTGCAGACGGGTCTCCACTCTGAGTGCATCTGAATAAATCAATTTCTGGTATATTCTCCACTGTTCTTCCGACTCTTCATTTGGTATGGAAGGCTGAGAGGTGGTCCGAGGAGACCCGGGTGGCCCCAAGCAGGTCACTTCCTTCAGTGCCCAACTCTACACCAAGACGGGCTCCCTGATGAAACATACCCACAGGTAACTGGAGACTTAGATCACCCTACAGGGATTCTAGCAAATTAACCCACCCTGGCACACTAGGATAGGGAGCGCTAGGTAGGAGGATAACTATAACTGTATTTTATATGCAAGCATATAATCTATGTAACAGCACAATGGTTGAATTGTTCATCTTCTTTACCATTCTTGTGACGCTGATTGCTCTGTTTTGTTTCCTTCTATTGATAATTGCAGGGCACATATTTTAGACAAGAATCTTATTGCTTCAATAAATATTTGAAATGCCAATTCGAGTATTTCTTGTGTCTCCCTTTGGGCATGCAAGAGTTACCAAACAAAAGGGTTCTAGATATGTTTCCACGATTTCCTTGGTGAGTCAGGGTTGTCATGTTCTGAGGTAGCGCCTACTACCTGTTACCTTGCTAGGTTAGGGGGACAGATGGTATTCTGTGAACTAGCCAGGACTAGGTCCAACATATCCTGATGGTGTGCATGGACTAAGTCTCACGCAGTTTTGATGTTTATGTTGTCCAACAAATGCACTGTTTTACTGAGAAAGTATGAACCGTACGACAATATATATAGTAAAATAATGCAGAAATGAGCAAAGATCAAATCTGCGAATGACAACTTAAAATCAGCCATTGGTTGACATATCAATACCAGACAACATAGCCTACATCAAACAAAATGTATACCACTCGCTGTTAAAGCACTGCTGAGAGATGGAGATGAAAATGTATAGCATAATAAGAAACTGAATGGATTGGACATCTGAATTCACTTCATCCAATAGGTATTAATGAGGAACACAATTTGACTTGTTTTCTTCAATTGATTTCAAAAACTTTGTAGCTTTAATGATGAGGAATATCATGATTAGTGATTTATTTACAGAAATGCATGCCAATAATATGAACATGCATACTTCATGGCCTTAGTCATTTGAGGGATAATCATCTGGAAATGTTGAGAATCTGATAAAGGGATATCATCAATAAGAAAATGATGATATGATGTCAAAAGCAGTAGGGACTATTAGCGTTTTTGATCTGGAGCTAGAAAATAAAAGAAATGACGATAGAGCATAGACCTGAATCAGTATAATATTAAGGAATAATTGAGGAACTTTACTATAACAATGTTGAAACAACTACTAATGTGAAAACTACATAAATGTCGTAACGTAAGGGTTATGAGATTATGTGACGATTAAAATAGTAGGGACTAGAGACTCTTGATCTGAAAGAATAAAGTAAAACAAGTGAAGATGGAGTTCAGAGTGTGTCAAACACAAGCGATAGTCACAGAAATTAAATAAAGATAAGTAAAGGAAAATGTGGTGTGGATGTCATCTTGTAGAACGCGATCTACTGGGGCAGATGAAAATGGACTGATTGTAAACTGTCAGAGCTTCTTTACTGCATTTTGTGGAACAGCAATCATTTCTTCTCAAATGAATGAAGGACATTAAAGGCCGCAGAGGGAGCAATGGGATGAATATGCAGAAAGTGCATATATATTCAGATTAAAAAGATGGCAAGATGAGTAAGCCTAAACAATATTTAAATGATTACATTTTATACATTGTCTTGTAAGTCAATAACCATAAGTAAGGTTGTTTATCCAAAATGCATTGGGTTATGATAAATGTTTTATCAAGGTCAAAACAGAAGTCTTTAAACTAGTGGCACCTAACAACTCAGCAAAATACAACACGGTGAAGCAGTGAGTGTGAGGATATTGCAATATTGTAATCAGGTAGAAGGATGCACAGCCATTGCTGCATCCCACTGAAACAGAAATAGCAGCACATTGCATAATGCTTCACGTGGGAGATAATAAACTGGGCATTCAGAGGAAAATGTACATTTCATTTTGTGTGTAGGAAGATGTAATGGCCGTAAGTTCCTCATCTCGAAGAGGTTTAAGAAAACTATTTTCGTGCACTGCCCGAAGACAAAGGTGAATGTTTAGTCTCACATGTATCCATCAAAGTGAGGGTGTAGAGAAAGGTTTACCTCTGTATGTTTCTGCTTTTGTGAATGGCTTTGACGTGACAGTAACTTGGCTGATGCATTCACCTTTGGGGAAGATGAGTGTCATTTAGGAATCTATTGTGATATTTTAATACAATGGAAATGCTTCGTAAGTTATTGTCTACTGAATTGCCCCAAATCCACCCTTTTTCCACAGCAAACGTGTGGGTTTTTGGTAAAATGTTGAATAATTTTACAGTTTACAATTTACACAATTTAAAATCGCTTTTCTGGAACTGAAAAGGCTCTTTAATCTACATATTTAGTTTGAAATTAACTAATTTGGAGATCTTCCTGGACGTAATTGTGCACGGATACTGTAGGGTGTGATATTTATTGGGTGTGCACCTGCCCCACCTTTATGAGTTTCAGACATCAAAATGGGAGCCAACACGCTAATGAAGTATGTTTTCCCCCATACCGAGGTGTGCAAACCTGCAATGTGCAGTAGTACAAATCTTATGGACTAAAAGACTATGTTTTTTTGTGGAGCTTGGGGAAAAAAAAACATAAAGGATGAAGGGACAAATCCAGTAACCTGTGATAGATCACATGTTCCTATCACATTCTTCCTTAATTGACCAAAAAAGACCCCGGTGAAAAGTTATCTGGTCCCAGTCCATGATATCCTGTTGCACACAATACTCCTTCACCTCCACAGTGTATTTCGCCAGACACCGCCAGGACCACACGTGGGGAGAGAGCCACGCACAGCGGGTCTACTAGACTCCAATCCCCAGGCTCCCTTGCTCCACCCTCGTTACAGCCAGCAGCGCCCGGAGGCGCTTTTAAACACCGGAGGGCTCCCGCAGTGTGGGACGCACCAGAGACCGCCAGGACCACACGGGGGAGAGAGCCACGCACAGTGGGTCTACCAGACTCCAAACCCCAGGCTCCCTTGCTCCACCCTTGTTACCGCCAGCAGCGCCCAGAGGCGCTTTTAAACACCGGAGGGGCTCCCGCAGCGCGGGACGCGCCAGAGACCGCCAGGACCACACGGGGGAGAGAGCCGCGCACAGCGGGTCTACTAGACTCCAATCCCCAGGCTCCCTTGCTCCACCCTCGTTACAGCCAGCAGCGCCCGGAGGCGCTTTTAAACACCGGAGGGCTCCCGCAGTGCGGGATGCGCCAGAGACCGCCAGGACCACACGGGGGAGAGAGCCACGCACAGTGGGTCTACCAGACTCCAAACCCCAGGCTCCCTTGCTCCACCCTTGTTACCGCCAGCAGCGCCCAGAGGCGCTTTTAAACACCGGAGGGGCTCCCGCAGCGCGGGACGCGCCAGAGACCGCCAGGACCACACGGGGGAGAGAGCCGCGCACAGCGGGTCTACTAGACTCCAATCCCCAGGCTCCCTTGCTCCACCCTCGTTACCGCCAGCAGCGCCCGGAGGCGCATTTAAACACCGGAGGGCTCCCGCAGCGCGGGACGTGCCAGAGACCGCCAGGACCACACGGGGGGAGAGAGCCACGCACAGCGGGTCTACTAGACTCCAATCCCCAGGCTCCTTGCTCCACCCTCGTTACCGCCAGCAGCGCCCGGAGGCGCTTTTAAACACCGGAGGGCTCCCGCAGCATGGGACGCGCTAGAGACCGCCAGGACCACACGGGGGAGAGAGCCACGCACAGCGGGTCTACTAGACTCCAATCCCCAGGCTCCCTTGCTCCACCCTCGTTACCGCCAGGAGCGCCCGGAGGCGCTTTTAAACACCAGAGGGTTCCCGCAGCGCGGGACGCGCCAGAGACCACCAGGACCACACGGGGGAGAGAGCCACGCACATCGGGTCTACTAGACTCCAATCCCCAGGCTCCCTTGCTCCACCCTCATTACCGCCAGCAGCGCCCGGAGGCGCTTTTAAACACCGGAGGGCTCCCGCAGCACGGGACGCACGCGGGCGTGCCCGGGCAAAGCCCGGGCCAAGGGCGGGCCCGTCTGCGCCCGTCAGAGCCCGAAAGAGACTGGGCTGGGCCACACCGCTTGGCTCTCCGTGGAAAAATCCCCTTTAGTTTACGGAGTCGTGCTGGAAGCTGGATCCTAAGGTGGGTGCCTCTTCAGTGTAACTGGTCTACTCTCTGCCTAAAAACGGGCCAGTGGCTTCTACAAACTGCGAACGTTTCTTTTTGCATGGGAGTCCTGTGTTGTATATAGCATCTTAGTCGCCCGGACTTTTGTTTTTTCCCTTATCGTTTTGTCTACTGCATCTTAAGGCTATTGATAAGGCAGAATACGTCCTCGCTAGTCAGCCAAAATGGGGAGACGTACATGCTTAGGGAAAAAAACAATATTAACCGTGCAATTGCCAACAAGCCACCAGCCCACCTCGATTGATAAGATGCTCCAGAGGGCCATGGGGTAGTTTCAAATGAAATTGAACTAACTGAAAGACGGTTATCAATAACACCGGACTTAGTTCTTCCCCTGTCTAGCCCAGAAATACAATGTGCTCTGCCAACTACAGATCCCATCTCCTCAAGGGCTCATTCTAGGACACGTGCCTTGGTACACGAAGCACCGACCTCGGACTTGCATACTGAGGATCCCCCTCTTGGACCACGAAAGAGAGGGAATGCTAAAACTGTTATGAAAGCTGGGAGAAATCGGAAGAAGGGTACTACGGAATCTGTAGAGAATGGGGACTTGGAGAAGGAAGTGTTGGGTGGGCCTGTAAATGAAGGTACAGAAAAACCATTGTGGGTGTCAAATCTGGTAAGGGATCTACATTTGGAAATAAGAAAAATAATCACGGAGGAGCTGACTACCCTGACTTACCGGGTAGATAAACTTACATCTTTACTAGATATTTATATGGGCAAGATAGATTCTAAGGCGGATGACCCACCCCACCAGTGTATGTCCCTAGCCCGTCCTGCCCACCCGAGAAAAGATCACGCCTCGGAAACTAACTTGAGTTTCCCCCCGCAAGTACAGAGTAATAGGGAGGATGTGGTTGCCCATGCGAACACATCTAGCAAGCCAAATGATACCATTAGCTTCCAAAGTCAAGAGCCCAGACGGGGCAGGGAGATTGGCAGGAAGCAAAGATCTTCCGCTGAAGAACCCCAAGCTGAAACAAATATGCAGCATCTGGGCTTAAATTGTAGAGCAAAAGAGGGGCAAGACACACAAATAGAGGTAGTAGAGGGAAGCCCAGCCCTACCATGTATCAACCTCCCCCCGGACTCCACACCATATGTTTTGATTCTAAGTAAAGTGCCAGAACTTAATAAGGGACAAAGGGAATCGCATTATGATCTAAAAAACAAATGTATTTTTTGGTTGTCTAAACAACTCCAGTTTTCTTATAAGGATGCAAGTGAAATCTTATTTACACGCAGGGTGGGATGGGTGGGCCAAAGATCAAAAGATATACCTGGTGATATCATTGTGATTAACTTTAGAAACCTGCAGGTTGTAATGACCCTCCTAATGCGAAATCAGCAAAGGCATGAAGGGGGCATCAGACCCCTCCCACTGGGGTATTTTACCCCCGAGACTTGCTCCAGAAAATAGTCTGTGGTCAATCTGTGGGGCAGGGCCTAGACACCGGTATGAGCGAAATTCCACTATGAGGGCAGGACCAACCTAACCCATTGTTTTTAATCTCCCACTTGCTAATAGATTTGCGTCCCTAGAATCAGTAGATTGACTAAAATCACCACAGCCACCGAAGCTGGAACCAAACTCACAGAGGGATTATTGGTGGGATCCCCCTGAAAGGAGGAAGTTGTGCAAGAGTCCCGCTAGTCTTAGACAGAAAGCAGAACAGGGAGTAAGGAGGGTTGTTGGAGAGGGAAGCGTCCAAAGTGAGGGAATGGAGGGGTCCCTCTTTAATTACACCACAACAGGCACACTATTGAAGCCCGTACAAACACCTATAGGCCATCGGCAGTTGATTACAGTAACCATACCCACTAAGCCCGATTATTCCACTATTGGGAATAGCTCTAAGCTGATCGCAGCGGCTTGTGGCAACTCAAAGCAGCCATTAAGCAGTATATCTAAGTTCCATGTTCTATCCTGGAACATCGCGGGCCTCACTTCTAAATTAGGAAATCCGGAGTGGGGAGCCCTCATTCATGCAAATGACATATGGATGTTCCAAGAACCCTGGGCTAGGGAGGACATTCATAGACTAGGCTATGCGACCTTTTGCCTAGCAGCTACCAGTGGGGGAAGGGGAAGACCCGCGGGAGGACTTTGCACCTGGATTGCCGTGCGCTTGGGATGCACTGCGAAACAGGTTGAGACACCCTCACGAGATATACTCTGTGTCATTCTGAGCTTCCCCACTAAGATCAGAATAGCTGTAATTAATGTCTATTCCCGCCCAGTTAGCTATGGCCAGGAGTCAACAACCCTTGAACAACTGTCAACTTTCTTGTATACCATCCCTGATAATACCCTGGTGGTCCTTGCTGGTGATTTTAACTGCCAGTACGAACCTCTGAAAGATCTAATTGGGGGTGATGTTAATGAGGAGGATCAGTATTGGGCTATCCCAGAGCCGAATGCCCCGGCAACTAGGGCCTGGACCCCATTGGTACTTCAAATGAACCACATTGAATCACTCCATCAGGGCTTGTAATGGGTGCACAAAATCTGACTCCCCAGCGAACTATACCTACAACAGACCGGGAAGTTCCTCCATTTTAGATTACATCCTGATGGATACTAAATTCTGGCATTGGGTGATTGATTTTAAGGTTATGCCCCGATATGACAGTGACCATAATGCCTTGATTTTAGAGATGGTATCGCCCTGCCCCAGGGATGCTCATACAGGCCAACATTTAACTGGACCTAGGCCAATTCTAACTAGCTGCAGGAGGAGAGTCAAATGGGGGGCACTTTGTAATTCTCAGGAAAAGTTAGCCTCCCTCTATCAAACTGTCATCCCATACCTAGAGGCCGTTAACCAACTTGGTGAAATTCCTGTCTCTAACACTACCTTATTAGAAATAGGGAATAATCACCAAGGTTTAGTGAGTGATCTGGCAAATATTTTTCCCCCATTGTAAAATCTAAGGAAAAGGAGTCTAAGGGTCACCCCTGGTATAATGGCGATTGCCGAAGGGCTAGCAAGCGCTAGTCCTAGCTATTAAAACCAAGGACAGACCCATGATAAAACACAAGCGGATAGCCCACAAAAATATAATGAATGCGGCAAAAAACCAGTGGGAGGGAGACAAATGGGAAAGTTTAAAAATTGCCTTATGCTCTAGGGACATGCAGACTTTTTGGAATTTAGTAAATACCGGTTGCACAGAGGGCAAATTGGCAATAGAACCAAATCTGGGGGCAGAAATTTGGAAGGCCCATTTTGAATCCCTATATGCAAGGGAAGAGGATGAAGTAGGACAAGCCACAAATGAGCGCACTCACCTGCAGCCCTCCATCTCTGATGCCCCAGAAATCTCTTTAAAAGAGATAATGGATGCACTGAGAAGGGTAACTCCCTCTAAGGCGCCGGGACTAGACAAGATCCCAGGTGACCTCTTCCATAATGAGCCTAATAACTGGGCCCCATATTTATGGACCTTGTTTAACGCTATTTTACAGGGAATGTCGATTCCTACGACATGGCTGGGGGCGGAGATTATTCCAATTTATAAGAAGGGCTCACTACTCCTCCCCGCTAACTATCGTCCAATTAGCCTCTTAGATGTTACCTCAAAAATATATGCACGAGTGCTATTGGATCGATTAGAGAGCTGGATGGAGGAGTATTCTATACTTAGCCCCTATCAGGCAGGTTTTAGAGCCAGAATGTCCAAAATAGATCAGATCCTTAGGCTGCAACTACTGTACTGGAAGACAGTGCTCCTGGAGGGTGGCAGTCTTTATCTGATCTTTGTGGACCTAAAATCGGCATTTGACCTGGTTCCCAGGGATAAATTGTGGTCCATCTTATTAAATTTGGGGGCTCCTCCCTATCTTTGCTATCAGATGAAGCGGCTCCATGAATGTAATTATGCGCAAGTTAGGTACGGGAAAAATGGTGAGCTTACTGATCCTATTTCTATAGATAGAGGGGTAAGACAAGTGTGTGTGTTGGCCCGACCCTTTTCTGCCTATTTATTAACAGCCTAGTGGAGGTTTTGACTGCTGGGAGGGACATAGATGCCCCTAGGCTGGCGAACCACAAGGTCCCAGCCTTGATGTTCGCCGATGATACCCTGTTATTATTCAAGTCCCCAATGGGAATACAGAGGGCCTTAGATACTTTCCATCTATTCTGTAAAAGTAGGGGCTTGGAGATAAATTCTCAAAAAACTAAATATATGGTTTTTAATGCAGGCAACACCACACGACCAAACCCTCACTTAGACGGGAAACCACTAGAGAAAGTGAACGTTTTTGATTACTTAGGACTAACACTTACTGACAAAATGGAGTGGAATACACAAATTAAGAAGGCTAGCCTAAAATTGGCCCAGACAACGGGGGGCTAGCAAAGATGCTCAGGAAGTGCACCCACAAAATGGTTGGTCCAGTAATGGAAATCTACAAAGTACAGGCTAGGGGGGTGGCTTTGTACGGGGCAGAAATCTGGGGCCACCGGCCATCTGATCCCCTCTCTAAGAATGAAAACTCTTTTGCCAGGCAATTATTAGGTCTCCCTAAAAGTACACCACTGACGCCACTTCGAATGGATCTTGGGGTCGGTCCAATTGCAGAGGAGGCTGCCCTCAGGCCCCTCCTCCACTGGCGACGTCTATGGAGTACTCCAGAGCTAGTGGCTTTTAGAGAAGAGTTGAAGGAGGTGTTAAATCTACAGGGAGCTGGCAAAATCCCATGGTTGGCTTATATTAAAAACACCTTAGTAGCCATGAGGATGGGTGACTTATGGGCTAATGCTGAAGTAACCTGCTTGACAACCCCCAGGAAGGCCCTGTCAAAGATTTTTAGAGAATTCAAACTCAACCAGATTAAGAGAAACCCCGCCACTGGTATATTGACCGCATCCTTCTTAGAGGTCAAAGACCAATATAGGTTAGAACCTGTTCTTGATGTCATTTAGCCTCCCCTTGCTAAAAAACTTTATCTACAATTTAGGCACAGTGTATTACAGCTCCGTGCCTTCACAATCAACTGGGGGGGCACTTTGACTCAGGGTTGTCCGGCCTGTGACAATACCCCGGAGACGGATCAACACGTTTTATTTTTCTGCCCGGCATATAAGAAGACTAGAAACCGATGGTTACAACAGGTTTGCCGGAACCTCGGGACAAATCATTGTGCAGAGGCTTACAGGCTACTAAAATATGATACTAGCTTGACTATTGTGTACTCAGTTTCCCGATATTTATTCTCCATGTGGTGTGCACACCTAACCATTTTAAAATCCGGCGCGGTTTAATTGGACCATCTTAGCTTATTACTGTAATTATAAATTTTTAACAATTCTACCCTTTTTCTTAAATGACATAAATGTGTATTTTTTATGTATTACATTTTTAAAACTCTTAAATTTGGAACTTTTTAACACCATAATGCACATGCTCTTTATCTTCGAGAAATTTAAATGTATGAACTGTGCTGTATTTTTATTTGTGCTTTTATGGCCATAAAGGCCGAAATAAAGAATTTTTTAATTGTATTTCTGCAATGGCCCCCCCTCAAGATTTATTCTCCATTTCTACAGCGTATTCATGGGGAAGTTTTCCCCAGTGATGAATTTCCAATTTCAATATGCACATGTAAGCCTTTACCAGGAGATTTTTCCAACAAAAGCAATGTTATTGCACAATGCAATAAAAAAGTGGGACAGGTTTATGGAGAGCAGGTGCACCCATCGGGGCTCGAACTTGCGAGCAAGGAGCCAGGCACAGACTCCTGCAGTGGATCCACTGAGCAGTGGTGTACTGCAAAGTGATGCCCCCCCCCAAGCCCCGCAAAATGGACACGTTTAGTGCTCTAATAAATGTGACATGTAACCAGCCACTCCCCGAGGCCTGGCTCCCACACTCACCCCACACCCATCCATCACAGGTGTCACCGGTCGGGTGACCCTGCACATAAAAGGCCGGGCCCACGCGCCCTGGGCCAGTTCTAGTTACCATAACCATGGCTCTGTGTCATTATTCTAGTGACACGAAGGCCTAAGGCCCAAGCCACCATAGGGGCCTGAGCACCCTATATATCACAAATATGTATTGCCCTGGGGGCCCTCTCAAGGGCTGGGGGCCCCCTTAAGGGCCCCTGTGCCGCAGGGACTTCAGGTCTCCTTTATGGCCTTGCGCCATTGGGACAGCTGCCCGCACAGTGTTGCGCGAGCTACTACATCAAGCTAATTCTTTTAACCACTGCACCGCCGTGGAAGACGTGGGGTCTCTAGTAGTTAATTTGTTCGCGATATGAAAGTGTTCTGGCAAAAGAATTCAGAAAAAATATTTATTCAATTGTTTAATGGGCCAGAGAGTCGAAGGTTTAAACATTGTGCGTCAGTGGCTTGATATCTGCTAATAAACTGGAATTAATCGCTGCCCTCAGACTGGCTGGAATTTGAAGTAGGAGAGTGTGGCTCGACAAAGACACCGCTCACGATAATTCACCAGGAACCACCGCGCTGCTCCCCTCGCCCTCCCTCGGTCAATAACAATTTCATAGTTCACCAGCATTGCGATGTAATCTACCGTAGGGATAAGCAGCTAGGAGAGAGGTTAAACAGGCACTTACTGTTCGGAGCGCGCGGTGTCCTTCCGCTGCTACTGATGCCAGCTCTATCAATTCATCAAGCTCACGTTTTCGACAGTGTCGTCACTTTACAAGTTCGCAATTCTTAGTTTCATTATTCAAAAGCCTGCAACCAATCTGTAGCACATGCCACAGCACGGCTACAATATATGGTGCCTCGAGGGCTCTCCATATGGCGAACAAATGTAACGAGCTGCAAACATAAGTGTGTTAGAGCCACAGCCCGACCCCCGGAAAGATCATGTTGGTTTACGTTAGGAAGGTTTTATTAAGAGGTATCCCAGTGAGGGGCTGCCTGGAGCAAGGAGAGACATGCCATTTCCAGGTTGTGTTTATTATTTTGGGAGGCTCGTGCTATGCTATCAATTAATATGACTGACTGACAGAAGCTAGGAGGGCTTGAGAGCGCAGCATCTAAACAGCTATCCTCGGAGAGATACAGAGCTTAAGGAATTAATTAATTCCCAGTTGAGATAGGTCAATTTTAGTTCAGGAGGTGGCAGGGCCGGAGATTCAATAATCACACCTGAGAGCTCATTGGGGCCGCATCCCTTGTAAGGCAGGCACGACAGGTTTCCTTATACTTCACAGGCCTAGAAAGCATCTGCCAGCCCTCCAGGAGAGGGCAGTTCGTGTGTCTGACCTGGGAAGCGCCTGCCATGTCTCTCATTTCCGGTAGGGTGGAGCCAATGGGGATGTATGACGCATGCATTACATCGCATGCCATTAGATCGCGGTTTTAACAACGCAAGTCGTTACAACGACTTGCGTTGGAGGGTGCTGGATTTAGGAGTAATTTAATTTACTATTCCAACTCCAGCCTACGTACAGTAGGGAAGGTGTTGGATAGTAAATTAAACTACTCCTTGTCCTATAGCGCCCTCCAGTGCAAGTCGTTGTAACGACTTGCGTTGTAAAAACCGCAATCTAATGGCATGCGATGTAATGCATGCGTTCTAAAGGTTGTTTCCCAGCCAATGGGGGCAGACCTGAAAGCACATGGCCGCTCCCGTGCCTCTGTCACTTTCCCCAGCTCCTCGAGGTTAATTGCAGCAGGCACAAGAGGCTTCAAGCAGGGGAGCAACGAAGCCCCCTGCAGCATGTGGGGCCCCAAACCAACCGGGGGCCCCAACCCTTCAAGGGGGCCCCATTCAGCCCAAGATCAATGACTATCTGTAAGACATGGGAGACTCAGGCGCTCCCCATCCCATTCTGCAGGGGGGGCATCATTTTGAGGTATGCCACTGGTTTAAGAGGGGAGGTATAGAGAAACCGATCAGAGAGGAAGAAAAGAGAGAGGAGAGAGAGAGAGCCAGAATGGATGGATGGAAAGGGAAAGATTGTGTGAGAAGACAGGGCTGTTTGGGTATTTTTTGCCAGGGCTGCTTTTGGTTCCCCAGTCCTGCCCTGCTCCAAGGCGGGTAATCTGGACAATGTGATTCGTAAACGACTTTAGGGAAACAGAACAGATAGACACCGTGGCCAAGCACTCCATTTTATAAACATAGCAAACAATGAAGTCCATAAAATATTTCTGACTCTACCACAATTCGCAGTTGCCCTAATGGCGCATAAGATCCATTGTGGCCTGCAGGTTGTGAACACTCCTTTCTGTGCAAGCAAAGTAAGCCCCATGCCAGTCACCTGAAGTCTCATCTTTCTGAAATGGTGAGCCCAAGTAGGGTTACCAGTGCTGATGATCGAGTGAGGGTAAAGGTCATAAAGGTGTGCAGCGCCTACAAACTATAACAGCTCATTCTCAAAGTGCCACGGATGTCCAACAAAACATTTTGGAGTTGGTATTGTTGTTCAGTTTCAGCCTCTGAGCTGTTGAAGTGATGCTCAAGGAATTGCCACAGCTATTCTCTACAATTTTCTAACTGAAAAGAAAGAAAATAAATTTAAATATTGCAGTGGTGGCTACAGAAAATTTTAAGCAAAGAGGAAGAAAGATCCACCAAGAATTGCAACAAGTGAGCAACCTGGTAAATCAGTCTATCTCTCCCTCCTGGGATTAGACAGGGTTCTCTCCGATGAAAAGGGAAATCATTCACTTTTTGGCCCTCTGCCACCCTCTAGACTACTGCAAGAGTATAGGGGAAAAACATCCCCATAACTCACAGTTGCTTATCTATAGTTCTATATAATAAGTATTGCTTCAATTGGAAGCTATTAGCATGAACACCCATATAGAAATCAAGTTATTCGCTGCTGGGACTAACAACAGTGGGAAACAAAAGTTGTTTCCCAGTGTTGTGACATCACCATGGTAAGTGCTCACTTTTTTATGCTTTGCTGCCTTGCCAGGGTCTATGGAGACCCTAACTGGGCAGCGGAATGGCATCTGATGTTTGCAGAAGTGCAGTGGCGTAGCTAGGCACTCTGCCGCCCGTGGCGGTCCCTGTCTTTTGCCGCCGCGCTGAAGAGGGGGGGGTGCTGGCGATGATTTTTGTGGCCGCGCACAGCCCCCTCCGTCCCCCCCTTGCTACGCCAGTGCAGAAGTGTAATTTTGATCTTATCTGAGATACTGTAGGAGTGCATCATAATCATGCGTAGTCAGCACTCGAATATATTCTGTATGATTAATGTTACTAAGGAAAATGGAGTATTGCATATATAACTCCATGTAAAGAATTTGTGTACAGAACGTGATTAACAAAGGTCTATGTAACATTTACATATTAATGTGACAGACGAAGTTAACGTAAAATGTGTCCCATTGTGAGGTCAATAAAATAAAATGTGTATGGGTAGACTAATGTTCAAACATTTTTACGTGTAACAAGAATTGTTTCTATGCAGGTACATTTAGAATGACATCTTCGTAATCTTTTACAATTTATTCATGTATTAAGAAGCTGCATTTATTATGTGTGTAGAAATGTGCATGTATTCTGTAATCCTGTGCATTGCTAAAGTTGACTAGAGTGGGCCTTGAGAAACCCATTCAGTTCAATTTCACGTTTAAAGTTTAACATGTAATTCGTATTTAACATTCAACGTAGAATGTATTTGCTTGTATTTTTGTTTCTACTGCAGGCGTGGACAAATCCTCATTAGTTAGCGTAGAAGTTTTTTTTTTTTTCGTTAGATAGCAAGGTATGAGAAGACAAAGTTTGGCAAGGAGAAGCGCGGTAACGAGCAGAGAGACAAGTTCTCATGGAGGAGGAGAAGAATGACCAAGGACGAATGAAGTTGCAACCTATCGATGTGGGAAAGGTGGTGCAAGTATCAAGTTGTGCCAGAGCCATGAAAAAGTACTAGCAAAAGTCACATGGGGTTGTCTACCTTGAATACAAATGATATTTTACACTGTAACTTAGAGAGAGAAAGGAGAGACATCTTAGGACTTCATGGGAAGCAGATCTATGCATCTGCTAGTGTGGCTTTATGCTTCGTGGCCCATGGTTGGAGTGCATTCTACTGAAGACTCCGAAGCTGACACCTTTCTTATTTCACCTTTACTAAATGCTTTTAAGTTTAGGGTTGCCTCTTTACGGTAGTATAGGTAGAGATACCTTGTTCATGCTTACCTTGAAGAACCATTTGATGTAGTTTAATACTCAATTCTTTTTCCTGATCATTTGCATTGTCATCATAGAGTTAGTTGTCTGCTTTGTATTATATAGGATAAATATCTTCAGGAGATTTGGACTTATTTTGGTCGTTCTGTATTTCTACATGATAATATTGAGGCTGGTCTATATCAGTTTGTTTCTAAATTTATAATTAAACCCTACTAAATTCAGAATTAGTTGCAGAGTGGATTTTTGTGTGACCAAATTGGTTACACTGTATTGAGATTAACAGCAATTGTTTTCTCCCTTTTACCTCTCAAGCTGCTATCAAGACCATCTCTCTGGAGATAAATCTTTAGGTGAGCCCAAGCATTAGCATGTTCTTAACCACATTCTCCCACCTCTGTCGGGTATCCACAGACCCAAAGGAGGCAGTTGAATGAATGGGGCAGGCTGTGTGTGCCAATGTTAGAAATGGAGGTCTCTAGTTGGTAAGGGCTTGCACCTTTGTCCAAGTAGGGACCCTTCTTCCTAGTCAGGATAAGGGAGTTACACTCCTAAAATAACCCCTGCTCACCCCCTTGGTAGCTTGGCACAAGCAGTCAGGCTTATCTTAGAGGCAGTGTGTAAAGCATTTGCACATAACCATCAGTAATACAGTGTAAGCACTACAAAAGGACACCACACCAGGTTAGAAAAATATCCAATATTTTATATACTTAAAACGAGACCAAATACGATAAAAATCCACTATACAGTACTTCAAAAATAGTTACTTCTCAAAATGTCTTTAAGTTGCAAAATACGTTGAAAAACACAGTTCGTACGAGTCGGTAGCTCGGTCCGAGTCTACCGTGATGCTGAAAACAACAGAGTCTCGCAGTTCCCGCTGACCGCGTCGGTACGGGCCAGCAACAGCGGGACAGATTCGTTCACAGTACCTTTCTTAGTGCGGCTCACACAGGCGTGCGAGTCGGTCTTGGCATCCGTCGTGGTCGCGATGCTAAATGGAAGCGGTGCAAGGTGCGGTGTCCCTCGATGCGGTGCGAGCAGCGGCTTGGTTATGATCGTGCAGACGGCGTCGGTGAGACCAAGGCTGGCGGTGCAGGGCGAGTCGGTGCTCGATGCGGTGCTGGCAGGTTGCGGTGCGGGTGACAGAGCCGGTTGTGGCATTCGTCGCGGTCACGGTGCAAGGTGGAAGCGGTGCAAGGTGCGGTGTCCCTCGATGCGGTGCGAGCAGCGGCTCGGTGACAATCGTGCAGACGGCGTCGGTGAAACCAAGGCTTGCGGTGCAGGGCGAGTCGGTGCTCGATGCGGTGCTGGCCAGTTGCAATGCGAGCGACAGAGCCGGTTGGCGGGAATTGGCGCTGGCCGAGCCGGACAGCTGTGCGTGACGAGTCGGTCACGGGTGTCGAGCCAGCAGCGACCGTGTCGGTGAGCCCAGGCCAGTGAGGTGAAGCGAGGCGATGCAGGTCGCGGTGTCTCTCGATGCGGTGCAGGCAGCGGCTCGGTGACGGAGTCAGTGAGACCAAGGCTTACGGTGCAGGGCGAGTCAGTGCGGCTTGCGGTGCCTTCGGGACACAAGGCCAGCGACGGAGTCGGTTGACAGAGTCGGTTGCGGTTCCCTCTTCTCTGTGGCACCTGAAACAGCAGTTCCAGGAGCGGTACCCAGAGGTTGGTGAAGTCTTTGCAGTCCCTGAGACTTCTTAACAGGAGGCCAGCTCGGTTCAGGCCCTTGGAGATACTCAGCACAAGTAGAGAAAGTTCAGTCCAGTCCTTTCACTGCCCAAGGCAGAAGCAGCAGCTGCAGGCCAACCCAACAAAGCAACAACACAGCAAAGGGGCAGTACTCCTCCTGGCAGCTCTTCCAGCTCTTTCGTCTTGGCAGGTTCCTTGATTCCAGCGAGATCTAAAGTTCTGGGGTTTGGGTCCCCCTTTTTATCCTCAATTTCTCTTTGTTCTCTGAAGGCAGAGAGGCCTTTGCCTAGTCCAAACCAGTTCTGGTCAGTCCTGGAGCACTTTGTTGACAAGTCTCCTTCTTTCCTGTTGCAGTGTAGGCCAGGGACATCAGACACGCCACAGGAGGTAGAGTCAGCATTGTGGAGGGAAGGCACTGTCCTATTCAGGTCCCAGGTGCAACTCCTCCCACCCATCTGTATGTAGATCTTGCTATTCAGCCCTGTGCTGACTCACCCTGTCTCCTGGAATCCCCCAGCCCCTGTCACTCACACTCCAGACAAGGAATACACAACCTAGCAGAGGCAGGCTTGGATGGTTAGACAAGAAAATACCTACTTTCTAAAAGTGGTATTTTCAACACAGAATGTTAAAACCAACTTCACTAAAAGATGCATTTTATCATTCTGAGTTCAGGCATACTAAACTCGAATTTCTACCATGTTCCCTGGGTCAGTTATGATCATAGGATGTAATAATCAAAACTGCCCATTCTGGCCTATGGGGAACAGGTAGCCTTGCAATAGTGAAAAACGAAGTAGGCTGTATTTCACTATCAGGACATGCCACACACACCAGGGCATGTCCTACCTTTCACATACAATGCACCCTGCCCACAGGGGTACCTTGGGCCTACCTTAGGGGTGACTAACATGTAGAAAAGGGAAGGTTTAGGGACTTGCAAGTGTGTGCACTTGCCAAGTCGACATGGCAGCCCCAGGCTGCGCACAGGCTCTGCAATGGCAGGCCAGAGTTACACTTTACGGGCTGTTTGCGTGGGTGGCACAATCCAGTGCTGCAGCCCACCAACAGCATTTGATCTATAGGCCCTGGCACTCGCAGTGCACTTTACTACTGCCTGACACATAGATCAAATAGGCCAATCATGGAAATACCAATCCATACACATTTTATACAGGAGCACTTGCACTTTCCCACTGGACAGCAGTGAGGAAAGTGCGCAGAATCATTACACCAGCAAAAACAGAGTCAAAAACGGGAGGTCAGAAAGCAAAAAGTCAGGGGAAACACGCCAAAAGATGCCAAGTCTAACACATGTCCCCTCCAGCTGAAAGTAGGGAGAACTACCCAACCCCATTGGAGTTCTCTTCACTAAGGCGGAAGAACCTGGACAGACCATCTGCGTTGGCGTTTTCTGTACCAGGGCGGTGTTCCACCGTAAAGTCCATTCCCTGTAGGGAGATGGACCACCTCAGCAGTTTTGGATTCTCACCCCTCATTTGCATCAACCATTTGAGGGGCCTGTTGTCTGTCTGAACCCGGAAGTGAGTCCCAAACAGGTATGGTCTCAGCTTCTTCAGTGCCCAGACCACAGCAAAAGCTTCCCTTTCTATGGCCCTCCACCTCTGTTCCCTGGGGAGTAGTCTCCTGCTAAGGAAGACTACAGGCTGATCCAGGCCCTCTTCGTTCAGTTGTGAGAGCACCGCTCCCACACCATGCTCTGAAGCGTCAGTCTGCACAACGAATGCTTTGGAGAAGTCAGGTGCCTTGAGCACGGGCGCCGTGCACATGGCTGCCTTCAGGGCATCAAAAGCTTTCTGGCAGGACTCAGTCCAGATCACCTTCCTGGGCTGTTTCTTCGAAGTCAGCTCTGTTAAGGGGGCAACGATGGTGCCATAGCCCTTAACAAATCTCCTATAGTAGCCGGTGAGACCTAAGAAGGCTCTCACCTCTGTCTGGGTCTTGGGGGCTCCCAAGCCAGAATGGTGTCAATCTTGGGTTGTAGGGGCGCCACCTGGCTGCTTCCTACCTGGTGTCCCAAGTACACCACAGAACCCTGCCCGATCTGGCACTTACTGGCCTTGATCGTGAGGCCTGCACCTTGCAGAGCCCTCAACACTTTCTCAAGGTGCTGTAAATGTTCTTCCCAGCTGGAACTGAACACATCAATGTCATCCAGGTAGGCGGCACTGAAATCCTCCAGTCCAGCCAACACCTGATTGATCAACCTCTGAAAGGTGGCAGGGGCATTCTTCAACCCAAAGGGCATCACCCAAAATTGGTAATGACCTTCTGGGGTTGAGAATGCTGACCTCTCCTTGGCCCCATCGGTTAAGGCAATCTGCCAGTACCCAGACGTTAAATCAAACGTGCTGAGGAACCGGGCAGCTCCCAACCGATCAATGAGCTCATCAGCTCTGGGGATGGGGTGCGCGTCAGTCCTGGTGACGGCATTGAGCCCACGGTAGTCCACACAAAACCGGAGTTCTGGAGTGGCACCGGGCGCAGCAGCCTTTGGGACCAAGACCACTGGGCTGGCCCAAGGACTGTTGGAGGGCTCAATCACCCCTAACGTCAACATCTTAGAGACCTCCTCCTTGATGCTGGCCCTGACCCGGTCAGTCAACCTGTAAATCTTGTGCTTCACAGGAGGGCTGTCACCAGTGTCCACGTCATGGGTACACCAGTGAGTAACACCGGGGGTCAGAGAGAATAGCGGGGCGAACTGTCCCAACAACTGGCGACAGTCCCCCTGCTGCTCTTGGGTCAGTGTA
Organism: Calotriton arnoldi; assembly: GCA_963921515.1. Lineage (NCBI taxonomy): Eukaryota > Metazoa > Chordata > Amphibia > Caudata > Salamandridae > Calotriton > Calotriton arnoldi. Next base: position 99,004 of record CAWUFW010019333.1, read on the forward strand.
GGGGAGAGAATCACACCCTCTACTGACCCATCATGCTCCTTGGTAGACAGGAGGTCAGGGAGAGGCTCACTCTCCTCTTCCACCCCATCATCTGTCGCCAAGAGCATACTCACTTCGGACCTCTCGAAGTGGGGCTTGAGGCGGTTCACGTGAAGGACCCTCAAAGGGTTCCTTGGAGCCTGCAAATCCACCAGGTAGGTGACGTCACTTTTGCACTCCACCACCTCATATGGCCCAGTCCACTTGTCCTGCAAGGCACAAGGTTCCACTGGGGCCATGACCCACACTTTTTGCCCAGGTTGAAATTCGATCAGAGTGGCATTCTAGTCATACCATCTCTTCATTTCTTCCTGGCTTGCTTCTAGGTTCACCTGAGCGAGTTTCCTGAAGCGGGCAGTTTGGTTTCTAAAGGCCAGCATGTAACTAAACACATCCTGGGGAGTTTTCCTGGGAGCTGCCTCCCAGCCTTCCTTTACCAAACTCAGAGGTCCTCTGACAGGGTGGCCATACAGGAGCTCAAAGGGGCTGTACCCAAGAGACTTCTGAGGCACCTCCCTGTATGCAAAGAGAAGGCATGGCAAGAGGACATCCCACTTACACCTCATGGGTTCTGTTAGACCCTTGATCATGCCTTTCAAGGTCTGGTTGAATCTCTCCACCAGACCGTTTCCTTGTGGGTGGTAAGGCGTGGTGAACTTGTAGGTTACACCACACTCCTTCCACAGGGATGTCATATACTTGGATATGAAATTGGTCCCCCTATCAGAAACCACCTCTCTGGGGAATCCCACACGGGAAAAGATCCCCATTAACGCCCGGCTCACCACTGGCGCGGTCGTTGTCCTGAGAGGGATTGCCTCCGGGTACCGAGTGGCATGGTCCACCAAGACCAGGATGTACCTGTTGCCCATGGCTGTCTTGGGATCCAGTGGCCCCACAATATCCATCCCTACCCTTTCAAAGGGTGTTCCAACAACAGGAAAAGGTTGGAGAGGAGCTTTGACCTTCCTCCCACTCTTACCACTTGCCTGGCAAGTTTGGCAAGACCTACAGTGTGCATCTGACTGCCTTCGCATTTGGGGCCAAAAGAAGTGGGTGACAAGCCTGTCAAAGGTCTTGTCCTACCCCAAATGTCCTGCCAAAGGCACGTCATGAGCCAGACCCAGTAGGAAGGTCCTGAAGCGCTGGGGTACCACCAGCACATGGGCTGACCCAGGCTCAGTAACCTTAGGCTCACTGTATAGGAGACCATTCTCCCAGTAGATCAGATGTGACCCGGACTGATTACCAGCTGCCTGGTCTGCAGCCTGCCGCCGCAGACCCTCCAGAGTAGGGCACTCGCTCTGCTCCCTGCAGAACTCCTCCCTGGTGGGACCCCCTTCTTGCTGCCAATGGGTCAGCTCAGAGATGTCTCCCAGTTCGGCTACCTGCTCCCCTGTAGGCACCGGGGCGTCCCCCTCGAGGTCCGCCTCCTCCCGGTCCGTGGGAACCTCGGGGTCGGTTTCCCACGCCCCCTGCCCTTCCTCTTGGCAGGGACTTGGGCCATTGTTCCAGGCTCCAAGTCCTCTTGATCACCCTTTCTGGCTCCATTGACCGAGTAGACACGCATGCCCACTCTGGCAACCCAAGCATCTCCAAGTGAGACCTGAGCTCAACATCCTTCCATAAGGACTGCTCCAGGTCGTTACCTAGCAGACAATCTACAGGCATGGTAGGGCTCACAACCACCCTCAAGGGACCTGAGACCCCCCCCATTCAAAGGGAACCTGCGCCACCATACACTGGTGCTCAGAGTTGTCTACAGCAACTACTTGGTGGAATGCCCCTGGGACTACCTGCTTCTCAGAGACCAGGTGACACCGGACTGAGGTCACACTGGCTCCAGTATCTCTGAGAGCCTCTACCCTGTTCCCATTGATGGTCACCCAGGTGCTATATTTCTTTGTGTTAGGGGGCACCTGGTTTCCTGGGACCATCTCACTGTCCCCTAGTGAGACGAGGGTCATTTCTGTGGGATCCCCACCCTCCTGTGGGCAACCCTCCTCCCCAAGCGCTACACTATCCAACACTTTGGACTGTCCACCGGTGGGTGGCTGTGTCCTCTTTGGGCACTTGGGGTCCCCCTTGAAGTGACCTACCTGGTCACATGCATAACACTTGAGTGGGGCCGGTCTCAACAGGCTTCCCTGTAGAGACCCCTTTCTTCTTATCACCGGGGGCTGGGAACCTTTACCCTGGGTACTAGTTTGGGGCCCTTTAGAGAACTCCTGTGCTTTACCCTTGTCCCCCTACTTTTCTGCTGGGGACCCTGCCCACCTTTGGCTGAGTCTCCCCAAACGCTTTCTTGTGGACCCGGGTACTCACCCAGCGGTCCGCCTCCATAGCAAGCTTCCTGGGGTCAGTTAGCTTACTATCAACTAGGTGCTGGCGCAGATCTGCAAAACATAGACTAGACAAGTGCTCCCATGCAATCAAATTGTAGAGCCCCTGAAAATCTGTTACATTACTGCCCTTCACCCAACCATCCAGCGACCTGCAGAACATATCCACACATTCCAACCAAGTGTTGGCCTCAGACTTTTTACTGGACCTAAACTGATCCCTGTACTTCCCAGGAGTGAGCCCATATCTAGTGAGGAGAGCGTCTTTCATGTCAGCATAGGGGAGGTCCTGCCCCTTACCCAAAGCTATCAGAGTATCCCTAGCTTCCTCTGGAAAGAGAGGCCACAACCCCGCTCCCAGTTCCTCTCAGGGACCCCATTGATATGAATAGACGACTCGTACCCTTGAAACCACCTTTGTATGTCATCACCCATTTTGTACTCTTACCTACATTCTTGGGGATGTGTACAATCCTGTCTGTGTGTGCTGAAGAATTGCTGCCACCATCTGAGCCGGTTCTACTTTTTAGCTCCAGCTCCTTAATCATTCTCTCATGATCTAGTACCATCTTCCTTTCCTCCATGGCTATTCTTTTTTCCTTCCCTCTCACTTTCTATTCTGAGTTTCTCCAACTCAAACCTCCTTACTTCCCGCCTGTCCTCCAGCTCCTCTGGGGACAAGCTACTGCTGCCTGGCCTGGAGGGCTCCCCCTCCCAAAAGCACATCCACCCTAGGAACAGGCTCCTCCACCTCTCCAGTGAGATCACCAGATTGCCCACTGGCACCTCTGGCTGCTACCCAGGCCCTCAGCGCCTTTTGTAGCTCATCCTTCCTGGTGAGGCCTCTGACCTGGACTTTTAGGTTCTTGCAAATCGATTTTAACTCCTTGACATTGTAGGCTTCCAATCGATCCTCCTCAAAGGCAATTTCTACTGATGCAATTGATGATACTATAGATTCAGGCATGTTGAAGTAGCAAGTTCAAACTGGCAAGATCAAAAATAGGCCAAAAAGAAAAAGACCCTGTATGTGGTACGTAATGGTCTGCGATATGGTAGTAGTGCACACCAATCACTGTAAGTCAAGTGCAAACACAAGTCCTATCCTCACCGCTGACAACCAATGTTAGAAATGGGGGTCTCTAGTTGGCAAGGGCTTGCACCTTTGTCCAAGTAGGGACCCTTCTTCCTAGTCAGGATAAGGGAGTTACACTCCTAAAATAACCCCTGCTCACCCCCTTGGTAGCTTGGCACGAGCAGTCAGGCTTATCTTAGAGGCAGTGTGTAAAGCATTTGCACATAACCAACAGTAATACAGTGTAAGCACTACAAAAGGACACCACACCAGTTTAGAAAAAATATCCAATATTTTTATATACTTAAAACAAGACCAAATACGATAAAAATCCACTATACAGTACTTCAAAAATAGTTACTTCTCAAAATGTCTTTAAGTTGCAAAATACGTTGAAAAACACAGTTCGTACGAGTCGGTAGCTCGGTCCGAGTCTACCGTGATGCTGAAAACAACAGAGTCTCGCAGTTCCCGCTGACCGCATCGGTACGGGCCAGCAACAGCGGGACAGATTCGTTCACAGTACCTTTCTTAGTGCAGCTCACACAGGCGTGCGAGTTGGTCTTGGCATCCGTCGCGGTCGCGATGCTAAATGGAAGCGGTGCAAGGTGCGGTGTCCCTCAATGCGGTGCGAGCAGCGGCTCGGTGACGGTCGTGCAGACGGCATCGGTGAGACCAAGGCTGGCGGTGCAGGGCGAGTCGGTGCTTGATGCGGTGCTGGCAGGTTGCGGTGCGGGTGACAGAGCCGGTTGTGGCGTTCGTCGCAGTCACGGTGCAAGGTGGAAGCGGTGCAAGGTGCGGTGTCCCTCGATGCGGTGCGAGCAGCGGCTCGGTGACAATCGTGCAGACGGCGTCGGTGAGACCAAGGCTTGCGGTGCAGGGCGAGTCGGTGCTCGATGCGGTGCTGGCCAGTTGCGATGCGAGCGACAGAGCCGGTTGGCGGGAATTGGCGCTGGCCGAGCCGGACAGCTGTGCGTGACGAGTCGGTCACGGGTGTCGAGCCAGCAGCGACCGTGTCGGTGAGCCCAGGCCAGCGAGGTGAAGAGAGGCGATGCAGGTCGCGGTGTCTCTCGAAGCAGTGCAGGCAGCGGCTCGGTGACGGAGTCGGTGAGACCAAGGCTTACGGTGCAGGGCGAGTCGGTGCGGCTTGCGGTGCCTTCGGGACACAAGGCCAGCGACGGAGTCGGTTGACAGAGTCGGTTGCGGTTCCCTCTTCTCTGTGGCACCTGAAACAGCAGTTCCAGGAGCGGTACCCAGAGGTTGGTGAAGTCTTTGCAGCCCCTGAGGCTTCTTAACAGGAGGCCAGCTCGGTTCAGGCCCTTGGAGATACTCAGCACAAGTAGAGAAAGTTCAGTCCAGTCCTTTCACTGCCCAAGGCAGAAGCAGCAGCTGCAGGCCAACCCAACAAAGCAACAACACAGCAAAGGGGCAGTACTCCTCCTGGCAGCTCTTCCAGCTCTTTCGTCTTGGCAGGTTCCTTGATTCCAGCGAGATCTAAAGTTCTGGGGTTTGGGTCCCCCTTTTTATCCTCAATTTCTCTTTGTTCTCTTAAGGCAGAGAGGCCTTTGCCTAGTCCAAACCAGTTCTGGTCAGTCCTTGAGCACTTTGTTGACAAGTCTCCTTCTTTCCTTTTGCAGTGTAGGCCAGGGACATCAGACACACCACAGGAGGTGGAGCCAGCATTGTGGAGGGAAGGCACTGTCCTATTCAGGTCCCAGGTGCAACTCCTCCCACCCATCTGCATGTAGATCTTGCTATTCAGCCCTGTGCTGACTCACCCTGTCTCCTGGAATCCCCCAGCCCCTGTCACTCACACTCCAGACAAGGAATACACAACCTAGCAGAGGCAGGCTTGGATGGTTAGACAAAAAATACCTACTTTCTAAAAGTGGTATTTTCAAACACAGAATGTTAAAACCAACTTCACTAAAAGATGCATTTTATCATTCTGAGTTCAGGCACACTAAACTCGAATTTCTACCATGTTCCCTGGGTCAGTTAGGATCATAGGATGTAATAATCAAAACTGCCCATTCTGGCCTATGGGGAACAGGTAGCCTTGCAATAGTGAAAAACGAAGTAGGCTGTATTTCACTATCAGGACATGCCACACACACCAGGGCATGTCCTACCTTTCACATACAATGCACCCTGCCTACAGGGGTACCTTGGGCCTACCTTAGGGGTGACTAACATGTAGAAAAGGGAAGGTTTAGGGACTTGCAAGTGTGTGCACTTGCCAAGTCGACATGGCAGCCCCAGGCTGCGCACAGGCTCTGCAATGGCAGGCCAGAGTTACACTTTACGGGCTGTTTGCGTGGGTGGCACAATCCAGTGCTGCAGCCCACCAACAGCATTTGATCTATAGGCCCTGGCACTCGCAGTGCACTTTACTAGGGACTGACACATAGATCAAATAGGCCAATCATGGAAATACCAATCCATATACATTTTATACAGGAGCACTTGCACTTTCCCACTGGACAGCAGTGAGGAAAGTGCGCAGAATCATTACACCAGCAAAAACAGAGTCAAAAACGGGAGGTCAGAAAGCAAAAAGTCACTGGAAACACGCCAAAAGATGCCAAGTCTAACAGCCAACCATCACATTTCCTTTATCAGTGAGAGTCTCTGCAGACTCACACTGTCAGAGGAACACATGACAGCGAGTGACTGTCAGCATGGCATTGGCTCTCCACTTATGTGTGAAAAGAGAACACAGTTTTGGGTCGGGTGGAGAGTGAAGGAACAGGGGTTGGTGGGGATGGGTGGCAGTAAGCAAGGATTATTTTTATATTTTTAGGTGTGGCATGGAGGGGGATAAATGTAGAGGAAGGTGAGTGTCTGGAGGCCACAAATTTCTTTTAATTTGGACGGGAAGATGGTAAATAAACAGGGTGATGGGGTTGGGTAGAAGAAGGCCTGGTATTTTTTTTGTTTTGGCAGGGAGTGAAGGTAAATGAAGAGGGGGGGGGCTAAGAAGCTAGATAATTTTTTTCAATTTGGGCAGAGGATGAGGGTTTATATGGAGGGTGGTGTGGGTGGCTGGTAGATGGACAGTATTTTTTTTATATTCCAGTGGCAGTGAGGAGACATGTTATGAATGGTTCTCCTGTTACTTCTCTTGCCCTGCATAGATGTTGAAAGCAGAGGCAGATGATTTGGGGGTGGGGGAGCATACATAAAATAAAATTAGAGATGGCTAAAAAGTGAGTATTAAGGATGCTTTTAACGCCAGGGTTATGAATTACATTATAGATAACTCAAGTTTGACTCTCGTTGCCTATTTAACCCTTTCCCTGATTGTAGAACACAGAAGCTTTACAGTGAATAAAGTTTTTAATGTTTTATCCAAATATATCAATTTCAAATGTGGCACATTTTTTATTTTTCTAGACAATGTCGAATATAATCAACTGTACATAAAATGCTCTTTCCTAAGTTACTCTTTTCTATAAGAGTCGTGCATAATTTATGTTTTAACTTTAATTACTGCTTCATTAAAATATCCTCTTCTAACGAACTGTGATGATAGTAGTGTTTGCTCACGTTCAAAGAGAGAACGTTCTGAAATGATGTACTTTATTTCATTAGCTGACTGATGTAAGTAAAATACTGGTGTGAAATTGGGCTAGACTAGAGGGCGCACTGGCAGCGGCAGAAGCCAGAGATGGTATATTTTAATTTGTTGTAAATGAAACAAAAACAACCTCCAGAAATCTAAAAATGCGCCCTGTGCCATGCATTGATTTCATACTATTGTCACAGTGCAGATTACAGCGTTTGATATTGTAGAAATAACTCGTTGTTTTTTAGCTCTTTATACCACATGTCTGTCATTATTAAGAAGTGTAAATAACAACTTTTATTATTCTCTAACTCATGGCACTGAATTTGCCAGGATTCGAATTGGACCTTCAAGTCTCTGCTGATGGCTGCGGTTAGTGTTAAGTCACAGACCCATCTTACTAGCCAGAGGATGTAAGGATGTTGTGTGTTGAGCTGTTTCCCATCAGAGTGGACAATCTTTTGATTGTGCACGCGCTAGGCATCGGAAATGTGAGCTGCTGCCCATGGCCCGGTGCTCATCTTACCAAAAGGAGGGCCACAGGTCACGACACAGCTGCTCAAATTTTCTCTGTTTTCAATTCTTGCTCCTCTTGTGCCCTTCCCCCATCCATTCGCTTTTTGGGAGCGAAGTGTGTCTCGGCCTTGTACCTCACTCTTGCAAGAGCATGGTGGCTTTACAGAGGGTTGGTAAGGTAGTTGATCAATGGTTAGATCAGAAGGTCAGTGGCAGGGAAGTGCTTAGGTTTAAAAGCAAAGTGAAAGGCTTGTGCGCCCTTTTTTGACGCATTTCCAGGAAACACAAGGCGTCACTTTCCTGGGCCATGGGTCCTCATATTGTTGTTATTGTTTATGTTACATTAATTTTTAAGTTCCAAAAAGGAAATTTAAATATGTTATAGTAAAATAAAAAACATGTTGAATTTTTAGATTTTTTTAAACATTAAATTATATTTATCTATATTGTTTACGATTTAAAATAATGTAATTAACATTATTGGCTGTGGGGTTCTAGTTGAAGTCCCTACCTCCATTGAGTTCTATGGGAGGGTATTGCAGTACCAGTGGTTGGCCATGTGTGGTGTTGGAATGACTCCAGCTCTGAGCTGAAATAATTTACTACTGTTTTTGATCCTTTTTAGCTGTAGTAACGTTAGAAGTGCAGTTTGTGAATGGCAACAGACTTACTTGTTTGTGGGTAGATGCATTTCTCTCCCTATACCCCTCTTTACTCCTCCCTAAACCCCTCCCATTTAGTAGTAAGTATGACACCTTTACCAACCTCTCCCTCTGGTCACTCCCACATTTACTACTAAAGTAGTAAACTTGCATGTGTGAGGATCTCTTCATAGAAAAGATAGGATAAGTGGAGGCGGAGATTTACACTTGTAGGTTTGTGAATAGCATTTTGTAGTACTTTAGTAGTACTACTGCAGCACTACTAAATGTGCTACAAAATGCAGTTTGTGAATAGAACCCACTCTGAAAAAAAGTCTGTCCAGTTGAAATTCATCTAATGCACAGGAACTGTCACATCATCCAACATATATTTCCACAGCAGCATAATGGGTAACCTGCAAATGGGTTAACAGTCGTGGTGCGGCATTCCAGTCTTTAACTAAAGACTTCATAGCATCTATGGCCACGTCTAATCATACAGGTAGATGGCTTATCTTATAGATGGTCCTTGGAACAGTGGAATTTACCTTTTTGACATCTTTAGTCCTAACACTATGTATGGAAGCTCCTGGTTTGATTTGGCTAGAGGCTTTATCTTCCAGCGGTAAAGTAATTTATGCTGCAACTTTATTTGGGCCATAGTCCCTAAATTTGATTGAACCTCATCACGCAGTAATGAGAAGTTAGAGCAGGAACCAGACAAGGAGGTTTAAACATCAATATATTACAACACTCAACAAAAGTGATATTTGTACAGATCAACACAACAACATAAGACAATTCACATTTTATTCTTCACCTCATCACCATTACTTGTGAATTTACTTTTTTCTTGCATCTTCTGATTTGGCTTCCCTGGCCACCCCAGATATTTATTACTTTATCTTATTTGATAATGTCATTATTGAAATCAAACTCTAGAATAGATGCTGATAGCCGGAGGGAGGAGGTCACTGACGGAGGTCACTGGGACTTTGATGGACCGCTTCTTCAAGTTCCGGTGTTTGTTCGGACCTGGAAGTACCACATGGTAGATTCAAGTATAGAAAAAGAGGCCTAAGCCCTATAGTCGAGATCATGGTTTCATGTCAGAGTATTTCCCTGTTCAGAAAGGAGCACCTCAAGGGTGCTCTTTCTATCCATCTCCATGCTCTTTATCTCGAACCTCTAGATCATTTTCTGCACAATAACAAGGATTTTTTTCTTTTTGTGTGTCTACAGACTGCAGTGGTACAAATGGTATGAGAATTTGGAACCTCCTGAATATTAGCAAAACTCAGGGATTGGCTGTTCATCTACCTCCACTGCATAAGAATCTTTCAACATGTACCTTGACACTAGATGAAAACAATTGGCAAGCCATACCAGTCTGATCATGATGAACGGCTCCCCCGTTTTCTATCCTTTTTATTCCAGGGGATGAATGCCACAAAGAGCACTATACTGCCACACACCTGATAGTGCAACACTGCAGACGAGTCACCAACAGAACAAGTCACACCCGCTATCATCCCAATTGGGCCACTGCCCCTATCCAGAAGCGCCTCACTCACAATACCACCTCACACCACACACCACGGTGATAGAAAGGTGTTTTGCTACTATCCTGTTGTAAAACACCATCCACTGGAGAAATGTTGCTGTACTATTAGCCAATAACTTTTTGAGTCAGCCGACATCTCAGCAGCAAGGACTCCACTCAAGAAGTTGACCCAGTTTTCAAAACTTGTACCGCGCATTTTCACAATCCTGGTCTATTCATCGAGTAAAAGGAGAGATGGTGAGTGCTGAGAGAATCCTCACCTGCTTTATCTGTGATCTGTTATCTGCTTTTTTCAAAGAAAAGACACAGCACAATCCCTGGGGCATCCTGGTACAGGTACAAATCACAAAATCCACAGAAAACCATAGAAGTTTAAAGATGCTCTTTTCCAACATGGCATGCTTGAAAAAACCACAAATGGTGATTTCTGATATGCACAATGGATGCTACAGAAGAAAGGATGCAATGGAAGAGATCCAACAGTGGAGCCTGCCAAGTACACTATATTATCATGATCTCAGGATAAGAGCTGCACGGTGGGTGTGAATTGAACAGAGGAAGACAGTAGTAGAAACTACTGAAATAAGGAGCGTGCATGAGACTTTTAAGTAGGAAGGGATAGTGTTGATCCATCGCCATCAGGCTTAAAATAATTGGAGGGCGGGGATTTACTAGCACTTTGCGCTGGGTTTGGTTCACATTTTCCAGTATAAAATGTTGTGTTGGGATTGACTTTCCAACACAAATCATGACTCGCTTTGGAAAGTTGCCTAAAGTAATGCAAAGAATTGCTATGTACTACTTTGCGCTACTTTGCGTCAAGGGGGCATAGCATGGATGATATCCGGGCATTCCCATGCAACCACCCATGGGGTTTACCATAAACCCCATCTACTAATATTTTCACTGTCCTGCACAGTACAGCACACATACAAAGTGGGAAAAGTATTAATGCATAGGTTTTGTACTGAACGGTCCCCTTCCAGTACAAAACCTATGCTTGACAGAATGCACACACCTTTGCACTATGGTACAAGAGCATGTGCACTGGCTCATGGCAGCCTAAAGAGTGCCAGCATTGGGGAGAAAAAAGAGCACCATATCTTCGTAGAGATAGCACTGTTTTTCTCTCTTTGAAGCAACACAGTGCAGCAGCTTTGGTTTCTGCGCTGCGTTACGTCAAAAGTTAGTTCCCTCTGATATCTAGGATTCTGAAACTACAGTTTGAAGCTTCAATGTTGTCATCAATGCCACCATGTTCATTGCTATACTAGCACACACGGGAATTAATCAGAGTAAGAGATGAGTCTGTTCCCTCTTATAGGAGTTCTTACAAGAGGGAATCAAAAGGCCAAAATCTATTTAAGCCTATTAGTCAAATACATCTCTCAATGGGTTTTGTTTCTCAGGCTTTATCTCTCATATCTCTTTTCCTTTTCCTCAGTGCCTTCTATTGTGTTCCTTCACCTTTGTTAGCTTCATTCTTTGGTTTATTCATTTCATGTTCTGTTCCTTCCATCTTGTCTTTGTATATGGCTTTCTTTGGCTTTCCTCAAACCACATGAGGCCTACCCAAATTACCTGCTGCAGCGCCTTTTGGTTGTTAAGTGCTGAGGATAACACGTGTAAGGAAGTCTTGCCACCAAATACTTTCCCCTTTTTTATTTTTGAATAGCACTTCAGCATTTCATCTCTGGTCATCCCCAAAATATTTGAATGTTTCTGGGTCTGTAATTTTTGTTAGACCCTGAAGGAGAAGTGGAATTTGTTTTTGCAGTTTATAGTCTTTCTTTTTATTTTCCCCAAATGAAATAAAGTTTGCAAGACAGGTAACAGGATCACACACACCACGGTGAAAGAAAAAGCAAATAGCACAATGTCCAATTCTTAGCTAAGCAACAATTTTAACTATGACCTTCACAGAAAGAATTCAGAATCATTCCATAATTTGCAAGAATTCTTAAACAGGTCGTGTTTTGAGCACACGTATTCCATTATTGAGAGCTTGGGAGGGTGAAAGCTTAAGAGCAGAGGGTCTACCTACATTATGGACCTCATTATAGTTGCCCAATAAATAGACTGGATTTTCCGCAAACCCGGAGTTACTGATACTAGTAACTTCGAAGGGTGAGGGGAAATCCAGCCCATTACAAGTTAAACCCTGAGGGTCCACTAAGAAATGAGAAACTACTAGGGAATTAGTAATTCAGGGTTTGATTCTCCCGGTAATTCCTCATTTCCCCCCTACTTTTGTATGGAGATTTTGATTGTTTTGCAGCAGCCAGAATCTCTGTGTGAAAGTAAAGAGACCTACAGTGATCCCACAGATCTTAAAATTCCAATAGGGCTAGTAACTACTGTTACCAGCCCGATCCGAATAAAGGAGCCAATCGTGATGTCCGTCTTTGATAACTTCTAGTGTCTGAGACAAGGTTCAGGTGCTTTTAAGAGCCTTCTTTGCTAGGCAGAGTTCAAAACAAATTATCTGGCATTTGTAAAGCACCCAGTCCCCGGGGGGCTTACTGATGCTGAAAAACAGATGTTTATTCCTACTCAAATCAGTGGTACTAATTTTATCAACCTCAGAAAGATGAAAGGCTGAGTGGAGGCACCAGGATTTAAACCTGTGACCGAAAGGTGAAACACAAACTCCTGGAGTTAATGCATCAGTCCACTGAGCCACCAGGACAGGATACATAGTGGAAGGAAAAGGTAGTGGCTAGCATTTTAATAGCAAATTTTAATAAGAACCAATTTCCTTATTTTATTTAAATTTGCATTGTTTTATAAAGTGCAAACTATCCCAAAGTGGGCTGCAAAGCGCTCTACTACAAGAAGCAAGAAATAAAATAAATAAAAACGAGATAGAATGTACAAAACATAACCAGGGAAACCAAATAATATACAGTGTGCAATTAGCAACTGTACATTATTAGTATTTTGTTTACCAAGAGGTTGTTAATTTGATCTAAACGTATTGTATACGATCCAAATACATTAACCCACATTGTGATAGCACTTAGAAAGAACAAGTTGAGAGGACATCTGGCTTAGTGGCTAAAGCGGCCGACTTTGGTGGTGGAGAAGTAAGTTCAAACCCCATCCTGCGGTTCTGAGCAAATCACTTAAATTCCCTGTACTTCTAAAAAATACGTAACTGGTCATGTTCTCGTGTGAAGTGCTCTAAAACCCCTGGGTCAAGTTTGAGTGATAAAAAAGATATCTCGTATGTGCCTGTCGTGTCTTCCAAGTACTGCACGCTGAGACGGGTAAGTGATTATGTAATTCTTTATTTCCTTTGGTTGCAGCTGTGCCCACACGCACGTCCGTCTCCTGTGCCCTCGTGTCCAGAATGCCCTCCCCACTCCCCTGACCGGAAGTGGTGTCCGGTTCCTGTCCCCTCCCCACCAGTCGGGTACGGGGTCCTAGTGCCCCCTTTCCCCAGGTCACTACATCTCACCCTTTGTTGCAAGAAATGACAAGGGAAAAGAGAAAGAAAGAGAGAGAGAGAGAGAGAGAGAGAGAGAGAGAGAGAGAGAGAGAGAGAGAGAGAGAGAGAGAGAGAGAGAGAGAGAGAGAGAGAGAGAGAGAGAGAGAGAGATTTCGTTATCCCCATCATTACATTTCTTCAATCAGTCTTTTGCTCACTCTTCTTGGACAAGTTCCTTCCTGCGATCCCTCTTCTTGTCCCTCACCGTGGTCTGGTCTTCTTCCTTTGTTGTCCATAGCTTCATGTCTCTCATCTGTGTCTGTGTTCACTGCTGCTGTGTCCTCTCCGTCTTCATCCACGATCTTCAGTCCCTTGAAGTGAGAACTGTATCTTGTTATTCGGTAGGGGCCTGCCGCTGCCGTTATCATAGGCCCCTTGACATTTGTCACTGTTAACGGTTCCTTTGAGAACGGACTGTCTGATTTTCTCAGTTGCTGCTGACGCACCACCACTGAGTCCCCTTCCTTGAGGTGCAATGGAGTGGCATGTCGCCTGGCGTAGTCGTAAGCTTTCATCTTCTCTTTGGCCTCCTGGTCTCTGACAGCAACGCTGCTGTGCTCTGGTGGCGCCGTTGCTTCTAGTTGTGGTAGCCTCGTCCTGCTTGTCCTTCCCAGCACTAATTCAGCGGGGCATCGTCCTGTGGAGCTGTGAGGGGTGTTTCGATAATCTCGTAGTACTTGACAGAGTGCTTGTCCTATTGATATCTGCGCCAGCTTTGCTCTTTGGACAGCCTTCTTTATGTTCCCCATGAACCTCTCCACCATGCCATTCGCTTGTGGCCACCGAGGTGTTATCTTCCTGTGATGAATGCCTAGGTAGTCCATGAATTTTCGAAACTCCTCCCCTGAGAATGGAGGACCATTGTCTGTTTTTAATGTCTGTGGGGAGCCCCAGGCTGCAAATATGTCGTCCAGTATTGGCAATGTTGCGCTTGCTGATGTCGATGAGACTTGTCGCACTACGGGGAATCTCGAATATTCGTCAATGATCACGAGCAAGTAGTTGCCCGTGTCCAGAGGCCCATAGAAGTCTGCTGCCAAAGTTGTCCACACTGCTCCTGGAAGTTCCGACATTTGTAACGGTTCAGGCTTTGCTGGCTGCCCTGTTGTTTGGCAGATGTGGCAATTTATGATAGTGTCCTCCACCATTCTGTCTAGGCCAGGGAACCATACTTTCTCCCGTAGCAATTTCTTTGTTGGGACCATGCCTCTGTGTGATTCGTGTGCCAAATTTACAGTTTGTCGACGTAGTGCACTTGGCATGACTATCCTTGTTCCTCTCATTATTATTCCGTTTACAGTTTCTGATAGTTCTTCATGTATCTTTTTGAATGCTAACATCTCCTCCTTGTTGACTCCTTCTACCATGGTGCTGTTGTTGTTGACGTGTCTCCATCTCTGCTGTCTTGTCACCACTTTCACCGCTTGCATTGTGGCATCCCTCCCTGTTTCTTTCTCTAGTTCCGCTATTGTTATTGATGCCGGATTGTTCTGTTTTAGCACAAAGTTTAGGTACTCTTCTGCTATTGATGTATTCTCAGGTGCCTGCGGTAAGGGGTGCCGTGACATGTAATCAGCCGGGTTGTGTTCTTTTCCCGGCTTGTGCACGATCTTGAAATCATAGTCCATCAGTCTTATACCCATCGCTCAATGCGAGGCGGTATCTTTGCATTTGGATTGCCATATATTGTCACTAGGGCCTGATGGTCAGTTACGATGGTGAATGGTTTTCCGTAGATGAACATGTGGTAGTGTTCACATGTCCATACCACGGCTAGGCTTTCCTTTTCTGGCTGCGAGTATGCCCTTTCAATGTCAGACAGACTTTTGCTTGCATATGCGACAATCTTTCGTGGAGAGTCCCTACCCGGCAGATGTTGCGCTAAAATTGCCCCTAATCCGACCGGGCTGGCATCCACCGTCAGCTCCGTGCATAGTAATGAATCAAAATTGGCAAGATGATCCACAGCTATTACAGCATGTCTGATGGCCTCAAATGCCCGATTGCATTCTTGTGTCCAGATGAATTTCTGACCCTGCTTCGTTAGGTCTCGAAGCGGTGTGCTCACCGTGGCAAAGTCTTTTATGTAGCGAGCACAGTAGCTGGAAAGCCCAAGAAAAGACCTCACTTCTGCGACATCTGTTGGAGGACTCGCCTTTTCCAACGTCTCCACCTTGCTGGAGTCCGGCCTCATTCCTTTCTTGGAGAAGATATGTCCAAAGAATACCAGTTCATTTCTCCCCAGTTCGCACTTGTCTTCATTCAGTGTTAGTCCGGCTTGTTCCAGATGCAGGCATACTTCACGCAAAGCCCTGTCATGTTCTTCATCTGACTGACCAAACACCAAAATGTCGTCACTGTAGTTCAAGCTGTTCTTTACTGGTCTTATTACCTGCCTTATGGTCTCCTGAAATATTTCTGCTGCCGATGAGATGCGAAAACTCAGTCGTTTGTAGCGAAACAGGCCCATGTGCGTGGAGAAAGTGGTAATGTACCTTGATTGTGGGTCAAGCTCCAGTTGATGGTACCCTTTACACAGACAGCTGATCATGTCATTGAGGTGTGGCCCAGGGTGTCTTTCCCTTTCAATCGCTGTATTTGGTATCCTCATGCCCACACATATGCGAATCTTGGAGGTGTTCTTTTTCAGAACCGCCACTATTGGAGACACCCATGGGGTCGGCCCGTCTGCAGGCTCTATTATGTCCTGGCTCAGCAGGCTTTGTATTTCCTCTTCTACCTGTGGCTGCAGGTGTATGGGCACTTGTCGGTGATGCTGAGCCACAGGTTTGATTGCCTCGTTGATGTGCAGTGCTATTTGTCTTCCTTTTAGTTTGCCTAGGCCTTGTAGTATTGCCGGATAGTCTCGCAAAATGTTCCGACGTCATTGCGAGGAGACCCATCACCTGTGCCGTGACGTTGCTTAGCAGACATGGTGCTGGGATGTCTCCCCGTAGCACATGTATTTCCTCTTTGCTTGACCTGTCTTTGTACGTCAGTGTCTCTGTGAACTTCCCGATGTTGACCACTGGTTTCTTCGAGCCCCAGGTGAATACAACAACAGTGGACGGTGATAGTGGCGGTCTTACTTTCATCTTCTCATACTCTGAAATGCACATTATGTTGCATGTGGCCCCACTATCTAGCACGAAACGTGTCTTCCTACTTCGATGTCCACTGTCGCTGTTTTCTTTATCTGATGTTTCTCCATAAGATGAATGTGCTCTGGCCCTCGGTCTTCCGCAGGGGCATCAGACATCAGATATAGTCGTTCCACGATCTCGGGCGCGGCTGTTCCTTCTGATTCAGTTGAGGAGCTGCGATTTGCCGTTTCCATGTGCCTGGCATACCTGCTTGTTACCGTCCGTGGTCTTGCTGGTCTTCCTCGCTCACTTTTAAAATGTGCACCCATGCATGCGCTTGCAAAATGATTGTCTCTGTTGCATTTCAGGCCCATCGCCGGGCACGAGCCGACATGTGGAAACTCGAGTCCGCATCGATAACACGTTCTTTCTTGCGTTTTTCTCGGCAGTGGCGCAGTGTTTTCTTTCTTCCTGTTGTTTCCAGTCATGCGGTTCGTTTGCTCCACTCTTCTTTCTTTTCCCAGTTCCATCTGTCTTGCATGTGTTGTTGCTCTGGCTTCCGCCCGGGCCATGGTCAGTATTTTCTCTAGCGAGGTCGGTTCTTTCAGAATTCGTGCACGGAACTCCACAGACTGACAGCCTTCAATGATGCGCAGTCGAATCGCCTGTTCATTGTCAAACTTATCAAATTCGCAATATGTGACCAGTTTTCGCAGTCTTGTTGCGAAGTCGTCGAGGGACTCCTCTGCTCGTTGACACGCGGTGTTGAAGGTGTACCTTTCAAAATCAATGTTTGTTTGCGGGTCAAACTTATCGGTGAGGCACTTTATCAGTCCCTTGTATGTTGCTGTTTGATCTTGGGGAAATGTTATTAGCAGGTCCTCCACTTCATCCCCTACGAAATTTAAAAATAGATCTGTGTGTTTGGCCTCTGCGATGTCTGTGGCGCGCATGTATCGTTCGAACTGTCGAATCCATCTTTCCCACCTGATACCTATCTGTGGTTCTGATAAGCTGAATGGTAGTGGCCTGCGAAAAATGGCCTGTGCGCTATTCTTGTCACTTGCGGCATCAGTCATTTTGTTGACGTGCAGGTCTTCGTCTTTATGCAGTGCTTAATTCCCTTATTATATTTTCTCCTGTTTATTTATTTATTTATTTTCTTAATTTCTTTGTGTATTCCTTTTATTCCTTTCTTTTCACTCTTTGTTGTTGTTGTTTCCTTTCAATTCCCACTTTTTCTTCCTTCTTGTGCTTTATTCTCTGTTTGCCTGACTCCAAAATGGCCTCTTCTTCTTTCCTGCCCCTTATTGGCTCTCTCGCCTGACCCTAAGATGGCCACCGAGATTTCGGTGGGCGAGATTAGGTATTCTTTGTATGGCCTGACCTCAAAATGGCCGCCCGATCTTCCTTAGTTTCTCATTGGTTGTTCTGCCTGACTCCAAGATGGCCGCCGAGCTCTCGCGAGATTTCGGCTTGAAATCTCCACGCGGGAGGCTCAAAGCTGTCTTGGCAGTCGGTTTCTCTCGCGGTCGGGTGTTTTCTTGCCTCCCTTACTCCTCACCTCACTTGATGCGGCCGGGGTGGGCTCCCGATGTCGCTGCAGCGCCAGCACGCGGACCAGGGTGGGCTCCTGGCTCCGCTTTTCTTGCAATCAAGGTGGGCTCCCGATTTCGCGTCTTCTTCTTTTGGGGGCGCACGGACCAGGGTAGGCTCCTGGTTTCGTCTTCTTGGAGTCAAATGAGCTCCCGACGGCGCGGTTTCCGTTCAGGTGATCGGCGAACCAGGGTGGGCTCCTGGCTCCGTTTGGACGTCGTCGAGGAGCGCACGCCTCTGATGTCGATTCCTGATCCCGCCGGATCGTCGCCAGTTGTCGTGTCTTCCAAGTACTGCACGCTGAGACGGGTAAGTGATTATGAAATTCTTTATTTCCTTTGGTTGCAGCTGTGCCCACATGCACGTCCGTCTCCTGTGCCCTCGTGTCCAGAATGCCCTGACCGGAAGTGGTGTCCGGTTCCTGTCCCCTCCCCACCAGTCGGGTACAGGGTCCTAGTGCCCCCTTTCCCCAGGTCACTACAGTGCCTTTATTAAGGCCCCTCCAGTGTGGGGTCAATGCAGTCCTTGGATTTTTCTTTTCTCTGTTTTCCTTTTAGAAGTAAATACTGATCCGTTTTCAGTGAGTTCATTTATACAGTACTTTTTCATTTTTATCGAGGCAATCGTCTGACATAACAGACTTGTAAGGCATTTAAGAAAGGAAATATGTGCAAAGCAACAGCAGTGTAGACTTTCATGAGTTCACATATTTTGTATTTAGTTAATCTGGGGGGTGCTACAGGGCAATAACTTTGCAACATGCAAGAAGTAATTTGGAAACAAGGGAGTAAATAGAGGGTGGATGGTGGTAATGGCGCAGGAAGTTAGTTAAGAGGAAGAGGAGGATTGTCACTCAATGTGTTAAGAGAGTTATACAGCATTGTGACATGTTAAGGGAATAGAGTAGACATAGCTAGAGAAAATCAGATTTGTGTAGAGGATTCAAAAAGAGAATGCCCATGGTCCTTCTTTCTTTGCTCTAGACTTTACTTGGTCTCAAGGATATTCTATGTACACTTGATGTCATCTCTCGTTCTCTTAGCATAATATTTCTTAAGCTACTGCTGGGAGGCTGAGCTCCTCACTTTTCCTATAAATTATATATAGGATTATAGATGGGTAACAGTGAATTTCGGGGATGTTTTTCATCGAGGGGTTCTGAGTGACATCAAATACAAAACAAGAGCAAACTCGAGTCGTCTATAAAGTCACTCAGAACCCCGAGGTCAAAAACCTCCCTGTAATTCACTTTTTTACCCATCTATAATTTTATGTTATGTATGCCCCCACAATCATCTGCCCCTGCTTTCAATTGCTGCTCAGGAGCAGAGGAGTAATGGGGGAGCCATACATAACATGGACTCTGTTATGTTTCCCAGTCCCAAAAGTAAAAAAGAAATTAAAAAAAAAAAGAAAATACCTTACATGTCGTCCTTGGCCAACCCCCAGCACCTTTCCTGCCTTCCTTGCCCCTCCTGCAGCTGTGCTTTCTGCTTTCACTCAAAGCAGACAAGCAGTGCTGCGCTGACAGGCTCTCAGAGAGCCCCGTTAGCCTGGCCTGGAAGGCCTTTATGACGCAAGAGTGGGTAATGAGTTTTGTTATCAATTGTTGTTACGTCATAGCAGTGACTTATCAGATTTAGAAACTGAAAGAAACAATAGAGCTCTCTCTGAATGCCAGACATAACACATTTATTGAATAGCACCTTGCCTCGGAACCTCCATCCATTTTGTCAAAATGCTTGCCACTTAAACAGTATTGATATTCTGAATTCTTATGACTGTTTCTATCTCATACCTTCTTCTTCCACTCTACTGAGATGTATCATTCCTATGAATCACTTTATGTCTTTCCCGGCATTGTATTTACGGTGCTGGTCTCTAGAAATGAGCCATTCAATATGTTCTTCAAACCTGGACAAATTGCACTAGATAACGCATCAGCAGGGTTATAAACATTAGCCTCATACCTTCCTTGCTCAAGGAGTTGTCCTATTCTAGCCATGTTAGCTTATGCCCAGCCTCCCTTGTACCATTTAGCCTTGCCTCCCAGCCAAGCCATCAGATTTGAGGATCAAGGTGAAAATATCAACTTCAGAATATCCAATAAATAATTGTTGAGTTTAAAACATTGACAGCAGTATGTTATCTCATTTTTAGATTACACGCTTACCCATGGAACCTCTTGGCATTGGAGCATGGACGCCGTATAAAGGGTAGGCATTGGGGCATTTCTGAACCGGGCCTTTCTCTTAAACGATCTTACGGACAGACGTAAAGCCTTCCAAACACCAGGAAACACGGGCAGAGAAATATCTGGCTCTTTGTGTTCTTAATTATTTTAGTTGAAGGACTGAGGTAGAACTTAAGGGTTAATGAGTCACCTTGCCTTTGTAAAAGAGGCTATTCTAATACATAACAACTCGAGTGACATGCAGAGTATCTTATTGACAATTCACCATTTCACCAGTAACCAATGGAGTGACATGCTGCCTGAGTCCGAACCTAAGACATCCTGATAAGTTCTAAGGTAATTTCAGTCTGGTGATTTGGCCTTGGGATAGTCTCAGATAAATGCTATTGACACCTGTTTGAAATGGCCCTTTTTGCAGCATCACCCCTAAACTTTTGCCTTCTTCCTCCTACTTTTGCTGAATTTGATCTTATACACCACCACTTCAGTACTCTTCTGGACCTGTGGAGACTCTGTCAGGAAGGACTGCTGGGCTGCTGAAGGACTGCCACTCTGCTGTACTCTTGCTTTGCTGTGCTGACCGGCTGCCTGCTGCCCTCTTGCCTGGGTGAGAAGGACTGAACATGCATCTCTTGAACCCAAAACCCACTGTGACTCCAAGGGCTGGTTCGCTGCACTCCTGATCTGAAGCCTCAGGAACATAAGAGGCTTCCAACAACCTTGCATCTGTACCTGGACTCTGCCATCTGTGAGTCTACCCTGCCAAGTGGTGCCATCCCAGTACTAGACCCTTGGAAGTGGGGCTAAGGTGCTTGCCAGATGAACTGACACATTGTCTCTGCTAAGCAACAGTCCCGAGCAGAACTAATGCATCTCCTTGGCGGAGCGGCGCATCCCCAAGCAGAACCAGAAGCATCACCGCTGCTGCGTAAATTGGACCGGTCGCAAAAACCTGCATTGCCCACCACAGTTTTCGGAAATGGCGCATTGCCCTGGCACATCTACAGGCCAGGTCCTCGCATCTTTCATCGACAGCAGCCTCGACGACAATGACGGATTCCACATTGATGCCTCGCAGCTCCCTGGAACAGACGCATCGCCAGTTGCTCGCTGCGTTTCAGACACTGGACTTCGCATCGCTAGTCTCGTCGACGGGATCATCGATGATGATGCATCAGGACCACGCACCGCAGCCTCACCACCTCTCGGAACCAACCTGTCGCTGTAGCCGGCCTGCGCTCCATCGCAATCTGCCTGAATTTGTGATTTTGTCCCGGACCGACCAGATATTCCCAATTAGCGCTTTGTGCTCTTTGGTGCTATTTTCACTACGAACTTTAAAATTCAATATCTCTGGTTCTAATTGGAGTTTTGTTGTTTTATTTATTAAAACGTACTCTATTTTTCTAAATCTGCTGTGGGCTCCTTTTGTGGTGTGTTTTCACTGTTTGAAGCGTTTCACGTCGCCTCTGAGTTAAGCCTGACAGCTCTGTGCCAAGCTACCAAGGGGTGAGCAGAGGTTAATTTGGGGTTTGTTTGTGTCTTATCCTGACAAGGATTGTAGTTGCTGCTTGACCACGGCTTACACCCCAGTCAATCGACAACCCAATTTCTTACAAGACCATTCCAAAGGAAGCTGTTTAGTGATCAGCTAAGTATAGGAATAACTTTCATAATGACTAAAGGTAGACCTGTAAACTTGTTTAACTATGGTCTTCTCAGCATCCCTACTTAAACTGAACATAATTTCCAGAATCCAAACATAGGGGTCAGTGGGGGCAAGTGTCCAATATACAGGCATAAGGAGGTCACAAAGGTGTGGCTCAGGACCATGATTACGTCATGTGTTTACTGGATTAAATTTCAGGTATTAATACCTGGACTCAAAGTGGAAAATAAATGATTCCTTCCATCTGTTAGTCCAAAGGGTTGGTTGCTCTGCAACCCGACTGATAGATGATGTGCAGTGATCCTTCCATCTCTCAGTATGACGGAGGCTCTGCTCAGAAACTCACTGGCAGATGAGGTTGTAGCATCACTCCCTTCCACAGTCCACAGCACGTCTGAGATGCGGCATAATTAGCAAGGCTTGTGAATGCCCTAGACCGCACTGTTACCAAAACTCCTCGCTTGACTCTGGGTGTATCCCTTCCTTGATGTGGCAGGTCTTGCTTTTCGTCTGACTAGGGAATAATGGCTTGCCTGACCAACACGTGGCTTCCCATCTGGCAGTGACGTCACTTTGGAAAATGTTGTTACACTATTATGACCAAGAGTAAAGACAAGCAGAGGCCTCCCATTTACGACTGCCTCCGACCTCCTAAAATGGAAGAATAAACATGTCCACAGCCCAGAATTCCACTCACAGACTGAACTCATCAACTTGAAGTGCTGCAAGGAGATAAGATAAGGTGAACTTGGGTTTGTAGTGTGGATGCCTACTCGACAATATTAAGTGCCAAGACAGAGTGGATGAAACCAGAATGCACTCTATTAGAGTCACAGAGAGCGGCTTCCAACACTCTTGGCTTTCATGTCCCCTCAGTTTAGACAGGTAACACATTCTACCGTTAATAGAAGACAATTCCAGTACAGAACACGCAGACTGAACACGTGAGGAGAAGGCATAACACTCTTAAACAAGCATTTGCAATGCAATAGGTCTCGCAATTACGAGAGTTTAAACTATTGGCATTGTAAATGACAATGCCTTTTATTTGTGTTTTAAAAACCAAAACATAAATAAAAGGCATTGTCATTTACAATGCCAAAAGCTCAAACTCATGTAAATGCGAGACCTATTGCATTGCAAATGCTTGTTTCAAGTTGGGTGAGCAGCGCGTCTCGCTGCGCGCAGCCAGCATTATTTAGCATGTAAATAAAAAAATGTAAAAACGAGTTGGGTGAGACGCGCGGCCGCCATTATTTGGCATGTCAATAAAAAAAATAAAAAAACAAGTTGGGTGAGCCGCGCGCAGCGAGACGCGTGGCCGCCATCATTTAGCATATACATTTTTTTAATAAGCATTGGAATAGCCAATAGGTAGGCACCACGGACAAGGGGAGGGAGTAAGGTAGGCACCACGGACAAGGGGAGGGAGGGCGGGGGTAAGGTAGGCATCATGGACAACGGGAGGGAGGGCGGGGGCAAAGAAGGCATCACGGACAACGGGAGGGAGAACAGGGGTAAAGAAGGCACCACGGACAAGGGGAGGGCGGGGGGTAAAGAAGCCACGGAAAATGGGAGAGAGGGCGGGGGGTAAAGAAGTCACGGGCAACGGGAGGGAGGGCGGGGATAAAGAAGGCACGGACAACTGGAGGGAGGGCGGGGTGTAAAGAAGGCACGGACAATGGGAGGGAGAGTAGGGTTGTAAAGAAGGCACCACGGACTGAATGTAAGCAAAGCATGTTGTGCCTGCAATAAGAGAAACTCGATAAAGAAAATAGTGCTTACAGACTAAATAACAGGTACCATGTAACAACCGAAGTAAAAGGGCCAGTCGCCATGGGAGGTTACAAATTAAGACAAGGCGGTACTAAGGAGGGGCTAACAAGCCTATTTATGAATCAGAAGCCAGCATTTAGGAAGAACAATGACACAAGCCAATGGCAAATATGGGCGGAGAGTGGGCGGGGCTTCTATTCCCTACTCCACTACAACAAGTCTTGCAGAGCAGCACATGCGCGCTGACTCTAGGCTCGACCTAAAAATTGCCGGGTACACCTCGAGTGCAAACCCTAAATCAGAAGTTTCCAGCAGGTCAGTAGCTCTCAGGCTCTCTTGGGGGAGCTCGCTGCCTGTCAGCTGTACTTGTGAGAATGCAGCTACTTCCTAGCTAATGCTGCCCTTTAAAACACTGTGCACCCATTCCTGTAAGGACAGGCAGGAGCAGCATGTTGCGCCCTCTCTTGTGAAATGAACAGTGCAAGTATGCAATTTATTATTTCTGATTAAATAAAATCTTACATAAAATGCACTGAAAAAAAATCACTATTTCATTAGAGTAATAAGCAGAGAGATAAAAAAAATGAAATATCAATTTTAAAATCTCTAAAATTATAATATGGTAATCTAATTGCTTAATAACGTCAAATCCTAGATAAAACTTAGCAAAAAACAACAACAAATGTACTTCATTATGCACAAAAATGACAGAAATTTTGGCTCTAAGCAAGTTTCATGGAAACTTCTCGAAAGAATCTAGCAGCATGGCGAAGGTACGTGATTTGCGGACTGTTGAAGCAGTGCCTAAGAGCATCATTCAGTGTCTAATAATATTTGTTAAAAACATCTGTTTCAATAGGATTTTCCGTTCCCTGTACAATCCTGGACAGCAGCAGATAATATGTGCAAGCGATTCTTGTTCATAGTCACATAGTCTGCCTCTACCAGTTCTGTGACTGCTGGCACTTCCAGGAGAGTCTCAGTTCTTTGATGGGAAATAATACAAATCACATTCCGATAATAGTCTAGTTGAGATATGTAAAGACTCCAAGAAATATTGGTGTGATGCCATTCTGTTATATGATGAACCCTGAGTACGCATAGGTGGCTAAAGACAAATGTATCAGCAAGGCTGCATTGCTATAGAACTTTTGTTTTCATGACTGATTTGAAGGCAGTATGCAAAAGACCATGATCCCAAATTGACCTTGCCTTCAGATCATTAATGGAGGACAGAAAGTGTGAGGAAGTTTGAGGGGGCACATCCTCAATCAGAAATCAATCAATTAATCAATCAGGATTTGTATGAGGCGGCTGCATCACCTGTGAGGGTCTTGAGGCACTGGGAGATCATGCTCATGCTGTCTGTTATCCTATTGGTCGAACATCCAGGTCTTGAGGTCCTTCCTGAACGGCTGGAGCGATGGTGAGGTTCTGAGGTGGAGAGGGAGGTTGTTCCAGTCCTTGGCTGCCAGGTGGGAGAAGAAGCGGCCTCCACTATTGGTTCGGCAGATGCATCGGGTGGCTGCTAGGGAGAGGAATTCAGAGCAGTCGGTGGAAATTCATTTGATTGTTGATCTACACCAGTCCTTCGTTGTGTAGTGCCTTGTGAGTGTAGGTGAGCAGCTTGAACTGGAATCTCTTCGTGACTGGTAGCCAGTGGAGTTCCCTGAGGTAAGGGGTGATGTGCGTCTCTTTGGGGAGGTTGAGAATGAGTCTGACTGCCGTGTTCTGGATGGTCTGAAGTTTCTTCATGAGTTGGGCGGTGATTCCTACGTAGAGGGAGTTGCTGTAGTCCAATTTGCTGGTGATGAGAGCTTGCATGACTGATCGTCTGGTTTTGGGTGGGAGCTATGTGAAGACCTTCCTGAGCATTCGGAGGGTGAGGAAGCATGTGGAGACGGTGTTGACCTGCTTCTTCATGGATAGCTGTCTGTCAAGGATGATGCTGAGGTTGCGGGTGTGTTCGTGGGTTTGGGGGTTGGACCCAGCTCAGGTGGCCACCATTTGTTGTTCCTGAGGGTATCCTTGGTATAGAGTGGAGAGCTGTAAAGTGGAGAGGCATGGAGTAGGGTACAGTGGATTAGCGTAGAGCAGGGTGGCATACATTGAAGTAGCAGAGTGTAGAGTCAAGGACACTGTTATAAATTGGAGAGGCGTCTCATACAGTAGAGTGGAGTGCTGTGTCGTACAGTGTTGGAAACTGTCGTAGAGTGTTGTACAATAGAGTGCACAGGCATAGAGTTGAGTGCAAATTCGGACAGTGGAGTGTACGGGGATAGAGTGGAGTAGTGTCATGCAGAGTGGCATAGCGTGTAGTAGAGTTTTGTAGAGTTGAGTTATATAGAGTGGAGGAGAGTACACTGGAGTGGCATAGAGTGGAGTAGCGTACAGTGGAATGGCATAAAGTGGAATAGCGTAGAGTGGAGAAGAATAGATTGGAGCGGTATACAGTGGAGTGGGGAAGAGTGCAATAGTGTATAGTGGAGACTGGAGTGGTGTACAGTGGAGTAGGGTAGAGTGGAACAGCATATAGTGGAGGGGACAAAAATTGAAGTTGCAATCAGTGTAATAGCATAGAGTAGATTGGCGTACAGTGGAATAGCAGAGTGGCGTACAGTGGAGTGGCATAGAGTAGAATAGCATAGAGTAGAATAGCATAGAATGGAATAGCATTGAGTAGAATACATAGAGTGGAGTGGCATACAGTGGAGTGGTATAGGCTAGGGTGGTGTAAAGTGGAGTGGGGTAGAGTGAAATAGCATATAGTGGAGTGGCGTAGAGTAAAGTGGCATCCAATGGACTAAAGTAGAATGGAGTGGCGTACAGTGGAGTGGTGTACACTGGAGTGATGTAGAATGGAGTAGCATACAGTGGAGTGGCAAGCAGAATAGCGTAAAGTGGAGTGGTGTACAGTAGAGTAGCATAGACTGAAATAGTGTACAGTGGAGTAGTGAACAGTGCAGTGGCATACAGTGAAGTGGTGTAGACTGGAGTGGCATACACTGGAATGAGGGAGAGTGTTAATAGTGTACAGTGGAGTGGCATACACTGGAGTGGCATCCAATGGAATAGTGTAGAATTGAGTGGGGTAGAGGGAAGTGGCACACGCTGGAGTGGTGTAGAGTGGAGTAGCATAAAGTGGAGTGGCATACAGTGGAATAGCATAGAGTGGAGTTGCATCCAGTGTAACAGAGTAGACTGGACTGGCATAGAGTGGATTTGTGTAAAATGTAATAGCATAGTGCAGAATGGCGTACAGTGGAGTGTTGCACATTGGAGTGGCGTAGAGTGTAATAGTGTTTCGTGGAGTAGCATATAATGGAGTGGTGCACTGTGGCGTGGCGGAGAGTATAATAGCATACAGTGGAGTGACGTACATTAGGGTGGCATCCAATCGAATAGAGTAGAATAAAGTGTCAGAGAGTGGAGTGCCGTGCACTGGAGTGGCATCAGGTGGAGTAACGCAGAGTGGAGTGGCATACAGTAGAATAGAGCACAGCGGAGTATTGCAAAGTGGAGTGGCATAGAGTGGAATAGAGTAGAGCAGAGTGGAGTGCAGTAGAATGGCATAGAGTGGAATAGTGTATAGTGGAGTAGCTTCCAGTGGAGTGGCGTACAGTGGAGTGAAATAAACTGGAGTGGTGTAGAGTGGAGGTGCGTACAATGGTAAAGCATAGAGTGTAGTGGCGTACAATGGCGTTGGGTACGTTGTAATACTCTACAGTGGAGTGGCGTAGAGTGGAATCTCGTACAGTGGAGAGGCGTAGAGTGGAATAGCATATAGCAGAGTAGCTACAGTGGTGTGGTATACAGATGTATGTGGAATTTAGCAGCAATGTAGATTACGGTGTGCAGAGTAACGCAAAACAGCGAATTGCGCTGCATTGCGTTTCTCAAGATTTACCAATCAATGCAGGGCCAAACATAGTGGGCTTGCGTTGCTTTGTAAACCTGCCTTATGTATTGCATTCCCCATGTGGCACCATGAGAGACACAAGGGTACCACAATCCAATAATACAGCTAGACCTTAGTTATAGTTTGGGCCATGGTATACCGTGATAACTTTGCAGTGTATCATGGTACATGGCGATGACAAGCCAGTATATAATTGGGTAATGGCTGTTTTTAGAGAATCAAAAGGCAGCCATATTGTTTTTACTACTCTTTGGCTGTGTTCATTGTTAGGGCCTTAGATATAGGAAAGTAGTATCGTCCTACCTATTACCACTTTCTTAAAGTGGTAATAGGTAGGAAAATGTATTTATATTTTTTGTATATATTGTTAAATAAGTTTACGGACATGTACCGCAGTAGTTTCATAAACGTTTGCGAAATTCCACAAAAGTATTGCAGTGACAGATAATACTAAGTTTAAATGCCTTATAACCTAAAAAGCTTCATCTCTGCACCATAATGTATAATCCTGCCAAATTTCATGTAAATTTATTCAGCCGTTTTCGTGCTACATCAAATATAATAGTCTATGGAAAATGCATTGGTGGAAAAATGAATTTTGGAACCCTCTTTTGTCTTTGCACCCCCATAACGATGCACCACAAAAATCTATATCATCTCAAAATGTAGAAAATGCTATAGGTCTGGAAAGTTTTGTGGTGATTCGTCAAACGATTGGAAAGTTATTAGGGAGATAATATCCAATGAATTCCTATCTTTGGGAATACTAACTTTAACTACACTGGCAATGAGATTTAATGTGATTTCTTTCTGTTTATCTATTTTATTTGTTATTTATTTGTTTATTGGCTTACCTAATCATGCAACCATAAATATGTCTTTTATTTGTTCATGTAGTAATTCTGGAACTTTGCATTTGCAATCTAGTTTAATTTTTGGGTTTCCTTGCTACTTTTAGTAGGGTTGTGCCACATATGAAAGTCAATCACTGTTGTTATAAAAAATTAAGATAATTATTTTTTCTCCTAATGGCCAATTATCATGTTCTCTATATAGTAGTTTGTGTTGCTCCCTGCTAGGTCTCTTTTCCATTTTGTTGCACAGAAGTACATAAGGAAGATAGTTTTAATTTGGCTTGTTGGGCCCTGTTTTATTTTGTGAGCCAGAGAGCATGCAAATGCAACTTATGCAGGTTAAGATGTATTCTATTCATTATGTATTTGTTTATAGGTTTCCATTAGCATGTGACCATAAATGCGTCTTTCAGTTGTTCATCAAGTAAATCTAAAACTTTACCTATACAGTCTAGTTTATTCTTTGGGCTTCCTTGCTACTTTTAGTAGGATTGTGATACATATGAAGGCTAACGTGAATTAAAGGCAATCATTGGTATTGTTATAAAAATTAAGATTATTAATTTTTTTCCTAGTGGCCAATAATCATGTCCTCCAAATAGTAGTTTGTGTAGCTCACTGCTAAGGCGATTTTTTAATTTTGTTGGACGGGGTGCATAACAAAGATGGTTTTTGTTTGGTTTGTTGGACCAGTTCTATTTTGTGAGCCAGAGAGCATGCAAAGAAAACCTATATAGATTAAGATGTATCCTATTTGTTATGTATTTGTTTATAGGTGTCCATTAGCATGTGACCATAAATGGGTCTTTCAGTTGTTCGTGTAGAAAATCTGAAACTTTACATATGCAGTCTATTTTATTTTTTGGGCTTCCTTGCTACTTTTAGTAGGATTGTGCTACATATGAAGGCCAAAGTGAATGAGAGGAAATCATTGCTATGGTTTTGAAAATTGAGATTATTATTTTTTTCCTAGCGGCCAATTATCATGTCCCCCAAATAGCAGTTTTTGTGGCTCAGTGCTAGGCAAAGTTTTCATTTTGTTGCACAGAGGCACATAAGAAAGATGTTTTTTGTTTGGCTGTTGGGCCAGTTTTATTTTGAGAGCCAGAGAGCATGCAAAGAAAACATATGTAGATTAAGATGCATTGTGTTTGTTATGTATTTGTTTTAAGGTTTCCACTAGAATGTGACCATAAATAGGTCATTCAGTTGTTCCGGTAGTAAATCTGAAACTTTACATATGCAGTCTAGTTGTTTTTTGGGCTACCTTGCTACTTTTAGTAATATTGTGCTACAAGATATCACTAGGTAGTTGGCCATTATACCTTCATATTTTATAACTTGTAATAGCAAAAACAATCATCTACATAGTCTAATGTACATTGCTGTGAAATTTCATTACAATGCGTTCAGCCATTTTGCCGCTAAATGAAATACAAAAGTCTATGTAAAATGCATTGGATTTCAAGCGTGTTTTGGAACCCCCTTTTTTTCTTGCACCCTCTTGACCAAACGCCGCAAAACTTTCAATCACCCAACAATGTAACAGGTGCAATAGGTCTGCAAAGTTTCGCTGAGATTGGTAAAATGGGTGCAAAGGTATTAAACCCACTCACAGACCCACTTAGACACTCACACACCCACTCACGGTACCCACTCAGAGAGTCATGTAGCTGTGTGTATGGACATATACAAGGTTGTATGGCTCTGTGAGTGGTTCCATGGATGATGTCATCAATGATGTCACTCACACCCGCTCACTCACCCATACAACACTCATGCACCCAGTCACTCACCCATACAGCCACTCACACACCCCATCACTAACCTTTACATGCCTTTCACATACCCACTCGCTCACCCATACACCCCTGACACAACAACTCATTCACCCATATAGCCACTCACACACACACACACTAACAAAACGATACAGGCACTCACACCCACTCACTCACCCATCTGGCCACTCACAGACCCACTCACTCACTCACCCATACAGCCACTCACACATCCACTCACTTACTTATACAGCCATTCACACAGCCACTCACTCACCCACACAGCCACTCACTCACCCATACAGCCACTCACACACCCATACGGTCACTCAAACACCCACTCACATACAGATACACACAGTCACACAGCCACTCCTATAATATATGTTAGAAATAATATCACTCATTACTAGGACACAAACTATACTAGTTTAAGTAATGTAGTAGTTTAATATATATACTTAACACACAAACTTTTAGAAAACACTTACACTTAATGGATGTCATCAGTGATGTCATATGAAATGTCATCAGTGATGCCACTGACCATGTCATGAGTGGTATAAAAGGTGAGGTCATAAGCAGTGCATTGCGGGGGCATAAGTTATAGTTAGCTCAGGTAACTATAATTGCTGAATTTCTCTGGTTTTCTACGAGTGAAATCTGAGCCTAACTATAACGTCCCTGTAACCTTTTGTTTTTTTCAGTGAATTTCTAAGGTTTTTTTGTAATTCTATTTCCAAACTATAACATCCCTGTGACCTTTGTTTTTTTCTGTGAATATATATATATGTGCCAGCTCCGTTTCCTCGTGTATAAACCCAAAGGAAAAGCACTCGCGGGATGAGTTCAAGTATTTATTAAGAACTCGTGCAGAAACACATGCGTTTCAGCTGTCGCTTTTGTCAATGTCATCAGGCGCGCCGGAAACAGTCATTATTTATCATGCATGATTCACTTCCATAAATGATGGACTAACAAATATACACAATGATTTTACCACTGCCATCTTGGTGTGGTGCAGACTATGATCCGATCCTGCTGAAAAGATGCCCTTGCACAAATGTACCTGTAAATTTCACAGAGTATTGATCATTGTATTATCTACTGGCGGTCGCCAGTAGATAGTTATAGTTAGGACCTATTTTCCATAGGAAATTCACAACATTCTATTTCCAATAACTTTGGCGCCGGTTGACGAATCTTCGCGAAATTTTCAAAACTCGTGTGGCGCACCGGTCTGCTCCTATCCTGAAAGTTTCGGGGTGACTCGGCAAGCGGGGGCCGAGAAAAAAGGGGGTCCCAAAACGTGTTTTCCCCATGCAATTTTCCATAGGAACCTTTAGTCGCAGCTACAGCCCGAACTGCTGAACGGAATTACACCAAATTTGGCAAAAAGGTAGCCCTTGGTTCAGAGTCGTGCCTTTTGGTTAAATGGTGTAAATCCGTTCAGTAGTTCAGGCTGTAGCTGCGAAAATCAAAAGTAAAATCACATATATATCTGGGCGGAGCCTAACCACACATGTCATTGTGAGATCTGATTGGCTGTCAGCACTTCATCCTGGAATTGCTGGCAGCCATCTTGGGACCAATATACATGATAGTACCCCATTGAAGTGCATTGTAGTGAATCAAAGATTTTGAGGGTTACCAAAAGGAGAACTATAAAGGGTGATAACAGACTTTAGTTACATTAGAATTCATTTGTTGATGGTACCATACTAATTTCAGGAATTGTGGTGTGTTCTAAGGTGATTTTACCCTGTGAAAAACCTTCTGCTGGGATATCATGAATCATGTTTGAGAGAAAACCATTTTCACATGCTTGTCCCATAGAGTTTTGGAAGGTGCTCCAGAAGCTAAAATGAGAGCATATTTTCTGTAAATTCACATTATCTTTCTCAGTCATGTGAGAATGAAGTCTGACATTCTCAGTAAAACATGTACATCCAACAAGGGCAGAGACTGTCAGTTGATTCCTTTGTGTTCTACTGCAGCTTCCCAAAGTGTTCTAAAGAACAACTAGAGTGCTAACAGCCTTACTTATGACAAAAGTATGGCACACCTGAAGCCATCTTGATTGGAATAACTGGTAACAGTTAAAACATTTAATTTAAAAAGGAACAAAATGATGGGGTTCATTTTGTCATAGAAATTATGGTTAGTGCTGTAGAAAGAAAAAGTAGGACATGTTTCAAGTGTGATCTCAAATATCTTCCTGTTATATTTCAACAGGAGCAGCCTGCCAGTTGATGCCTTTGTGTTCTACTGCAGCTTCCCAGAGTGTTCTAAAGAATAACTAGAGCGCTAACAGCCTTACTTATGACAAAAGTATGGCACACCTAAAGCCATCTTGATTAGAATAAACCGGTAACACTTAAAACATTTAATTTAAAAAGGAACAAAATGAGAAGGTTCTTTTGAAATAGAAATTATGGTTAGTGCTGCAGAAAGAAAAATTAGGGCATGTTTTAAGTGAGATCTCAAATCCTCTTCTATTTCATTAGAAAATTCTGACATGCAGACTGAAACAATAACTTTTAATACCAGCAGCAGACTTCCAGTTAACTCCCTGGTGAGCAGTAGCTTTACTACAGTGATCTAATGAGCAACTAGAGTGCTAACATTCTGAATTTATGGCAAATGTGAGACACATCTGAATGCCTTCTTGATGGATTCAAAGTAAAAACTGAAAGCATTTCCTACTGAGGAGACTGCAGTAAATGAGGAAATTAGGAAACTTCATAACAAAGAAGTCTTCCAAGATGGCCACCAGAAAAAAAGAGCCCAAATGTAGCACAAATATTACCCAGATGTAGCTCACATATAGCCCAATGACAAAAGTGTGCAAAACACTTTTTATTTTTAGTTTTTTTGCAGCTTTATGTAGTGCAGACTGGTCAGGAATTGGAGCGTTGCATCTTAAAACATGACCCCTACACTACAAAAACACCACTGCACTACCCTAAACCCTAAAACACTACCCCCAGCACGACCCCCTACACTACACAAGCACCACTGCACTATCCTAAACCCTAAAACACTACCCCCAGCATGACCCCCTACACTACACAAACACCACTGCACTACCCTAAACCCTAAAACACTACCCCCAGCATGACCCCCTACACTACCCAAACACCACTGCACTAACCTAAATCCTAAAACACTACCCCCAGCACGACCCCCTACACTACCCAAACACCACTGCTCTACCCTAAAACATGACCCCCTACACTACACAAACACCACTGCACTACCCAAACCCTAAAACACTACCCCCAGCACGACCCCCTACACTGCACAAGCTCCACTGCACTACCCTAAACCCTAAAACACTACCCCCAGCACGACCCCCTACACTGCCCGAACACCACTGCACTGCCCTAAACCCTGAAACACCAGCCCCTGCATGACCCCTACACTGCCCGAACACCACTGCACTGCCCTAAACCCTGAAACACCACCCCCAGCATGACCCCTACACTGCCCGAACACCACTGCACTGCCCTAAACCCTGAAACACCACCCCCTTCACGACCCCCACACTGCCCGAACACCACTGCACTGCCCTAAACCCTGAAACACCACCCCCAGCACGAGCCCCTACACTGCCCGAACACCACTGCACTGCCCTAAACCCTGAAACACTACCCCCAGTAAGACACCCTACACTGCCCGAACACCACTGCACTGCCCTAAACCCTGAAACATCACCCCCACAAGACCCCTACACTGCCTGAACACCACTGCCCTAAACCCTGAAACACCACCCCCAGCACGACCCCCTACACTGCCCGAACACCACTGCACTGCCCTAAACCCTGAAACGCCACCCCCAGCACGACCCCCTACACTGCCCGAACACCACTGCTCTGCCCAAAACCCTGAAACACCAGCCCCAGCACGACCCCCTACACTGCCTGAACACCACTGCACTGCCCTAAACCCTGAAACACCAGACACAGCATGACCCCCTACAGTGCCCGAACACCACTGCACTACCCTAAACCCTGAAACACCACCCCCAACACCACCCCCTATACTGCCCGAGCACCACTGCACTGCCCTAAACCCTGAAACACCAGCCCCAGCACGACCCCCTACACTGCCCGAACACCACTGCACTCCCCTAAACCCTGAAACACCAGCCCCAGCACGACCGCCTACACTGCCCGAACACTACTGCACTGCCCTAAACCGTGAAACACCAGCCCCAGCACGACCCCCTACACTGCCCGAACATCACTACACTGCCCTAAACCGTGAAACACCAGCCCCAGCATGACCCCCTACACTACCCGAACACCACTGCACTGCCCTAAACCCTGAAACACCAGCCCCAGCACGACCCCCTACACTGCCAGAACACCACTGCACTGCCCTAAACCCTGAAACACCACCCGTGCACGACCCCCTACACTGCCCGAACACCACTGCACTGCCCTAAACCCTGAAACACCACCCCTGCACGACCCCCTACACTGCCCAAAACCTACTGCACTGCCCTAAACCCTGAAACACCACCCCCAGCACGACCCCTACACTGCACCGAACAACACTGCACTGCCCTAAACCCTGAAACACTACCCCCAGCAAGACCCCTATACTGCCCGAACACCACTGCACTGCCCTAAACCCTGAAACATCACCCCCAGCAAGACCCCCTACACTGCCCGAACACCACTGCCCTAAACCCTGAAACACCACCCCCAGCAAGACCCCCTACACTGCCCGAACACCACTGCACTGCCCTAAACCCTGAAACACCACCCCCAGCACGACCCCCTACACTGCCCAAACACCACTGCTCTGCCCAAAACCCTGAAACACCAGCCCCAGCACGACCCCTACACTGCCCGAACACCACTGCACTGCCCTAAATCCTGAAAAACCAGCCCCAGCACGACCCCCTACACTGCCCGAACACCACTGCACTGCCCTAAACCCTGAAACACCACCCCCAGCACGACCCCCTACACTGCCCGAACACCACTGCACTGCCCTAAACCCTGAAACACCAGCCCCAGCACAACCCCGTACACTGCCCGAACACCACTGCACTGCCCTAAGCCCTGAAACACCAGCCTCAGCACAACCCCGTACACTGCCTGAACACCACTGCACTGCCCTAAACCCTGAAACACCAGTCCCAGCACGACACCCTACACTGCCCGAACACTACCCTAAACCCTGAAACACCAGCCCCAGCAAGACCCCCTACACTGCCCGAACACCACTGCACTGCCCTAAACCCTGAAACACCATCCCCAGCAAGACCCCCTACACTGCCCGAACACCACTGCACTAAACCCTGAAACACCACCCCCAGCAAGACCACCTACACTGGCCGAACACCACTGCACTGCCCTAAACCCTGAAACACCACCCCCAGCATGACCCCCTACACTGCCCGAACACCCCTGCACTGCCCTAAACCCTGAAACACCACCCCCCTGCATGACACCCTACACTGCTGGAACACCACTGCACTGCCCTAAACCCTGAAACACCACCCCCAGCACGACCCCCTACACTGCCCGAACACCACTGCACTGCCCTACACCCTGACACACACCCCCAGCACGACCCCCTACACTGCCCGAACACCACTGCACTGCCGTAAACCCTGAAACACTACCCCCAGCAAGACCCCTACACTGCCCGAACACCACTGCACTGCCCTAAACCCTGAAACATCACCCCCAGCAAGACCCCCTACACTGCCTGAACACCACTGCCCTAAACCCTGAAACACCACCCCCAGCAAGACCCCCTACACTGCGCGAACACCACTGCACTGCCCTAAACCCTGAAACACCAGCCCCAGCACGACCCCTACACTGCCCGAACACCACTGCACTGCCATAAACCCTGAAACACCAGCCCCAGCAGGACCCCCTACACTGCCCGAACACCACTGCACTGCCCTAAACCCTGAAACACCAGCCCCAGCACAACCCAGTACACTGCCCGAACACCACTGCACTGCCCTAAACCCTGAAACACCAGCCCCAGTACAACCCCGTACACTGCCCGAACACCACTGCACTGCCCTAAACCCTGAAACACCAGCCCCAGCACGACCACCTACACTGCCCGAACACCACTGCACTGCCCTAAACCCTGAAACACCAGCCCCAGCACGACCCCCTACACTGCCCGAACACCACTGCACTGCCCTAAACCCTGAAACACCAGCCCCAGCACGACCCCCTACACTGCCCGAACACCACTGCACTGCCCTAAACCCTGAAACACCATCCCCAGCACGACCCCTACACTTCCCGAACACCACTGCACTGCCCTAAACCCTGAAACACCACCCCCTGCACGACCCCTACACTGCCCGAACACCACTGCACTGCCCTAAACACTGAAACACCACCCCCTGCACCACCCCCTACACTGCCCGAACACCACTGCACTGCCCTAAACCCTGAAACACCACCCCTGCACCACCCCTACACTGCCTGAACACCACTGCACTGCCCTAAACCCTGAAACACCACCCCCAGCACGACCCCCTACACTGCCCGAGCAGCACTGCACTGCCCTAAACCCTGAAACACCACAACCCTGCACGACCCCCTACATTGCCCGAACACCACTGCACTGCCCTAAACCCTGAAACACCACCCCTGCATGACCCCCTACACTGCCCGAACACCACTGCACTGCCCAAAACCCTGAAACACCACCCCCAGCACGCCCCCCTTTACTGCCCGAAAACCACTGCACTGCCCCAAACCCTGAAACACCACCTCCAGCACGACCCCCTACACTGCCCGAACACCACTGCCCTAAACCCTGAAACACCACCCCTTGCACGACCCCCTACACTGCCCGAACACCACTGCACTGCCCTAAACCCTGAAACACTAGCCCCAGCACGAACCCTACACTGCCCGAACACCACTGCACTGCCCTAAACCCTGAAACACCAGCCCCAGCACGACCCCTACACTGCCCGAACACCACTGCACTGCCCTAAACCCTGAAACACCACCCCCAGCACGACCCCCTAAACTGCCCAAACACCACTGCACTGCCCTAAACCCTGAAACACCACCCCCTGCACCACCCCCTACACTGCGCGAACACCACTGCACTGCCCTAAACCCTGAAACACCACCCCTGCACCACCCCCTACACCGCCCGAACACCACTGCACTGCCCTAAACCCTGAAACACCACCCCCAGCACGACCCCCTACACCGCCCGAGCAGCACTGCACTGCCCTAAACCCTGAAACACCACAACCCTGCACGACCCCCTACACTGCCCGAACACCACTGCACTGCCCTAAACCCTGAAACACCACCCCTGCATGACCCCCTACACTGCCCGAACACCACTGCACTGCCCAAAACCCTGAAACACCACCCCCAGCACGACCCCTTTACTGCCCGAACACCACTGCACTGCCCCAAACCCTGAAACACCACCTCCAGCACGACCCCCTACACTGTCTGAACACCACTGCCCTAAACCCTGAAACACCACCCCCTGCACGACCCCTACACTGCCCGAACACCACTGCACTGCCCTAAACCCTGAAACACCACACCCTGCATGACCCCCTACACTGCCCGAACACCACTGCACTGCCCTAAACCCTGAAAACCACCCCCAGCACGACCCCCTACACTGCCCGAACACCACTGCACTGCCCTAAACCCTAAAACACTACCCCCAGCACGACCCCCTACACTACCCGAACACCACTGCACTAAACCCTAAAATACTACCCCCAGCACGACCCCCTACACTACCCGAACACACCTGCACTGCCCTAAACCCTCAAACACTCCCCCAGCACGACCCCCTACACTACCCGAACACCACTGCACTGCCCTAAACCCTAAAACACTCCCCCAGCACGACCCCCTACACTACCCGAACACCACTGCACTGCCCTAAACCCTAAAACACTCCCCCAGCACGACCCCCTACACTACCCAAACACCACTGCACTGCCCTAAACCCTAAAACACTCCCCCAGCACGACCCCTACACTACCCAAACACCACTGCACTGCCCTAAACCCTAAAACACTACCCCCCGCATGACCCCCTACACTACCCAAACACCAATGCACTACCCTAAACCCTAAAACACTACCCCCCGCACGACCCCTACACTACCCAAAGACCACTGCACTACCCTAAACCCTAAAACACTACCCCCGCACGACTCCCTACACTACCCAAAGACCACTGCACTACCCTAAACCCTAAAACACGACCTCCTACACTACACAAACACCACTGCACTACCCTAAACCCTAAAACACTACCCCCAGCACGACACCCTACACTACACAAACACCACTGCACTACCCTAAACACTAAAACACTACCCCCTACACTACACAAACACCACTGCACTACCCTAAACCCTAAAAAACTACCCCCAGCACGAACCCCTACACTACCCAAACACCACTGCACTACCCTAAACCCTAAAACACTACCCCCAGCAGTACCCCTACACTACCCAAACACCACTGCACTACCCTAAACCCTAAAACACTACCCCCAGCAGTACCCCCTACACTACCCAAACACCACTGCACTACCCTAAACCCTAAACCACTACCCCATCACGACCCCTACATTACCCAAACGCCACTGCACTACCCTAAACCCTAAAACACTACCCCCAGCACGACCCCCTACACTACCCAAACACCACTGCACTACCCTAAACCCTAAAACACTCCCTCCAGCACGACTCCCTACACTACCCAAACACCACTGCACTACCCTAAACCCTAAATCTACCCCCAGCATGACCCCTACACTACAGAAACACCACTGCACTACCCTAAAGCCTAAAACACTACCCCAGCACGACCCCCTTCACTACCTAAACACAACTGCACAATTTGTTACAGGCGTTGCAACGCAGGCCTGTGGTGCTTACTGGAAGTACCTGGTGGGCTAGTTGGGCCCCAGGGACCCTCAGGATTCAAGGTGACCTAATCCCCCAACTTAAAACGCGCCACGGGGCGCATTTGCACAGTGGTGAAGGGAGGGGGCGGGACCTCAGGTGACATGTGCGCAAACACCCCCGTGGTGCGTTTTAAGTTGGGGAATTAATTCACCTTGAATCCTGAGGGACCCTGGGGGCCAACTAGCCCATTAGGTACCTTCAGTAAGCACAACAGAGTTGCGTTGCAGAGAGGTGAAAAAAGGTGCATGGCCTCGGAACGCCTCTCTGCAACTCAGCTCTGTGGTCCTAACTGTAGGTACCTGGGGGGCTAGTTGGGACCCAGGGACCCTCAGGATTCAAGGGGACTTAATCCCGCAACTTAAAACGCGCCACGGGGCGTGTTTGCACACGTCACCTCAGGCCCCCCCCTCCCTTCACCACTGTGCAAACGCGCCCTGTAGCGCATTTTAAGAGGTAGTTTTAATCCCCCTGCCCTATTATGTACTAGGGACTTACAGAGGAGGTCATGCTAATCACAGGGGTACCCCAACGCATAGTGTTCCCTAGTGTATGTAGGTGTTTTCACTGTATTCTAAGTGTCTTTTAGCATAGCTCTGGTTAGTCAGAGTCAGTTACCACCAGTACCCGTCTGAAAAAGTTGTGGGCACAGGATGATTTTGCAACAAGGCCTCTTTCTGCTCCTCTGTTGGTTCTTTCTGCACATCTTTTGCTTCTTCCTGCACTTTACTTCGTCTTTGTGGACTTCTGTTGCTTCTTTCTGCATTTCTTTTGCTTCTTTCTGTGCGTTTTTCTTCTTTCTTCACATGTCCTACCTCTGTAGGCATAGTTAGAAACTAGCATTTCAAAAACCTTTGAAATTCACTTAAAAATCATAGGTTTCAGGCACGTTATAGTTAGAAATTAGCATTTAAAAAACCTTTGAAATTCACTGAAAAAACCATAGGTTTCAGACACGTTATAGTTAGAAATTAGCATTTAAAAAACCTTTGAAATTCACTGAAAAAAACCATAGGTTTTAGGGACAGTTATACTTAGTTGGACATTTCACTCGTACAAAACCATAGAAATTCCCCCGTTATAGTTAGTTCAGCTAACTATAACTCGCGCTGCCGCAATGCACTGCTGATGACGTCATATTACATCACTTATGACATGGTCAGTGACATCACTGATGACATCACTGATGACATCTCAAATGACATCACTGATGACATCATCCATGTGATAATTTCATGCATCTTCTCACACCCTAATATAACTTTTGATACACCCACTCTAAATTACAGACTGCCATTCTCAAAACCATACACACTCCAATACCAATAATTATATACCCACTCACTGATTCTTAGGTCTACACACACACATCTACTCACTCACCCGTACAGTCACTCATACTTACAGTCACTCAGTACAGGACTAACATATGCACTCATACACCTATATAAACACTCACACACCGCCACTCATCCATAGAGGTATTCACACACCTAGTCAGTCATGCAAAAAAATAATCACACACCCATTTACTCACCTATACAGTTATACACACACCAGCTCACTTACTCATACAAATACTAGCACATTCTTACGCTCTTATACAATAACTGATACAAGCACACACGCATCCATACAACCACTCTCACAATCACACACTCTCACTTATAGCCATTTAAATACTCTAACACACATATATACTGCCTTTTACATATGTAGTTACTCGCACATGTACCACTGAGATATACATTCACTCACTAACACACCCATACACACACTCACCCACCCAAGCAGTCCATCACAGATGCACTCTTGAAATCATGCACCCAGTGAATCACCCACTCACACATCTATGTACAGAGTCACACACACCCCACCCACACAAACACTCAGGCAGCCATACAGATACTCAGAGAACCAATCAATAACCCATATAGACACTCATGTAGCTATTCGCAAATCCATGCATCCACTTACACACCAACAAACAGATGGATACAGACATTCACACAGTTTAGTCACTAACCCATGCATTCAGTAAGATACGTTTAATCACTCACTTGTAGAGTCAGTCACGCACGTACTAAATCATCCATTCAGACACTTATACACCCACTCATTCTTCAATACGCCTTTCCCTATATATATTAAACATATTTAAACTTTACAGAAACACACAGTCACTGCATGATGTCATCAGTGATGTCATCAGTAATGTCATTTGAGATGTCATCAGTGATGTCACTGACCATGTCATGAGTGATGTAATATGTGACGTCATCAGCAGTGCATTGCGGGGGCGCGAGTTATAGTTAGCTGAACTAACTATAACGGGGGAATTTCTATGGTTTTGTACGAGTGAAATGTCCAACTAACTATAACTGTCCCTAAAACCTATGGTTTTTTCAGTGAATATATATATATATAGATATATATATATATATATATTATCAACTGGCGGTCGCCAGTAGATAGTTATAGTTAGGACCTATTTTCCATAGGAAATCCGCAACATTCTATTCCCAATAACTTTGGCACCGGTTGACGAATCTTCGCGAAATTTTCAAAACTTATGGCCCGCTCCGGTCCGCTCCTATCTTGAAAGGTTCGGGGTGATTCGTCAAGTGAGGGTTGAGAAAAAAGGGGGGTCCCAAAACATGTTTTCCCCATGCAATTTTCCATAGGAACCTTTAGTCGCAGCTACAGCCCGAACTGCTGAACGGAATTACACCAAATTTGGCAAAAAGGTAGCCCTTGGTTCGGAGTCGTGCCTTTTGGATAAATGGTGTAAATCCGTTCAGTAGTTCCTGAGAAATTTGAAAAAGAATACACATATATATCTGGGCGGAGCCTAACCACACATGTCATCGTGAGATCTGATTGGCTGTCAGCACTTCATCCTGGAATTGCTGGCAGCCATCTTGGACCAATATAAATGATAGTACCCCATTGAAATGCATTGTAGTGAATCGAAGATTTTAAGGGTTACCAAAAGGAGAACTATAAAGGGTGATAACAGACTAGTTACATTAGAATTCATTTGTTGATGGTACCATACTAATTTCAGGAATTGTGGTGTGTTCTAAGGTGATTTTACCCTGTGAAAAACCTTCTGCTGGGATATCATGAATCATGTTTGAGATAAAACTATTTTCACATGCTTGTCCCATACAGTTTTGGAAGGTGCTCCAGAAGCTAAAATGAGAGCATATTTTCTGTAAATTCACATTTTCTTTCTCAGTCATGTGAGAATGAAGTCTGACATTCTCAGTAAAACATGTACATCCAACAAGGGCAGAGACTGTCAGTTGATTCCTTTGTGTTCTACTGCAGCTTCCCAGAGTATTCTAAAGAACAACTAGAGTGCTAACAGCCTTACTTATGACAAAAGTATGGCACACCTGAAGCCATCTTGATTGGAATAAACTGGTAACACTTAAAACATTTAATTTAAAAAGGAACAAAATGATGGGGTTCATTTTGTCATAGAAATTATGGTTAGTGCTGTAGAAAGAAAAATTAGGACATGTTTCAAGTGTGATCTCAAATATCTTCCAGTTATATTTCAACAGGAGCAGCCTGTCAGTTGATGCCTTTGTGTTCTACTGCAGCTTCCCAGAGTGTTCTAAAGAACAACTAGAGCGCTAACAGTCTTACTTATGACAAAATTATGGCACACCTGAAGCCATCTTGATTGGAATAAACTGGTAACTCTTAAACATTTAATTTAAAAAGGAACAAAATGAGGGGGTTCATTTTGTCATAGAAATTATGGTTAGTGCTGTAGAAAGAAAAATTAGGACATGTTTTAAGTGAGATCTCAAATATCTTCCTGTTATATTTCAACAGGAGCAGCCTGTCAGTTGATGCCTTTGTGTTCTACTGCAGCTTCCCAGAGTGTTCTAAAGAACAACTAGAGCGCTAACAGTCTTACTTATGACAAAAGTATGGCACACCTGAATCCATCTTGATTGGAATAAACTGGTAACACTTAAAACATTTAATTTAAAAAGGAACAAAATGAGGGGGTTCATTTTGCCATAGAAATTATGGTTAGTGCTGCAGAAAGAAAATTTAGGGCATGTTTTAAGTGAGATCTCAAATCCTCTTCTATTTCATTAGAAAATTCTGACATGCAGACTGAAACAATCACTTTCAATACCAGCAGTAGACTTCCAGTTAACTCCCTGGTGAGCAGTAGCTTTACTACAGTGATCTAATGAACAACTAGAGTGCTAACATTCTGAATTTATGGCAAATGTGTGACACATCTGAATGCCTTCTTGATTAAATCAAAGTAAAAAACTGAAAGCATTTCCTACTGAGGAGACTGCAGTAAATGACGAAATTAGGAAACTTCATAACAAATAAGTCTCCCAAGATGGCCACCAGAGAAAAAAGAGCCCAAATGTAGCACAAATATCACCCAGATGTAGCCCACATATAGCCCAATGACAGAAGTGTGCAAAACACTTTTTATTTTTAGTTTTTCTGCAGTTTTATATAGTGCAAACTGGTCAGGTATTGGAGCGTTACATCTTACTTGGACCCCTTATTGCGTATTTTGCACGAAGTACATGAGATTGATCTTGCGAAACATTGAACTTTACGATTCTGTTAATCTGAAGTTGCTCTGAACCGGGCTTTGTAACACCCGTTTTTACCTACTGGTTTTAATTAATTCTCACTGTATTGTATTAGGAAAGAGGATTTACTGTTTTTATGTACACTTTTATGATCTATGTTTCTAAATCAGATCAAATAAAGTTTAATGAATTCTATGGCAGGACGGAGGCGAGGATTATGCATATCTTTCCTCACTTTATTTGCATAGCGGTTCAAAGAAAACGTAACACAACAATCATTAAACAAAAGACTACACAACCCATGAACCATTAGGGGGTAGTCTCCAAGGCAACTATAGTCCAATCATATCACAGTCCATCGTATATAATATCGTGACGTCCCTTCCGCTTCCTCTTTCTTCACTGCTCGTCAGTTAAGTGCATTCCTATATTCTTGGCTTAATCTGACGTTGTTGCTGTTTGTATAGCGGTTTCTTGTGTACGTTATTAGCATTATTGCCTTGGTATGGTTTCATATTCCCTGCGCAGTTGGCTCTTGCCCGAGCGCGTTCTCCCCCTCGCAGTTTCTCCCGCTGTGTGCTCTGCGCGTGGTGAGATCCTGTCAGGCGCGTCTGGTCCGAGCGAGGCAGCTCCGTCGAGCGCTCCCGCTGGTCTTTACGCGCGTTTGGGAATCCGGTCACTCCTTTAGTGTCCGCTTGATTCCCGACCAACCTCGCCTAATTTTGACACTGCTACGCGGTGATTTCCCCACACGGCCACGTTAGTGACCAGCGCCACGTGGTGGTAATTGGTATTGCGCCTCAGTCTATTCTTATAACAGCTTCGGAGAAAGCCCAGCTGTTGGAGCACCGGCGAGGGGG
Organism: Calotriton arnoldi; assembly: GCA_963921515.1. Lineage (NCBI taxonomy): Eukaryota > Metazoa > Chordata > Amphibia > Caudata > Salamandridae > Calotriton > Calotriton arnoldi. Next base: position 143,512 of record CAWUFW010019333.1, read on the forward strand.
CTATCTTAAGGATTTTAAGGTCATTTGTTCTGTGCTCACACCCACTGCTATCATGTCTTCTCCAGAAGACCATTTTTACTCCTCCTACCAGGAAGTGGAGGAGGAATGTCCCCCCAACTTCTCCCTCCAGCAGTGGACCAAGCCCTCTCTCTGGCTATTTCTAGGGCGCTGGCTCCTCTTAGGGATCAGGTTGATAAGCTGGCGAAAAGCATCCCTGGGGTGTGCAGTGACCCAGATCTGGTGGTGGCGGGTCCAAGTAGCTCCCAGATGGGGAATAAAAGGGCCGTTAAGCATAACGCGGGGCACTTGGAAGGATTTGATAAACTTACGGAGACCTTCCTCAAGAGTGCGCGAATGCTAAAACATGCACCCTGCCGGGAGGAGGAGGGGCCCGGAGAAAATTGCGACACTGTCACCACTATTGTAGACCCCGACGGCGGGTTTCCCTTAGAGGGAGAGGGTGTATCCGAGGACGATTTCTCCTCCGATGAGGATAAGGACTCGGGGCGTCCCTGGCGTCCAGAGTCCCACTCCTCTCAGTCCCCGGTTGGGGACGGGGTCCACTCGGACATGTTCGAGCCTACCCAAATTTACCATCCTAGGTCGGCAGAGTGGACACCTGATGCCAAAGTGGCAGAGTATGTGGTGGGGAAAATCCATCAACCCCTTGAAAGGGAGGTCAGGAATAGGATGAGGGGAGAATGCCCCAGGCCCTCACTGAAGGGGAAGGTGGCACACATGCCTGAAATTGATGAGAAACTATGTACCTTTTTCTCCAAGTATATGAGGGATCCCAAGAAAGGAATTGATAGGTCTTGGACGTGGTAGGGCCCTTGACCCAAATTATTCAATTGATGGAGCGTTCCAAAGAGTCAGGATCCCCTTTGTCCACGGATATTGTGGCTGGTTGGGCGTACTACCCTAAACCCTAAAACACTACCCCCTCCACTACCCAAACACCACTGCACTACCCTAAACCCTAAAACACTACCCCCGGCACGACACCCTACACTACCCAAACATATCTGCACTACCCTAAACCCTAAAACACTACCACCAGCACGACTCCCTACACTACCTAAACACCACTGCACTACCCTAAACCCTAAAACACTAACCCCAGCATGACCCCCTACACTACCCAAACACGGCTGCACTACCCTATACCCTAAAACACGACCCCCTACACTACACAAACACGGCTGCACTACCCTAAACCCTAAAACACTACCCACAGCATGACCCCCTTCACTACACAAACACCACTGCACTGCCCTAAACCCTAAAACACTACCCCAGCACTACCCCCTACACTACCCAAACACCACTGCACTAACATAAACCCTAAAACACTACCCCCAGCACAACCCCCTACACTTCACAAACACCACTGCACTACCCTAAACCCTAAAACACTACCCCCAGCATGACTCCCTACACTACCCAAACACCACTGCACTACCCTAAACCCTAAATCTACCCCCAGCACGACCCCCTACACTACCCAAACACTACCCTAAACCATAAAACACTACCCCCAGCATGACCCCCTACACTACACAAACACCACTGCACTACCCTAAACCCTAAAACACTACCACCAGCATGACCCCCTACACTACTCAAACACCACTGCACTACCCTAAACCCTAAAACACTACCCCCAGCACGACCCCCTACACCACCCAAACACCACTGCACAACCCTAAAAAAGAAACCCCCACCCCATGCCCAACCCCCCTTACCTCTCACTCCTCATGGTTCCTCTCTGCTCGTGGTTCCTGCTTCACGTCATCTCTGAGGGGCGGTGCACGTCGTTGTGAGGAAACGGAACAGCCTCTGTTTCCTTACAACGACATGGATCGTCTACATGTTTTTAGAACGCATGGTCATTTACCATACATACCTTTACAACAAAATTCGTTGTAAAGGCATGCGTGGTAAATGACCATGCGTTCTAAAAATGCGTAGTAATGACTTTGTGATGTACAACGCATGCGTGGTAATGCATGCATTGTAATGGTATCGCAAAGTAAAAGAGTCGTTGTAACGGCTGTTTACCGATCGAAGCTGGCCCCTGTTCTTCAGTGAGATGTTTATTTGATTAATTAGGAGGAAGGAATATGGTTTTTTTTAACCAAAAAGTGCATTCCCGGCTGTTGTATTGTGAAAGTGTCCGCGTGACCTGGTTTCACTTCCGGTGAGAGAGTGGAAGAGTCTGTTTGGATCTAAAGGAGTTCTGTTGTTAGACGGGGCCGGCGCGACATGTCATCAGAAAACATAGCTAATGGAAAGCGTCCTCCCTGAAGTGTTGGGCAGTGCCATGAGAGGTCAACGAGTGTGCGTCCCACCGCAGTATGGCCGTACCGCGTGACCCATGTGCCGCCTCCAGGGTACGGGAGGCAGAAGCGGCATCGCAGGTCCTCTTGAAGACCGTTGTAGCACTAATTCTACATTTTGGTACTAGGGCATTTTAACTTCGTTGTTCCTGCCAGATACAAAGAGAAGATCCTGTGTTATTCAGTGCCCTCGTTACCTTTTTTGTGGGTTGTGGTGCTTGTCACTTCGCTGCCCCGCCGGTGCACACGACTGGGCACCCCACGTCGTGTGCCATCTGCAGGGCCTCTGCCCTCGGATCACTGGTTTCGGTTTCTGGAGTGGCAACATAAACAGTTGCTCCCAAAGGACTAGCCTGAACACTTAGGTGAATATCCCCTGCACCAGCATTCCACGGAAATTCTTTCCTAGCTCTCCCACGTCAACGAGCACGGCTCCGCTCGCGACACCGTATGACGTCATCGGAGCCATAAGAGGACCTCGTCGGCGTGCTGACGTCAGTTCCACCCGTTTTTTCCATGCCACCGAGGTAAACAGGGGACCGAGACATTTTCACAAGTATACATAGTATAATAAATATATATATATTCACTGAAAAAACCATAGGTTTCAGGCACGTTATAGTTAGAAATTAGCATTTAAAAAACCTTAGAAATTGTGATAGAGTGGCAGACCTCCTCTCACCCTAATATAACCTTTGATACACACACTCAAAAATACAAACTAACATTTTCAAAACAATGGACATACCAATACCAGTTACAACACACCTATTCAGTAATTCCAAGATCTACACACACATCCACTCATTCACCAACAGTCCCTATACAGTCACTCATACATGTACTCACTCATCATATGTACTCATACACCTATACATCCTGTTACACACCGCCACTCATCCATAGAGTTACTCACACACATAGTCACACATGCAAACAAAGTATCAAACATCCATTTACTTGCATATACAGTTATACACACACTACCACACTTACTTCTACAGAAACTTACACATACTTACTCTCTTAAACAATCACTTATAGAAACACCTACTTATTTGTACAGGAACTCTTCCAATCTCTCACTCTCACATATACTCACTTATATACACCAATACTCACATATACTAGTTTAAAACATATGTAGTTACTCATAAAGACACTATTGAGACAGTCATTCACTCACTAACACACCCATACACATACTCATCCACTTATACAGTCCTGCACACATGCTGTCTTCAACACATACAAACAGTGAGTCACTCATTCATGCATCTATGCACTAAGTAATACCCCCACCGAACCATACAGACACTCAGACACTCTTACTGATACTCAAAAAACCAACTAATAACCCATATAGACACTCATGTAGCTACTCACCAACCCATGCAGGCACTTATACACAAAGTGAGAGACTGATACAGATATTTTCATATTTAAACATTACTCACTAACCCATGTATTCGCTAAGATACACTTAGTCAGTTATACAATCAATTTTACAAAAAAAAATCATCCATTTAGACACTTATATACCCATTTATTCTTCCATCGACCTTGAGATATACATATATAAAACATATTTAATTTTCAGAAAAACACACATTCACTGGATGATGTGATCAGTGATGTCATCAGTGATGTCATTTGAGATGTCATCAGTGATGTCATGAGTGATGTCACTGACCATGTCATGAGTGATGTAATATGTGACGTCATCAGCAGTGCATTGCGGGCGCGCGAGTTATAGTTAGCTGAACTAACTATAACGGGGGAATTTCTATGGTTTTGTACGAGTGAAATGTCCAACTAACTATAACGCCCCTGAAACATATGGTTTTTTCAGTGAATTTCTAAGGTTTTTTAAATGCTAATTTCTAACTATAACGTGCCTGAAACCTATGGTTTTTTCAGTGAATTTCTAAGGTTTTTTAAATGCTAATTTCTAACTATAACGTGCCTGAAACCTATGGTTTTTTCAGTGAATATATATATATTTATTATACTATGTATACATGTGAAAATGTCTCGGTCCCCTGTTTGCCTCGGTGGCACGAAAAAAATGGGTGGAACTGACGTCAGCACGCCGACGAGGTCCTCTTATGGCTCCGATGACGTCATACGGTGTCGCGAGCGGAGCCGTGCTCGTTGATGTGGGAGAGCTAGGAAAGAATTTCCGTGGAATGCTGGTGCAGGGGATATTCACCTAAGTGTTCAGGCTAGTCCTTTGGGAGCAACTGTTTATGTTGCCACTCCAGAAACCGAAACCAGTGATCCGAGGGCAGAGGCCCTGCAGATGGCACACGAGGTGGGGTGCCCAGTCGTGTGCACCGGCGGGGCAGCGAAGTGACAAGCACCACAACCCACAAAAAAGGTAACGAGGGCACTGAATAACACAGGATCTTCTCTTTGTATCTGGCAGAAACAACGAAGTTAAAATGCCCTAGTACCAAAATGTAGAATTAGTGCTACAACGGTCTTCAAGAGGACCTGCGATGCCGCTTCTGCCTCCCGTACCCTGGAGGCGGCACATGGGTCACGCGGTACGGTCATTCTGCGGTGGGACGCACACTCGTTGACCTCTCATGGCACTGCTCCACACTTCAGGGAGGACGCTTTCCATTAGCTATGTTTTCTGATGACATGTCGCGCCGGCCCCGTCCAACAACAGAACTCCTTTAGATCCAAACAGACTCTTCCACTCTCTCACCGGAAGTGAAACCAGACCACGCGGACACTTTCACAATACAACAGCCGGGAATGCACTTTTCGGTAAAAAAACCACATTCCTTCCTCCTAATTAATCAAATAAACGTCTCACTGAAGAACAGGGACCAGCTTCGATCGGTAAACAGCCATTACAACGACCTTTTTTACTTTACGATACCATTACAATGCATGCATTACCACGCATGTGTTGTACATCACGAAGTCATTACTACGCATTTTTTTAGAATGCATGGTCATTTACCACGCATGCCTTTACAACGAATTTTGTTGTAAAGGTATGTATGGTAAATGACCATGCGTTCTAAAAAACATGTAGACGATCTATGTCGTTGTAAGGAAGCAGAGGCTGTTCCGTTTCCTCACAACGACGTGCACCGCCCCTCAGAGATGACGTGAAGCAGGAACCACGAGGAGAGAGGAACCATGAGGAGTGAGAGGTAAGGGGGATTGGGCATGGGGTGGGGGTTTGTTTTCGAGGGTTTAGGGTAGTGCAATGGTGTTTGGGTGGTGTAGGGGGTCGTGCTGGGGGTAGTGTTTTAGGGTTTAGGGTAGTGCAGTGGTGTTTGGGTAGTGTAGGGGGTCGTGCTGGGGGTAGTGCTTTAGGGTTTAGGGTAGTGCAGTAGTGTAGGGGGTTGTGCTGGTGGTAGTGTTTTAGGGTTTAGGGTAGTGCAGTGGTGTATGGGTAGTGTAGGGGGTCGTGCTCGGGTAGTGTTTTAGGGTTTAGGGTAGTGCAGTGGTGTTTGTGTAGTGTAGGGGGTCATGCTGGGGGTAGTGTTTTATGGTTTAGGGTAGTGCAGTGGTGTTTGGGTAGTGTAGGGGTCATGCTGGGGGTAGATTTAGGGTTTAGGGTAGTGCAGTGGTGTTTGGGTAGTGTAGGGAGTCGTGCTGGGGGTAGTGTTTTAGGGTTTAGGGTAGTGCAGTGGTGTTTGTGTAGTGTAGGGGGTTGTGCTGGGGGTAGTGTTTTAGGGTTTATGTTAGTGCAGTGGTGTTTGGGTAGTGTAGGGGGTAGTGCTGGGGTAGTGTTTTAGGGTTTAGGGCAGTGCAGTGGTGTTTGTGTAGTGAAGGAGTCATGCTGTGGGTAGTGTTTTAGGGTTTAGGGTAGTGCAGTCATGTTTGTGTAGTGTAGGGGGTCGTGTTTTAGGGTATAGGGTAGTGCAGTGGTGTTTGGGTAGTGTAGGGGGTCATGCTGGGGTTAGTGTTTTAAGGTTTAGGGTAGTGCAGTGGTGTTTGGGTAGTGTAGGGGGTTGTGCTGGGGGTAGTATTTTAGGGTTTAAGGTAGTGCAGTGGTGTTTGTGTAGTGTGGGAGGTCATGCTGGGGGTATATTTAGGGTTTAGTGTAGTGCAGTGGTGTTTGGGTAGTGTAGGGAGTCGTGCTGGGGGTAGTGTTTTAGGGTTTAGGGTAGTGCAGTGGTGTTTGGGTAGTGTAGCGAGTCGTGCTGGTGGTAGTGTTTTAGGGTTTAGGGTAGTGCAGTTATGCTTGGGTAGTGTAGGGTGTCGTGCTGGGGGTAGTGTTTTAGCACTAATTTTTCTTTCTACAGCACTAACCATAATTTCTATGACAAAATGAACCCCCTCATTTTCTTCCTTTTTAAATTAAATGTTTTAAGAGTTACCAGTTTATTCCAATCAAGATGGCTTCAGGTGTGCCATAATTTTGTCATAAGTAAGACTGTTAGCGCTCTAGTTGTTCTTTAGAACACTCTGGGAAGCTGCAGTAGAACACAAAGGCATCAACTGACAGGCTGTTCCTGAGGAAATATAACAGGAAGACATTTGAGATCACACTTGAAACATGTCCTAATTTTTCTTTCTACAGCACTAACCATAATTTCTATGGCAAAATGAACCCCCTCATTTGGTTCCTTTTTAAATTAAATGTTTTAAGTGTTACCAGTTTATTCCAATCAAGATGGCTGCAGGTGTGCCATACTTTTGTCATAAGTAAGACTGTTAGCGCTCTAGTTGTTCTTTAGAACACTCTGGGAAGCTGCAGTAGAACACAAAGGCATCAACTGACAGGCTGTTCCTGTTGAAATATAACAGGAAGATATTTGAGATCACACTTGAAACGTCCTAATTTTTCTTTCTACAGCACTAACCATAATTTCTATGGCAAAATGAACCCCTCATTTTGTTCCTTTTTAAATTAAATGTTTTAAGTGTTACTCCAATCAAGTTTATTCCAATCAAGATGGCTGCAGGTGTGCCATACTTTTGTCATAAGTAAGACTGTTAGCGCTCTAGTTGTTCTTTAGAACACTCTGGGAAGCTGCAGTAGAACACAAAGGCATCAACTGACAGGCTGCTCCTGTTGAAATATAACAGGAAGATATTTGAGATCACACTTGAAACATGTCCTAATTTTTCTTTCTACAGCACTAACGATAATTTCTATGACAAAATGAACCCCATCATTTTGTTCCTTTTTAAATTAAATGTTTTAAGTGTTACCAGTTTATTCCAATCAAGATGGCTTCAGGTGTGCCATAATTTTGTCATACGTAAGGCTGTTAGCACTCTAGTTGTTCTTTAGAACACTCTGGGAAGCTGTAGTAGAACACAAAGGCATCAACTGACAGGCTGCTCCTGTTGAAATATAACAGGAAGATATTTGAGATCTCACTTAAAACATGTCCTAATTTTTCTTTCTACAGCACTAAACATAATTTCTATGGCAAAATGAACCCCTCATTTTGTTCCTTTTTAAATTAAATGTTTTAAGTGTTACCAGTTTATTCCAATCAAGATGGCTTCAGGTGTGCCATACTTTTGTCATAAGTAAGGCTGTTAGCACTCTAGTTGTTCTTTAGAACACTCTGGGAAGCTGCAGTAGAACACAAAGGAATCAACTGACAGTCTCTGCCCTTGTTGGATGTACATGTTTTACTGAGAATGTCAGACTTCATTCTCACATGACTGAGAAAGATAATGTGAATTTACAGAAAATATGCTCTCATTTTAGCTTCTGGAGCACCATCCAAAACTGTATGGGACAAGCATGTGAAAATAGTTTTCTCTCAAACATGATTCATGATATCCCAGCAGAAGGTTTTTCACAGGGTAAAATCACCTTAGAACACACCACAATTCCTGAAATTAGTATGGTACCATCAACAAATGAATTCTAATGTAACTAAAGTCTGTTATCACCCTTTATAGTTCTCCTTTTGGTAACCCTCAAAATCTTCGATTCACTACAATGCATTTCAATGGGGTACTATCATTTATATTGGTCCCAAGATGGCTGCCAGCAATTCCAGGATGAAGTGCTGACAGCCAATCAGATCTCACGATGACATGTGTGGTTAGGCTCCGCCCAGATATGTGTTTTCTTTTTCAAATTTCTCAGGAACTACTGAACGGATTTACACCATTTAAGCAAAAGGCACGACACTGAACCAAGGGCTACCTCTTTGCCAAATTTGGTGTAATTCCGTTCACCAGTTCGGGCTGTAGCTGCGACTAAAGGTTCCTATGGAAAATTGCATGGGGAAAACACGTTTTGGGACCCCCCTTTTTTCTTGGCCCCCGCTTGCCGAATCACCCCGAGACTTTCAGGGTAGGAGCGGACCGGAGCGCCCCAACAAGTTGGAAAATTTCGCGAAGATTCGTCAACCGGCGCCAAAGTTATTTCAAATAGAATGTTGCGGATTTCCTATGGAAAATAGGTCCTAACTATAACTATCTACTGGCGACCGCCAGTAGATAATATATATATATATATATATATATATATACTGACATTCACCAGTTATAGTTGTTTCAAGTAACTATAACTCGTGCCCTAAGGTAACTATAACCTGAGCCCCCACCATGCCCAGTTTTCTCATCAATAATTTAATTGCAAATGTTGCAGTGATATTATCAATGCTGTCATAGAAGATGTCATGAGTGATGTAACACATAGGGTAATTAGCAGTGCTTGGTGAGGGTGCAAGTTCTGGTTACCTTAGGGCAGAAGTTATAGTTACCTGAGATAACTATAACTGGTGAATGTCAGTGTTTTGTTTTAGTTTGAAACATTACGTTGTCACTGAAATTTTCACCTAACTATAATGTTACTTTACCCTTTGGTTTTTTTTAGTGAATTTCTAGTTTTTTTTTTTTAAGTAAAGTAATATTTTATTACCATACATAAAGCAAACTACCCGCCACACATGGCCTTTGGCCATGCACGGCGAGCGGTTGGTGGCAGCGACTAGCCTGCAGCCTGGTCCTGTAGCCAAACCTTCACAGGCAGCCAACCCCACACCTGCCAACTCGCACAGTGCCTCTGTGTCACACGATTTCGGCTCGCTTCACACAGTCACCCAGTGAGGAGCCAAAATCCGATGGTGGCATGAAAGACAGCTGGAAAGCACTGCACAGAGCAGCTTTCCAGTTCTTTTTTGGAGGCTGTGTGCTGCTGATGCCCATTAAGGGGTGGGAAAACACACCCCCAGGACATCGTTGGCAGCCTCAGTGACCCTTTGTTCTTTTGGGTGGGGAGGGGGCGTGAGGGGATTTGTGGAGGGAATAGTGCTTCTCAGGTAGCTCTAGGCATTAGGCTCCACCCACTCCATAGCGCTCCCCCACCTCACACTGTGACATTTTTTTGAAGGTTGGTGTGTCAGCAACCCCACACCATGCATGGACTTCGGCCGTGCATGGTGTGGGGTTGACCAGAGGGCCAGGCTTGCGGCCAGCCCCTGCCTCCGACCCATTAGCGCAGCCACCCTCCCCAAGCCACTTCAGGCCCCGGGGATCCTATCTCCCAATTCCAGTTTTATTCAAAGGGGAGGGGGGCACGCAGACTCCCTCCATGAGCCACTTCGGGCCCCACGGACCCCATCCCCTGGGGCCTTTTCTTTTTATTAAGGGGAGGGGGGCGCATGGCCCCCAAGCTAACAGTGGTCCTGGGGACCCCATCCCCTGAGGTCAAAATATATTTGTGAAGGGGAGGGGTGTGCATGGCCCCCCCTCCATGAGTCACCATGGGCCACGGGGACCCCAACTCCCAGGTCTTTTAAGGGAAGGGGCGCACAGCTCCCCTACCTGAGTCTTAATAGGCCGCAGAGACCCCATTCCCTGGGGCTAAATTCATTAGCAAAGGGGAGAGGGCTGTGTGGCCTCCCTCCCCGAGCCTTAATAGGCTGTGGGGACTCAATTTCCTGGGGCCGAAATTAACTTAAATTGGAGTGGGGGTACGCAGCACCCTACATGAGCTTATGGTGGCCCCTGGCATCCCACTCCCCGGGCCTGTTTATTTTGGGTGGATGTTCCGGTGCCCACCTGGGGCACCCACTGAATGGCAAGTTGGAGGGCTTGGGAGAGCCCCAAGACCTCTGCGTCCCCAGCCGACTTTCCACATGCACCCATCCTGGGTGCTGCAGGAGCCGGCATTTCTCACACCTGGTGGGAGCAGCTATTTTTGTTTGTTTCTGCCAGGTGGGAGCAATGTGAGTTTCCCTGCATACAGGAGCATGGGGAGGGAAACAAAAGTCTCCTGCCACCTCGCTGGAACATTTTTAAAGCTCCTGCAGAGTAGGAGTGTACATGCCTTCCATGCCCATGTTCCTGCGAGCAAGAAAGGCATGTCTGCTCCTACTTGGTGGCAGCTTTACACCAATGTGGGCAGAGAAACTACTGTGGCCCAGGGTGGGCTCCCTGGGAAACAGTAATTGAGCCGGCCCCAAGTTATGGGGTCCCGATGCCTTTACAGGCTCAGGGATTGGGGTCTGCATGGCCCTCCTACCTTTGAAGTTTACTATGGCCCCAGGGGCCCCCCTCCTTTTATTATTGCCATTCACCCCAGGGATTAAGTCCCCGGCACCTATTAAGATTCAGGGAGGCGGGGGGGTCGCGCACGCCCTCCTTTTATTTAACATTACTGCCACAGGAGATTGGGTCCCCGAGGCCTCCTCGATGCTCAGGGAGGGGGCCATACTCCTCCTTCCACAAAAAGATCATGTTGTGGCACACCCCGGGGCCCTGGCCCCCCTGGGGGGGGGGGCTTATTAATAGCACAGGTGCCCGTGCTTTTTAAATAAATGTTTGCAATGGGTTCACGGATCCTATTGCAAATTTGCAGAAATTTTTAAAAAAAAACATTTTGGCCCCAGGAAGGGCCAGGCCTAGGGGGTCAGGGTATCACTACCCGGCCCCCCCTTTATGGGTTTCTGAGTCTTAATAACTCAAAAACAACTGACCAGATTTACACCAAATCAAAAAAGACCACTCTTTCAGGACCAAGATCTAGCTTTCTGCCAAATTTGGTGTAATTCCGTTCAGCCATTTGGACTGTAGGTGTGTCTAAATTTCCTATGGAAAAATGAATTCGAAAAATGCGTTTTGGGTCAACCCTTTTTCTTGGCCCCTGCTTGATGGATCATCCCAAAACTTTCCATGCACAAGAATAGCAAAAAAGAGCACTTTTTTGGAAAGTTTTGTGATTATTCGTCAAACGGCCCTAAAGTTATGAGCAACACAAAATAGGCATTTCATATGGAATCACAATCTTAACTAACTACCCAGTGACAGTGGCCACTGGGGAAAAAAGGATAATATATATATATATATATATATATATATATATATATATATATATATATATATATATATATATATATAGAGAGAGAGAAATAATATATTATAATGTAATAATCTTTTTGTAGAAAAGTTGTACAACTTGGCAAAAAAAAGTTGACAAAGCCAATAGATCACTCATAGTCCAGACTTATTGGTTTTGCTAATGCTTGTTGCAAAATGACTGCTTGCACTATTTAGTGGGCGAGACCTACAAGGACCTGTGAGATGGTGAATAGCTTCTTAATCCAGGTCTGGATTTCCTCCTAATAGAGCCTGTAATGTTTTTACATTTTACTTTATAGCCGTTGGGCAGTGAATACTTTGTCTGGCCATTAGCTCTTACTATACAACTTGGGCCGATTCACAAAAGTAAACTTGCACTTAAAGATAGGTCCTTTTATGTGTGGAGACTGCACACTCATAAAGATACTACTTGTAAATCCCTTTGTGAATAGAAAACAATCGCAAACTTACACAAAAGTGTGCGTTTACCCTTGTGAATCAGGCCCCTTGTCCTATCTAACCCCACCCCTCTTGTTATCAGCTTTCCCACCCCCACAACTTTCCATACTTTTTTGCATTTAGACAACTGAGCTGTAGTTACCATTTGAATGACATCTAATTAAGTGAAGGTATTACAATAAAATTGAGATACTAGCGGTTGGGGGAGAGGGGAAGATGTTGGCTTTTTACCCTAGGACCAGACCCAAAACCCTCCTGTGAAGTACGGTATATGGGTTTTCTGAGTGATCAATACTTCTGACTCATCCTTTCAGCGAATATTGTGCCTAAATTGTGTTTCTTTCCCACTAAAACACTTCTCAGGCTGCCCCTTACTTCCCACTTGCCCCCTGCCGAAGAAATTATGTTACGCCAACTATTGCTCGAACTATTTCGTCGAACATAAGGCGCAGAAATTGGCAGCCCATTTTGTTTCAAGAGCAAGGATAACATTATTTTATATATAGATATTTTTTAATTTCTATATAGTGCAAACTGTACCCAAAGGTACTAGAGCACGTTACATGAGCACCCGTTACTCAGGGTCGGATTGGGACAGAAAATAAGCCTGGGTGCAAAAATAAAAGTGGCCCCTCTTCGTGGGCCAGATAACTAACAAAAAGGTGGCCCACGTTTGCTGTTCAGTTCAGTTTTGAACTTGTAAAGGCACGCTATATGGGTATTTTGCAAGGTTGGGAGACAGCATGCATTTGCGTTTGCTGCATGTAATGCCTGTGGTAATATCGGGTAAAACAACAAAATTGCACACCTGGCCATAAAAACTGGGCCTAACATACTGATCTGTCAGACCAGCCCATCGGGCAGTGCCTGATTGCCCTATAGGCCAGTCAGACACCGATTACATTACACAAGGACATTTCCATTTTTGATTCTTCAGCATGGGGAGACTGAGGGCATTATTTATAACCCGGTTTGTGTCGCTATTGCACCAACCCTTAAGTTATATTTTCGAAGCCACGCAAAACCACTCTGCGTGGCTTTGAATGGCGTCAAAAATAAGCAGTAATGCAATGCAGCACAAATAGCTGTGTTACATTAAACTGCGCCAGAGAGGATTTGCATGGGCATTGGGTGGGAATTCCCACGCAACACCCATGGATTTTGACGCATTCCAGACTTACCAAACCTGGTAGACCTGGGAATGCACCAACAAGATACGCCTTCCCAGGAGAGGCGTAACGAGGAGAAATATCTTTATTTCTCCTTGTTTTTTACTCTTTCTATGTGCGCTGCATTCTGCAGCGCACATAGGAGGAAAACGCCTCTCAGTATTGCTTTCGTGCAGGACGGGACGCATTCCAGTCCTTTTCCTGTAACACAGGGCAGCGCAGGAAGGTGACGTGCTGCGCTGCCCTGCGCCACAATTTACATAAATATGCCCCGGAGTGATTTGCCCAGAATCATAGGATTTTGAGCTGACCCGGTTCAATTGTTCCAAAATAAGTCGGTAGCTATGGACGTTACGCTACATCCTCTCCATTTATGCATTCAGGGATGAACTTGCTGTTTTGAGGTGGTACATTAAACGATAAATACGAGTAATCTTGTGGGATAATTTACTCACAAGAAATGTACCGTTCGTACTTTAGTAAAATATGTTAGGAAAGTACAAGATAAACACTTACTTAATACTCAAGCGCCACCTACAGGCACCTTGTTTATATAACAGACTGGCCTCTCACTTCATCCATGTGATTTCTATTAAACTCTTATTTCAGACAACGTGAACTTCTTGAATTGTTAAACGACTGCTGAAGCAAACATGCACAGTTCACCAGTCTGCCAGAAGCATTTGCTTTGTATAACAGAGGAGGCTATGTTACGATGCACGGTGCAGCGCTGGCATGCCTCCCAGGTGGGAGAGGGCAAAGTTGCAATTCGTCAATTTTGCCTTCACGGTGACGGGAACCTACCTAGGTTGTTATGACAAGAACAATTGACATAGCAATCTGGTCAGTGAATTATGTATGAGAAAAGTTAGAAAAAGCTAATTTTGTCCGACCAAGTATATTCCTAAAAAGGAAGCAAACCGTCGTCCTCAAGGCACAAGTCCTAAGGACTAACTAAGTTAGGCAGTATGAAAGTGACATCATGGCACGTGACATCACAGTGCGTGACATCACCTGTGGTATCACAGGAACTGGCATCACAACCCATGACCTCAAAGGAAGTGACATCACAAGAAGTGGCATCAGATCTTAACAGCTCAGACATAAGTCTACCATGAGTACATTTGAGCGCATTACAAGAATTTGACAAGTGAGAATTTGCAACAGGGTTGTGCCTAAAAAGTGACGCAACCATGACATAACTCTGCCACAAAGAAATTGGCAGTAAGGAGAAATATGGCAGTAAATCTGTTCTGCTTAGTTGGTTGCAAAGTCTACATTTAAAAATATTTTATGGGTTTAAAGAACCTGCTGCAGAGATCTTTGTGTGCCCAATAAATCTCAGGGAATAATAACAATGGTAAAGTAACTCTGGAGGTTTGCTGAAGAGATCTGTGTTTTGTCTAGCCCCAGCTTTGAATCAAAGTGGCACAGAGGGTTAATGTGTCTCCTGCAATGCACATCATGTAACATGCAGATGACCAATTTTTAATTAATGTAGATAAGGTAAGTGGGTTACTGCATTGAACACAAAGATGCTTTTGTTACTTGCAGTTCATAAATTGTAATCCTTCTAATATAGCATAGTGAGCTATGAAGGACGTGATTCCTACACCTTGTAACCCTGTCTTATGTTACACATCCTGTACATTGACTTACACACACATGATTTATTGTCAATGTATAATGTTTACGTGTGATGTAAAGCACTCTGGCATCCTGCACATGGATGAGTAGCGCTATAAAAGAAAACAAAATAATGGTATTTAAATTGTTATTTGTGTAAATACTGAGACAGACGAACACATCTGACATTCTTACAGTGCATGCATATCTCTTATATATAGGGACTGAACAAAGTCAAAAGCATGCCTCTCTTAAGTACCTGTTAGGTGATAAGCTGTGTGCCTTTGTTTCTCCTCCATTGCATGTAGGTGTGAGGCTTCAAATAGCTCCCAGCCAGGACACTCCAAAAAAAGGAGGCCTGATGGCCCCTTAACTTCTGCCTTTGTTTTGGGCCAGCTGGAATCTATAATAAGAAAGCCCCCTTACTGCCTGCAGTTGCTACTCAGAATGAAAGCAGACAACGTGCAGGCGCTGCTAAAAGTGTCCCGGTGTCTGAAACTTACACCTGGACGACTTCATTATATTTTAGTGGGGTTCATCTTCTTTGCAGGGTGGACGGCGTTCACCCTGTGGAAATACTGGATGGACACCATCTACCCGCGTGCACCCCCGACTTGTGCCCTGTTCACCCACCAACCCAGGTGCCATGCGTAATCATGCGGCTGCTCTTCATCCGGACGAGGACCAGTGGAGTCTAGATGAGGAGCAACCTGGCCACGAAGCAGTGTCCGACATCTTTCTAGAAAAAGACACTGCAGATACCACAGAGAAGTAGCCATAGCTAAAATGAAAATGTACTCACCTCCTCAACTCTATAAGACACCCAGACTCGCAAGTCCAGTGAGGTGGCATGTGGATACTAGAGCAGTGAACTGAATGGCCAGGTTACTCCCTTTGGGCATTTGACTCTCTCTAGGTAGTGAGGGTGAGATGGTCAGCCTTCAGCTCACTGGGTTATCTTCCGGCAAATACAGGTACAGTATAGCACAGATTATAAACCTCAGAAACAAATGGTGCACACGCAGCCCATCTGCATGTCACAAGTTGTATATTTCAGAGCATTAATACACAACGCTCTAGAAATGAGGTGCTTGAAAAGGTGGCCCCAGCGTACCAGCAGACCATCTGTGCTTCAAATCCAACAGCAGACCCCGTCCCACATGAAGTGTCTTCCATGTCCCTGCACTCGTGATGCTTTGTGTTGTGGGAACAAGAATCTTGAAAGTCAAGAAACAAACACGAGAGATGAGGCAGCCTGTGACGCATGCATAATGGCCTTCAAAAGGCCAGTATATAAATAGAGATGTTTTGAACGTAGCTATTGTGTGTGTGTGGGTTTTGAACGTAGCTACTGTATATATGAGAGAGAGAGAGAGAGAGAGAGAGAGAGAGAGAGAGAGAGAGAGAGAGAGAGAGAGAGAGAGAGAGAGAGAGAGAGAGAGAGAGAGAGAGAGAGAGAGAGAGAGAGAGAAGAGAGAGAGAACAAAATGTATAGTTCTCACATCTCGGGTATGATGTTCTCAGCAATACTGGCTATTCCTGGGATATTGCGGGTATTCATGGCATAATGATGGTAATTCATGTCTAATTTTGGGCATCTATTATAACATCATACCGACTCTTATAATAATGCAGGTCCTGGCATAATGGTGGTAGTTCTTGGAACATTGAGCCATCCATGGCTTAATGTCTACGTCTGATAAAGGGCTGGCATATTGTGGACATCCGCTGTTTGATAGTCCACGCCTTTGTTACTACGTGCCCTGGCTTAATGGTGATCATTTTTATGCTCAGGCTTGACTGTGCAGCTGAAGCCAGACAATTGTGTGATTATCACCAGGAGAGGGGCTTTGGCTCCACCCATATGCTTCCACAAAAATGTATTTGCTCTCCACACATAGTGACTACTTTGTTTATTCATACAGCTGCCTGATCTTTCAACTTTTTGTGGTACACACATGCCATTGCAGTGCTCTTAAAGTGTCTTAGATAACCACAATTTATGGCATTTCTCTCTGGCAGTAGTACAGATGGGAAGAGGGCATTCATTAAGATACAAGGACTTTTAGGTCTGGCTTGACAGTGCATCCATGAGCTTAAAATATTGGCATTACCAATGCTTGTTAGCATATTATATTATTCATGTCATGATGGTACTCACGGCCAGCACTTGCTATAGTGCTGGCAATGGCATAATGGTGGGAGTTCTTGGCAAATTGTGAGCATCCACGGTATGATGATGTCAATCCGTAGAATGCTGTTGACCCAGGCATAATATTAAGAATTTGTGGTATGTTCTGGGTATTTGTGGTATGATGTTTTAAGCCTTGGTATGATGGTAGTACTCCTTGGTGTACTGTAGACATCGATGACATGATGGTATCCACTACAGACTATTAGTAAAATAACCCCGACATAATGGTAGGAATTCTTGGCAAATTGTAAGTAAATTTAGCATTAATATAGCCAAACTTGGTAAAGTGTTGCCTTAGCATAATATTGGTCATTCCACATATTGTAAGCATCTACTGCATAATGGTACCCATGTTGGTATGATGCTTACCCTGGTTTAATGATGACAGTTCTAGCTATTTTGTGGGTTTCCATGACAATGTGGCATCCTTCCCTGGTATAATGCGTATCTTGGGATAATAATGGTGATAAATCTTGTCATACTGTGGGAAAACCTCGCATGAGATGTTGATAAATGGGCATACAAGGAAGGATCTATCCATGTGTGGCACAAATGAGTATTTGATAAACATGAGAATTTCACGTGAGAGCACAAACATGATTTTACTAAAAAAATGTAAAGCTGTTGTTTAAGACAAAACATTGCGCTTTGTTTGTGAAATGGTAAATTTTGTTTGAGGGGTGTTTATCTTTCCAAAATGGAAAGCTTGTGTTAGATAGCAAAATGTGCATACTTTTGTAAACTGGTAAGCTGATGTTTTGTGACAAAATTATTGATATGGAAACCTTATATTAGAATGCTAATCACTACTGCAGCCCCAGGTCCTACTCTGTAAGATTGGTGTAACCCATATGGCTTTGTCAAATTGCAAGGTCTCAGTAACCTGAGTGAGTACTGCTGTATGAGGATGTTAAATCTGCATAGCCCTAGTGTGTATGGCCAAAGATCCCAAGAATTGTCATGTTATAGTTTTCCACCCTGCACCTACAAAAGAGATTGCCAGTCATGAGAATCAATCTGGATGGACAGGATGAAAATCATAGAAGCAAGTGAAATGTATATGTGAAGACAGATGCTATGAAAGACTAGCAATATCAGTAAAACTTTATTCGGCCAAGATGGCCATAAAAGAGTAGCAGCAATAAACATACAGTTAAAAAAAATGGATACAAACAGTGTGATAAAATACAATAAAGACAGTTCATAGCTAAAATGTTGCCGGTATCCTTATGTCTCTTCTGATCCTAAGAGAATAACTTAAAATACTAATAATGGCATTGCAAACAGATTCAGTTAACAGGCACTGCAAGAGTTTAAGACTTCGACTAGTCGATCTGCATTTATTTCAGCGTAAAATAGGGCGTAAACATTGGATTCTGGGAGCAATATAAAAACTGCAGAAAAACATAAAATGCATAGTAGATTGCTGGCTAATGTTGTCACAGGGACAACAGGACAAAGAATTAAACCAGATGTTCTGTTGTGGAAAAGCAACCAGAAAGTGGATAATGCACATCCTGAAGCATGTTAGGTAAAATCTATGCTCCTGGTTAGGAATCCAGACTAAATATGGTTCAACACATTCAAAGGAAGTAATCTCCATATGGTAGCGCAAGGTGTCCATCACCTAGGACTTAGTAGACCACTTTGAGTAGCTATAGATTTGGAAAAGAGAGTGACTTAAGGTCTTCGTGTTGCTATCAATCTTACTAAGTGAACAAGCATTTGCAATGCAATAGGTCTCGCATTTAGGAGAGTTTGAGCTATTGGCATTGTAAATGACAATGCCTTTTATTTATGTATTGTTTTTAAAACCGATAAATAAAAGGCATTGTCATTTACAATGCCAATAGTTTAAACTCTCGCAAATGCGAGACCTATAGCATTGCAAATGGGTGCTATACATTTTTTTAAAAGCGTTAGGAGAGAGCGTGTCCTGCGGACAATGCTATTTGAGAAAATATTGCTCGGAGGCGGTAATTAAAGCCTACCGAGCAACAACACATGTAACAGTGGGTGTCGCCATGGGAGGTTACAAAATCAGACAAAGCGGTACTAAGGAGGGACTACTAAGCCTTTTGACCAATGAACAGCTACAGTTTACAGTGGACAATGACACAGGCCAATGAAAAATGCGGGCGGAGAGGGGGCGGAGCTTCAAGTCCCTACCTCGAGGAAATGACATGGAGACGAGCAATGAAAAGGAGACTGGCAGAGAGAAAAGGAGAGAAGGAAGATTGAAGTAATAACAAGGGAGGTAGGACAACAAAAGTAACTAGGAGGAAGCAAAAGAAAGGAGGGGCCAGAGGGTAATCATTGGGATGTAGTTAGAGAATAGGAAGAGAGGAATCAAGAGAAGGAATGAGCAGGCAGAAGAAAGGAGTATTGAGAGAGAAAAGAGTTGCGAAAATGGTAGTAAATGAGGAATATGTTGCTAAATGCATCAGATTTCCCCCAATTTAAAAAGGTGAGTGAGGAAGAGGTGTGGCGCAGCAGCCAGGGCGGCTGACTCCGGGAAACACAGGGGCTCACGGTTCGATGCCCGGCGGCAGGTCAGCCCAGCACCATGTGACTCTGGGTAATAGCTCGCTTAATCTTCCCAACGGCCCCCAGCGCCTTGACACCCTCGGGTAATTGTTTGCGCTTTACAAATACTGGTATTATCATAACATCTCAAACCTGCCATGTATTGACTTCGCTTCCTCTCCATGCAGTGTGGGGGGCTGGTATGACAAATGCCAGGGCTGCTTTTGGTTCTTAGTCCGGCCCTGGTACAGGGTGGGGATTGCCCCCTTCCCTAGTCCAAATGACAGGAAAGCATTGACGAAGTTTCCAGAGTACTTGACTTGTGCACATTCCTTTATGATGGAAATTAGGCAAGGGAGGGGTACAGAATCAAACGAGGGCTTTTTAGTGTGTTTAGTGAAGTGATCGCTGCTTGGGAACTTCGATCATTAATCCGAAAGATTAATTCCAAGGTGAAGCCAAACGGGTTACAAGCATCACCCTAGGGGTTGGTGACTGCTACCTCCAACTAATGGAATACTAGTAACAGCAATTTTCGAGAGGCAGTAACAGCGTGTGTTAGTGATGTTTGTGTATGTCTACAAAAGCAGCAGTTTTATCTTCGCAGCATTTGAATACATTTCCATTTGTCTTTCAAAGGGGCAGCATAACCCCAACATTTAGCTACAAAAGCTGTTTTCCACAAAGCGCCTACTGCTGTAACAATACCAGTCAATGGGCTGCAAACAGTAAGCTTTGTGTTGCAGTGTGATGCTTCATATCCGAAATAGGAATGCTTTACTGTCAGGGTCGGCGGGCCTACTGGAAATCAAGCGGATTCCTGCCAGGTCCTGCCTCAAAAAGGACGGCTGCATTTTTTTTTTTTATATAACTCGAACCGAAGTTATAGGAGCGCTTTACAAGAGCACAAGTTACACAACATATGGAGACATTCATTTTTTAGGCACGGGGAGACACTAAGTGATTTGTCCAGAATCACGGGATGTTGAGCCAAGGCCAAGGCCGAGACTCGAACCTGGTTCCCCAGCTCCAAATTCCGCAGTATGGCCGTAGTGCCGCATCCTCTTTTCAAATGCACAGCTCTCTCTCGAAATATTTACTTTGTTCAATTCTACAGCCCAGCTGAACTAAACATATAAATATATTTTCTTTTAAATTCTCTTCTGCTACCTCGTTTTAATAACATGTGCAATGTAACGAGTACTTCATTCAATAGTACTCAACTAACTGACCTGGGCAGTGAGTGAGGGAGCTCCCTTGCGGCGAGTCCAGCACGTGACTTCCATATCACCACATGGGCTCGCGGCACAAGTTCCACCGCACGCGCATGCATGGGAGGCTGTTCCCAGGCCACCCCCTCCTGTTGCCTTCGTGCACCGGATCAGACTGCATTGTTCCAGAGAGTGAGTGACAGACAGGTCATCCAAGGAAGCTGGGGGTCAAGCAGGCTACCACAACATGCACCGAGGCTTTAGACGCGGGTTCCTCCCCGCAGCGCAGAGAGCAGGGGGCTCTCCCACTGGGATCTGGGACACACTCATTCTGTGTGAAGCGGATAAACGGAGGTTAAGCTTAATATATTAGATGAATTCAGCACAGTGGCACACGAGCAAACGTGGGGAGGGAGTGGAGGCGCATGGTGGAAGTGACAGTTAAAACAAGCTCTCGCCATTGCGCGAAGGCAGCCGCTTGTTTATATTTGCATCGCGTTTTCACTTTAAGTGAAAGCGCGATGCAAAAATAAACACGCGGCCGCCCTTGCCAAAGGCGACTGAAAAAACATAGTGCCTACTGACTAATGAAGGAGACGTGTAACGCCGCAAGTAAAAGATCCAGTCCTGAAGGGCGGTCCCAAAAGGAAACAGGGCGGTAACAAGGAGGGACGAAGAAGCCTCATTATCAATAGGAAGCCAGCATTTACCATGGACGATGACGCCAGCCAATGAAAAATATGGGTGGGGCTTCCACACCACTTCTAAAACATACCCTACTACAATATGCCTCGCAGAGCGAGCAGCGCATGCGCGCTGCAACGCTAGGCGAGACCTATTAAAAAAGATATGGGACACCAAGATCTAGGAAGGATTTTCTGATGTACGCTAAGCAAGCAATGTTATTTCCATGATCTGAACTAATACAGTCAGCTAAAACAAAGGGGGAGAAATTAGTAAGTGGGAAACTCCAGATTTGTACCCATTATAGTATTGGTGCCAGTTTAATTGCGTCCTCGATGTATGGAAGACCAACCTCAGTGTGGGTGATGATGTTAGCAGTGCTTTTAGGGACTGCCAGCAGTGTGGAGAGGAATGTGTTTTCGGCTGTTTGTAAGCTGCCACAGTTCGTATACCCCCTGGCTCCCACACTATAAGTACCCTAGGAAAGACATTTTGCTTTATAGAGGGAAATTAGATCTTTGATTGGTTTTTGTTTCAGTTTCCTAGCAAATTTAAAAATTGTGTCAGCTGCGTTGTCCATTTTAAGCCCTCTCTGAGCCAGAAGCTTGTCCCATTTGAAATTAATATCCAGCAAAATCCCTAAATAATTAACATTTTAAACTTTTGTACTAGGGGTGTCATCAATATTAAGCCTGTGAGAGCAGGTAATTCTAGGGCCATTGGTCATGATAAATGATTTTTTTATGATTAACCCGAAGGTTCAGGTCCACCACAAAATCGTTAAAGGAGCCTAGCAGAAGCGGCAAGCTGTTAGCAGTCTGAAACAATAGCACAGCATCGTCGGCATACAAGACTACAGGCACTAGCCGCACCCCTATCCTGAGCCAGTCCTTTCCCTTGTGCCATAAGGTTTGATCAAGAGAATAAATATAGAACAGGAATAGGAAGGGAGCTGAAATGCACCCTTGTCTAATCCCCTCATCAACCTTAAAAGTGGGTGTACGCTCCCCATCAGGGCCAAATCGCACCTGAGCTAAAGTATCCCAGTGTTAACGCTTGAGAAGTTCAGTCCAACAGATGTCTACCCCGGCTTTGGGCCTTAGGTCCCACAGCCTGCCCCTGTATATGAGGTCGAACACACTGTAAAGTTCCATGAAGGCAAGATGTATTGTGTCTCCCTTGGTCTTGACGCACTTTTCCGTGATCAGGAGCAGGTTGAGGGACTGTTCCACCATGCCCATGCCTGGTCGAAAGCCAAAATGCACTTCAGAGAGGAAGCCCCCCGTCTTCCACCAAAGCCTCCAATTTGTGAAGAATCGCCCTGCCAAGGATTTTGACAGAGGAGTCCAACAGCGATAACATGTTTTCTTTCCTCTCACTCTTGAAAATGGGGACGATGGTGGATTTTTTCCAAGAACTTGGGATTTCTGCTTGGAGTAGAGCACTGAACACATTTGTCAACAGGGAATCCAAAAGGGTGTATTATGTCTAAAAATATCAATCAAAACCCCATCTGTGTCGGGGCCTTACCAGGAATACTCTTTAAAATGGCAGAAGTTACATCACTGACATCGACGGTAAAGGGAAGAGAATTACTACCATGCTCAGAAGGGGCAGGATGGTTCGCGCTAGTTAAAGGATTGTTAAAAAACCTTGGTCGGAGGGGTTAGGGGAATACAAGAAAAATGGGACAACCAATCTTCTGGAGAGACATGACAAGTGATTTTCGAGTTATCATCATCTGAGAAGTAGGGATGGTTAATCACGCCCTAGAAGGCCTTGGAATCCCTAAGTTTAGTGGCTATAAGTAGATCCTGCCAGGCCTTCTCTTTGATTTCCTTCCTCCTTGTTTCAAGTGTCATCTTGTAAACCCTCCTAACATGCCTAATTTCCTCAGTGTTTCTGGGGGAAGGACTTAATTGCCGACTTCAAGTTTTTGGAAGCAGCCGAAAAGCCATGGTTAAACCAACAATGGGTGGGGGGGTTCAATGGTAATTTTCTTAACAGTCATCAAGCTGAACATTGATTAACACAAGTCGTTAAAACTGCCCAAAACCATTGTGGTTCGGCTGAATCAGAGAGACAACACATCCTCTCTCCTATCATTTACTAAGTCAGCAAAAAAAACTATCCAAATTCATGTTTGTCCACTTCATACATATCCCCTTGTTTTTGCCAGATTGCAAATCTACGTGGTTGGCAAAAGCAAGCGGATCAGTATCAGGGCAGGAAGCTTAGATGGTGACCAGATTGTGGTCACTTACATTGGAAGACAAAATTGTTGAATCCATCACTAAGGCGGATATGTGGGAAGAAAACAGGATAAAATCAATAATTGATCCTCCACTTCTTCCCGTAAAGGTTGGGGGAGGCACAGCGCTATTCTTAACAAAATCAAAATTAAATAATACATTGTGCTTAAAAATAGTCTGATTCAAAACTTCCACATAAGGGTTCTGCAAAAAATGGGATAGATCTTCGCCCTGCAAATCCTTTAAACCACATACATTGTCCGCGGTAGGGAGCATTTTCAGATATTGATAGCAATGTCAAATCCAATAGGGCTGGCTTTAATACACTTGTGCAAGCATGGCTGTGTTTGCAGGTTACAGCACACTAAAATAACATATTGGTTTACAGATTTCTTTTGTTTTCTTTACCTTCAACCAATCCAAAGCAAGACATGGGAGAAAAACAGCCTCTTTACCATTAAATGTTTTTTAATTACTACATATTTGAAATGTACCACTTGGGCTAAAATGACAGAGCTGGGTGTTAAGAGGTGCTGAGCACTAATACAATATTAACAAGCATATTCAAACATCAAGGTTTGCGCCCGCAGTGCATTCAATGGTGGAGGAGAGACACCCTACCCCCTCAATCCTATCCTAAGATCGATAGACAGATACTATAGATTTTGAAGCACACGCTATTCAGTTCAATTACAGTTGTAAACAAAATAATTGATAAACATAGATTTCTTTTTTTTTTTTTCGGTGTTGATTTATTTCTTCCAGACGACCTTCTTTTAGCCAACATGTGTTTCGTCGTAAAATGGGTAGTATCCCAACGCCTTCATCAGGGCTGGTCCGTCTCGAAAACGATTGTATGACCTCCTAATCGTGAATTACCGCAGAGGAGGCCAATAAACCTGAGATTCAAGATCCAAAATAATGGACTGCCACAATATCCAGTAAGGTACCGGGAAGGTGTTCCCTCTAGGGTTGGTCAATACAGCACCAAGCTCCTTGTAAATGATGGCAGGATTAAGAATTGCCCCTCGATCCAGGCCTGATCATAAAAGTAGTCCCTGTACGCTGCTCCGACTGTCATCACAGGAGTAAAAACATTGGATCGAAGTAGGCTCCCTTAGGTCGAGAGTTTTCTGCTGTATGATTCCCATAAATAGCACAACCTGCATCTTTGAATTGTGATTTCCATTTCGGTGAAGCAGACAATAGTTGTTCATTTAAGTTTATGCTATTGAAAATATGCTGTATGCTGTGCTGTTGTATCATCAGAAGTTGCTGGAATAGGCCTGTTAGTGTCAAGAGCCATGCTGTGATTGGTTGACCTTTGCACTGTTCGCGCTGGGATTGGTTGAGAGGTTATTGAGGCTGTGATGCAATTGGCCTCTTGTTAGAAAATTTGCATGTGGATTGGTTGACCCTAGTGTATACATTCTGAACACGAAAACACAGGTAACATTTCTATGAGAGCCGTGAAAGTTATTTGCAAGAAAGAGAAGTTGCCACACAAAGGTTCGCCCACCAGAGAGATGCCGCTCACAAAGTGTTAAATATGTGCATGTAGCTCAAACAATGACATTAGTACCCTGAGAAAGACGAGGATATGCGATTTGCTTTACACTGCACTTTTACATAAGGAGGCTTGAGAATCGAGGAAAAGAATGTGTGAGATGAATCCCCAACCCAGACCATCACATTTTGAGGCTTTAACTATCTAGGACCAGGTAGCAACTGTAAAGGAGAGTGAGAGATATACGATTCAGACATAAAATAAAAGTAGCAGCTAGTTGGAAGCACAATTTAGTGAGAGGCATATCATCTGGCATGAAGATATGATAGATGCAGAAGGGGCTTACCCTGTGGATGTGAGCGAGACTCTGAATAGGAGAAGTACCCTATTAAGAAAGAGGAGAATGACACAGGGACTGAAAGTGATGAGGATGATACATTTTTAGATGATTTGCTGAGGTCAAGACCACTCCCTTACAATTTAGCTCAGCCCACAGGGCAACCCCAACCGAGACCCCCGGAGGGAGGAGCAACGACAGGTCGCACACCTGATATATGTAGATTCCAGTACTCCTCAGTAACCATCGGTTCAAGGTGTAACTCATAATGAGCAGCTCAAAGCGCTCCCCTGATGTCAACAACCCCAGATTCTAGCAAGCACAAGCATTTCCCCGATTAAACTAATTATGGGCACATCCCAGGTACAAGCAATTTCAAGCACCCCACAGACCCCAGCAAGAGTAGGTGTTCACACCACATTACTATCCCAGAGAGAGTCCACTGACGCACCTAACACAGATGGGCTGCAGCTCCCGAATCATCCTTCCAGCCTAAAGAGAAGGTCTCCCAAAAGATCAACATTGTGCAGTTGAAAACCGAGCTTGACGAGATTGTGAAGGGAAATCTGGGCATAGACTTTCTGAAACACTATAGCGAGAGTGAATTTGTGTATATGAGAAAGAAAGCTGCTACAATTACACACAAGGGGTATGCAAGGAGGGAGGCTTTAGCCGACAAGTGTTGTTTTGATTTGTCACAAATAAAGAAGTTAAGAAAGAATTTGAGAATGCCTTTGAGTGACAAGGATATAAAGGCAAATTGTGAGGCTTGAAAACACGTCAGAGAATCGGATTAAAGTCTCTGAGAGTGGTGAGATCTAAAAAGATTCAGAAAGCAAAGGTTGAAGAAAGAACGGTCAAACGCGAGAAAGAAAAGGGTGATGTCAGATGGTGACATAGGTGATAGTACTGATGATGCAGAAGCAACTTAGTACAGTTTAGGAGAGCTACAGGGAGGAGTATGCATGCACGTTCCGTGGACTCAAGCAGATCATGTTCATTTCCCGAACACACTTCCAAAGCTGAGATAGAACCCAGATAAAGGGTACAAACAGATAGAAAGAATTCTAACTATCTTGAAAGTATTGTGGAAGGATTTATACATGTTTTTGGAGGTGATATTTCCCAAGGATTTGTGGACAGAGTGTAAGAGAGCTGTTGATTGTCCTACACAAGAGCCAGAGAGAGTTGCGAATGAAAATTCCCTTTCCTCTTTGGTCAAGGCTAAATATGATGCTGTCATTGAACATTTGAAAACTAAGTTACCACAGAAGGAATTAAATTGGGCAAAAACCTTGAGGACAACACAGGAACTGAAAGAGTCGGTACATGCCTTCTTTGAGAGAAAGATGCAGGCTTACAAGGAACATAGTGGAATCAAAGACCCAACTGTGAAGCATCTGAGCAGGTTTATCTCAACTTTTGTTCTTGGTTTCCATCCAGAGATTAGGGCTCAGATACAGCAGAATGTGATTTGTTGGCAAATAAGGTCTCTCAATGAGATCCTTCTGTAAGCAAAATACCATGGTGATGCAAACAGAGGAGACTGACGGAGACGATTATGATAGCGCAGTCAAAGTTGGCACTAAGCAGTGGTCCAAGACGTTAGCATGTTCTAATACTAAAATACCAGTTGCTAAAAATATGAGTACCTTAAAGGGGTTTCCTGTTCAACTCTAAGTCCCTATTTATCTTTTTTTTTTTTTTTAAAGTTCGCTATATCTTGTGAGAAGCATTTAACCTTTGTTATTTCCCCAACTATACCCCTCCCAAGCTTAACAAATTGAATCAGTTCAACATCCTTTAGGTTTAAACGATTTAGGGGGTTATGTAAAGTTTGGTGGCTGCAGGATATTTTTGTCCTACAAATGCCAAACTTTAAATAACTCCCTTAATTAGGAGTATGCCCACAATAGCGTAACTATGTGTTCTCGATTCAAAATGTCATGCAACCTTCTGCCCTCATATAAAAGATTGAGGTATTAGTTGAGAGGGCTGAGAACCCACCTCAAATAATAATCACAATCCTTGTCAAGGTGAACCACAAAGTCACTAAATAAACCTGTGCTTAAACCTCTGGCAGCTTGGCACAAAGCAGTCAGGCTTAACTTAAAGGCAATGTGTAAAGTATTTATGCAGTACTCCAACAGCAGGAAAGTGGAAAGGCAATATAGGAAAAATCCCAAATTAATTTAGAAAATAGAGTGCATTTTAATGAATAAAATAACATGAAAATGACAAAACTCTAATAAAAAGAACTGGAGTCATGAATTTATTTATTTTAAGGTTCAAAATAGCGGGAAATGGCGTTAAGCGCCAATCACAGTTATCTGGTTGCACTTGACAGGGACAGAGTCAAAAGTTAAGACGGACCGCAATGGAGTGCGGGTCGGATACAGGAACAAGATTCGTCCTGGTGAAAAGCTTTACCTTCAGACTTAGTCTCTGCAATGGAAGTCCAAAATCCTGAGCAGGGGTGGCCAAGGATGTGGCTGAAAACGACTCATCATGAGGTAGCCGCTGGACGAGGGCTCAGTGAAACTGTTGACTTTTGGTGGGAAAGCTTAGAGTGGGATACATTTAAATTTTGCGCCCAGAGAAGGTCCCTCATCAGACGGATACTTTGTAGCCGAAGAGTGCACCACAAGCCCAGACACTTTCACCGTCAAGTCCTGCTAAATCGGATTTGCTGCTGCAGGAAAAAACGTAGCAGGAGCAACCTGGATCTTTGGAACAGTGATGATGCACCTTCGTTGGATCGACTTAGTAGGTTTGTCCCAGGGGAAAAGTGCACAGAATCCTAGGCCCAGCAAAACTGGGTTCAGCATAGGAATGCAAAAATCTGGGCGAATACCAATCAAAGATGATCCTCTCCATCAAGGGTCCCCCCCCCTGCAAAAAGCAGAGAGAACTACCCACCCCCATGGGAGTTCACATCACTAAGGCCGAAAAACCTGGAGAGACCATCACCATTGGCGTGATCAGCCCCAGGGTGATGCTCCACCATAACGTCCACACCCTATAGGGAAATGGACCATCTCAACAGTTTAGGATTCTCACCCCACATATGCATCAGCCATCTGAGAGGTATGTGGTATGTCTGAACCCAGACGTGAGTCCCAAACAGATATGTCTCAAGTTCTTTAGTGCCCAGACCACTGGAAACGTCTTCCTCTCAAATACACTCCACCTTTGTTCCCTGGGAAGTAGTCTTCTGTTGATGAAGGCTACAGGTTTGTCTGGGCCCACACCATTCAGCTGTGATAGAACATTCCTAATCCCATGCTCTGAAGCATCTGTCTGCACAAGGAACTCTTTGAGAAGTCAGGTGCCTTGAGTTCTTGTGCTGTACACATGGCTTCATTCAGAGTGATCATTCAGATCACCTTCTTGGAAGTAAGCTCTGTCAAGGGGGCAACAATGGTGCCATACCCCATGACAAATCTCCTGCAGTATCCAGAGACTCCTAAGAAGGCCCTGACGTCAGTTTAGGTC
This sequence comes from Calotriton arnoldi, assembly GCA_963921515.1. Lineage (NCBI taxonomy): Eukaryota > Metazoa > Chordata > Amphibia > Caudata > Salamandridae > Calotriton > Calotriton arnoldi. The sequence continues at coordinate 172,617 of CAWUFW010019333.1, forward strand.
TTGGGTGCTCCCAAGCCAGGATGGTTTCTATCTTGGGCTGGAGAGGTTGTTCAATGCCTCCACCAACTTGGTGAGCCCTGCCCTTTCTGGCACTTGCTTGCCTTGATAGTCAGGCATTCATGGTGCAGCACCTGAAGCACCTCTTTGACGTGGCACAGTAGACAGCAATGCCATTTAGGTAGGCTTTACTCAATTCTTCCAGTCCAGCTAGAACCCGGTTGACCAACCTCTGGAAGGTAGCAGGGGCATTATTTAATGCCGATGCTGCCCAAAGGGTATCAGCCTAAACTGATAATAGCCCTCTGGGGTGGAGAATGCTGGACTCTCCTTGGCTTCTTCAGATAGGGAAATCTAGGAGTACCTTGATGTCAAATCAAAGGTGCTCAATAATGTGGCAGCCCCCAACCTGTGAATGAGCTCATCAGTTAGGGGGATGGGGTGAGAATCAGCCTGGGTGACAGAAATGAGGTCTCTATGGTTAAAACAGAACCTGAATTCTGGGGTGGTGCCTTGAGAGGAGGGGGCGCAGTCTTTGGTGCCAAGACCACTGGGCTGGACTAGAGACTACAGGAGGGCTCGATCACCTCCTACTTCCACCATCCAGGAAAACACATCCTTGATACTGGCCCTCACTTTGTCATACAGCCTATACATGTTATTTTTAACAGGCATGCTGTCCTTCATGTCAATGTCATGGGTGCATCAATGGGGAGCCACGGGGTAAGTGAGAAATGAGAGTTGAGCTGCCCCAACAAGTGGCAAAAGTCCCGCAGTTGCTCTGGGGTCAGAGAAGGGAAGAAGACAACCCCTTCCACTGAGCCATCCTGTACCTTGAAAGAAAGGAGATATGGTAGGGCTTCACTCTTCTCTTCCTCACCATCATCTGTCACCGCGAGCATCGTCAATTCAAAGCCCTCAAAGTGTGGTTTGAGCAATTCACATATCGTACCCTTAAAGGGTTGATGGATGTCTTGAGGTCCACCACATAGGTGACCTCACTTTTCTTCTGATTGATTTCATAAGGCCCTGTCCACCCATCCTGTATGGCTCAGGGATCCACAGGCTCCATGACCCACACTTTTTGACCAGTTTGGTATTCTACCAGAATGGCCTTCTGGTCAGACCACTGCTTTATCCTTTCCTGGCTTGCCTCCAGGTTCTCATTGGTCTCTCTCCAGATGTGCTTTATGTGAGTCCGGAGGGCAAACATGTAGCTCACTACATCTTGCAGGGGTTTCTCAGGAGCCTGCTGCCACCCCTCCTTGACAAGGCTGAGAGGTCCTCTCACAGAGTGGCCAAATATAAGCTTGAAGGGGCTGAAACCCACTCCTTTCTGATGCACATCCCTGTAGGTGAACAACAGACACAGTAACAATACCTCCCACTTATGCCTCGTGTTCTGGTAGGCTCATGAGCATGCCTTTCAGGGTCTTGTTGAATCTTTCAACAAGCCCATTGGTTTGGCAGTGGTATGGTGTGGAGAACTTGTAGGTTACCCTACACCAGCCGTGGCTCCTCCATTTGGGAGGAGGAGCATCGCCCCATTAAATAAAATGCTGCAGAGTCTAAAAATAAAATGGTAATAAAGTTAATTTATTACCATTTTATTTTTCAATACCCCCAAGCCGAGTGTCAGGGCGAGGTGGGGCCATTGCTGCTGAGTGGCAGCAGCAGGGAGGAGTGGTGGGTAATTAAGTTTAAAGTGTGCATGTCACTTTGGCTGGCTGTCTTGCAACGGCCAGCTAGACATGCACACTTTAAACATCTCCAACCCGAGCTGTGTTAGACAGCTGGATGGAGCAGGCACAGGCCCCCAGTGCCTGAGGGAACATCGAGCCAGCATGCAACAACCAATTGTGAAGCTTCTCTCATGCTGTTAAACATTATCAGCAGCATGAGAGCAGCTCGGGAGTGGTTGAGGGTGTTGACTCTAACCATGTGCTCCCCGCAGGACTTAGGAACACCGAGAGGAAGAGGACCCGAGCCAGTGGGTAAGTACGTATTTAATTTTTCATGTTATCACCCACTGATAGGCACTGTAAGAAATTTGCAGTGCCTTCAGCCTCAAATCCAGAGCTCTCAGTCGTGGTTGGTTATGAACACTGTTTATAACGAGCCATGATTGAGAACTTTGGCTTTGACCCTAAAGGCATTACCAATATCGCTGATGATATTTTTCCATAGTGTGTCTCTACAGGCCCGCCCACCCCGGCCGATCCATGTCGCCTGAAGTCCACGTGACATTAAGTATGTTATTTTAAGGTCCATGCACTATCATTCACAGCTCTCAGACAGATTCAAGCGCACATTATGTTTTCACATACCTCTGATTAAGAATTTAAGTTTGTATGCAGCACGTGTGTTTGCACTGCATGTGCCCTGCCATTTAATTTCTACCTTTCTCACCAATGCACCACACCTCTGGCATAAGAAAATGTATTGTTGACGGAATGGCACGGTGTGAATCTGGTATTGCTCCTCGTACACGCTTTTAAGTATGTAAAAGCATTATGCAGGACGAAACTTAGCACTCACTTTGTTGAGAGATTAAAAATGTTTGTTAACACATTAGAACTTACTGTGCTTCGACGCACTGAGCACCAGTCCAACCCCTTCCTTGGGTATAAAGTAGGAAACCTGACTACAGGACTTTAGATTTTACCTGGACTAAACTCTGCAAGCAGAAACCAAGTACTTCGACGGTCTACACGTCGCTGGACGACAGAAGAATCTCCCTTGGAGTAAAGGAGTTACTCCCCTGCAGCAGCAGGCACCGAAACGCATCTGACCGGTTGCATCTCCCGAGCTCCTGAGCACTACGAAGATTTCTGCAACACAGGAGGTTGGTTCCCGAGCATCCCTGAGGTTGATCTGACCTCTCAGTAATCCTGAGACCAGTATCCCTCGTGGGGACCGTGCAACCCGAACCCCTGTGCACCGTGTACTTTTGCAGCAGCATATGCTTTTTGGCGATCCCTGAGGCTGTGCTTTGGACTACGTGTAGTCCCGACCCCGAGCAGCATTTCCACCAAAGATCTCCGGCCTCCACTCCACGAGTGCTCTGTGGGCTGGTGCTTTGCGATTCAGCTCTAGGTCCCTTCGCGATCCCTGGTCCGTTGGCCTGTGGGTCCTGGCGAGGGTCACTTTGACTTTCCTTGGGCTTCTCTGGTTGCTCCAGATGTGCCCTGACTCCCCATAGCTTGGAGAGTCTCCTGGACCTTGCTGGTCCATACCGTAACTTGTTTCCTCTGCCCGCGTGGGTTGCCTTTGCCAAGGCTGGTTGGTGTTCAATCCGGACACTGACCCCTCAGCACTCGACATCCTTCGTGGGACAGCTCACCTCCAGACTTTGGTCGTCATCGACGTCTCCTGGTCCCCGTGGCTGCAGAGTCAAGCATCCTATCTTCACCTGAAGCACCCGACATCGGTGGGCATTCGTCTATCGAGCCCCTGGTCACCCTGCAGTGACCCAGACTCTGTCCCCTCTGCTTTCAGGTTCTTCTCACCTCGGATCCAGGCTTGGATTCCACCGGACACTTCATCTTCCCGGCAGCAGTACTTCTTCGCATCACGCCATTGAAAACCACGAGGGTTTCCGACACCACTTGACCCCTATGCACCCGGCTCCTCTGGGATAGGTAACACGGGTACCTCGGTACTCCAAAGGGTGCTGGCCTTAGAACCTTCTATGTTCCAAAGGGTTTGCTTGAAGTCCTCTCCGAAGTGTCCTTAAACTGTAATTTTCCAACCGCGACTTTCCCATAGAGTTGTACGGAGCTCGCGTCTGTGTTCCCACACTGCACCCGTCCTCCGTGGGCTCCCTGCGCCACTCCTTTGGGTGGTTCCTTGGGGTCCCAGCGATTCTACGTGCTCCAGGCACTGCGTCTATTGAAGTCGTGGTTGTTATACCACTTTCTTAGTATATGGTTCGGTCTCCCCTGGAGCCCGCTGTGTATTGTGCTATTTACTGTCGTTCTATTGATTAAGTATTGTGTGCTTTATGTTCTAATCTCACATAGAGATTAGGAGAGAGTGTTTAGAAATAAATACATATTTTTTATATAACACTTGTGTGGTTCTCCTTTCATTTGGTCACTTAAGAGGTTCTGTTAAAACAAGCTGCTTTACATTCCTTGAAGATTAAGCCTGAAGGCTGCTCTCCATAGCTACCACTAGGATAGCTTTCATAAAGGTTATCTTTGACCTAATCATCAATAAGGGTCGTTTGGACTGGTGCAAGGTGCCCACTTTAATTAGTGGACAGCATATACCAGGCCAACTTCTCACACTCTTCCTTCTTTCTTTGGCCTAGCAGGGCTCTGGGCACTCTAAAAGGCTATCTTTCGGCCATTTCGGCCTTTCTTCGGCTTCCTGATCAGCCTTCTCTTTTCAAGTCCCCTATTGTAAATCGCTTCTTTAAGGGCATTACTCACTTGTTTCCTCCCATTCCTTTCGTAATGCCCCAGTGGGACTTGAACCTGGTTCTCACCTACCTTATGTTTGCTCCTTTTGAGCCGCTACATAACTGTCCTCTCAGACTTTTGACACTTAAAACTGCCTTTTTGGTAGCCATCACCTCTGCTCGCAGGGTGAGTGAGCTTCAGGCTCTTTTTTGAAAACCTCCTTTCCTGGCTGTTCATCCTGACAAAGTTGTCCTTCGCACTAGGCCTTCTTTTCTTCCCAAAGTGGTTACCTCTTTCCACATAGGACAGACCATCACTTTGCCCACCTTCTTCCCACCCCCGCATCCTTCTAAAGAGGAGGAGAGGCTCCACCGTCCAAAACGTGCGCTTTCATTTTATCTGAATCGCACAAAGCAATTCCGCGTGGATGACCAGCTCTTTGTTGGCTATGTGGGCGCCAAGAAAGGTTGGGCCATGCAAAAGCAGACCATCTCTCTATGGGTCGTTCTTTGGATCAAAATCTGTTATTCCTTGGCGAAGAAGGAACCTCCTGTGGGGCTGCGCGCCCAATCCACCAGGGCGACGGCAGCCACTACTGCTTTGGGACGTGGAGTCCCTCTTCATGACATCTGCCAGGCAGCCACATGGGCTTCATTGCAAACGTTTACTAAACACTACTGCCTGGACAGCCAAGTCCAGAGGGACGGCTTCTTTGGCCATTCAGTTCTCCAGGACTTTTTGGTGTGAACTTAGTTCGCAGACCCACCTCCGGTTTTGGTATTGCTGGGGTATCTATTCTAAGGTGAGGAATCCATAAATAATAGTCTCTTTCAGATGATCAAGTTACTTACCTTCAGTAACGATATATCTGTAAGAGACATATTAGTTATGGATTCCTCACCGCCCCACCCATCCTCCCCGTTCTGCGAACTGACTTCTAGGGTAAGGGACTCCCTTTCAGGGCCCTAGTTTTTGTGCACCAGTGGTCAATGTCTTGCATGGCTCTGCGCTTCTGGAGTGGAATGTCGTGTAAAGAACTGACGTCAGCGCGCAAGGGCGGCGTGTAAGTAGATACCGCGACGTCATCCCGGCGACCACGACGAAAGCAGAGTCGACCGACGCCACCTACCGACGCGCAGGGGGACTGCTGACACCTGGGGGTAATTCAAAGGTAAGGAATCTATTGGTAGTGAGCTTGTTCTTGTTTGTTTGTGATGTTATCTATCAACAGTTCCCTTAGCAACAGCTCGGCTGGTATCATTGTCACGAAAAATCAAGAAAGTTGGTTTAACAAATGCTTATTCCTGGTTTGCTCCACATAAAAGCACAAGGGGGACTTTATGTTCAAGTTATTTAGAGTTTCCTCAGCTGGGGAGACATGGGAATATTGGGAGAAAGTCAGATGAGCAATCACCTTGATCAGATGAAACTGACCCAGGGCTGTATTTATCATAAAATCTGGAATAGGAAATCTAGGTTTAGAAACTCCTGCTACAGGCATTAAGGTGGATTAAAAATCACTGAATATGAGGCTATTTCACAAGGGCGCCTACAGATATGACGTTAAACCCATGGAACATAACCGCAATAAGATTAAAGGTGTGCTAAACATTTCTGGCTTTACAAATGCAGATTTGCAGTGAATCAGTGACCAATATTTAAACACGGTCTACAATTATATCATAATGAATGCTTGGAGGATGTTATTTCAATCCAAATATAAACAAAACTGAACTGAAGGCATGTTTATCAGTGATGGCTGGATCAGTTTCTTCCACCTCATCCTCCCTTAGCCTTCATCGGTCAGTAGCCATCTGGAGCTCCCACCAGGGCTGCCTCTGTTGTGACCCCGTGTATGGCACATCTCTCACAGAGCACGGTGGAGTGACCTCAGCAGTCATGCTCCTCAATTCTCACTAGTCTGCTGCCATCCAGTACATATATATCCACTTCCTCATGAGGAGGGAGACCAGCAGACCATTTTTATTTCCCTTTATGTTTATAGCAATAGACAAAGGGCTAACAGTTCACTGTAAGAATGATAAATATGCACTGAATGATCTCTTGCCATGGATCATGAAGGAATTAGAAGGAGTGACAGGCAGTGGAGACTGGCTGCTGCTGGGATTTTCGGATTCTGCTGAGTGCATTATTGAAAGGCTGGAATGAGAATTTCCATCTGGCGGGTTTCATCTCCTCCAAGGTAAACAGGCGGGGCAGGTGGAAGTGATTCCACTTAAGAGATTGGTAGCATTACCCCTTCATTCTTGGCTGAAATGTTCCACTGGATATAGTTGGAGAGAGCTTGATGCAGTGTACCAACGCTAAGCAGGATGCATGTAGTCTGAGGAGCCACCGGAATCACCAGGGTTTCAGTGGTGGTCTAGACATGGCCAACTCTTGGCTCTGATGTGCATTGACTTCTCAGGAGGAGGGAAGGACTTTAATATGCTAGAGTCCAAATAATCAAAATGAACTGAGCCCTTATGGAAGGAACTGAAGAGGATTTTCAGTGAGGACTCACGTCTAATTAGGGTGTCCAGGGTGGGAAGCCATGTGGACGTCATGGATGCAACTTGAATGAAAAACTATTAGCCTGGTTAGCAGTAAGCCTTCTGCTAATGCCAGACGTCTACCACCAGGGCCAGAAGCTTGGTAAACACCTGAGAGGTGGCACTGGCACCACATGCCAGTGTCCTGTACTGATTGTGTTGATTTCTACTGTCAGCCAGAAGTACTTCCCGTTCTCCTTCGATACAAGCACATGAAAGTAGGCAAGATGAAGCTTCACTGAGCACATCCAGTCATTAATCTACACAGCTGACAGTACCTCAGTGAATCTGCGCATCTTGAACTTCTCCAGTAGGAGGAAGTGTTCCAAATCGTAAAGATCAAGCACAGGGCAGAACCCCTCCTTCCTCTTTTTTCCTCCCAAGAAAATAATGGGAGGGGCATCCATGCCAGCCTCATGGGGCAGAGCCAGGTTGGGTGTTCTTAAACTGAGGAGCCTCCCTGCCTCCTGCTAAGAATCATAAGGTAGTCTGGATGGTGGGGTATATGGTAACTGTGGAGCACAGCCCACTGTCATCTCTGGCACGACCCATGTGTCTTTGGTTATCTGGGTCGAGGGCTGGTAGTGGAGTGAAAGCCTCCTTCCTTCCTAGGGTGGAGTGCAAAGTAGGGTGGTTGATCCACAAGGAAGTCACTAGGACTTCCTTGCTTTGGCACATCCTATAGAAGCACACATGCACTTCCCGCTGAAGCATCTCCTCGTTGCTTGCTGGTTTCCAGAAGAAGAGCATGATGGAGCTGGGGTCTTTGGTCGAAAAAAAACTCTTAGCTTTGAAAGACGTTCAGGTTTTGTCTAACTGGGAAAGAGTAGAAGGTCTGGCCAAAACAACCTGTATATGACTTAGAGCCTGGTTTAGAGTTCGGCAGATGTGTTACGCCATCACAAACATGACCGTTATCGTGTTCACGTATTACAAGTGCTGTTGGATATAAATACACTTGTAATACAGCAGACATGATATATGTCACATTTGCGACGGGGCAACCCATTCGCCGAACTCAAAATCAGGTCCCTAGTGATCTGTCTGTGACTGAGCCATTCTTGTACTAATGGAGGACCTCATTTTTCAAGGGAGTGACTAATTCTTCCCTTTAATGAGTACGTTGATGAATTTGGAGTGAGACTATGGCTCCAAGTCTTGAGCCATGATATCCTCTGACTCAGAACGATATTGTTGGTTTTGGAAGATTTAATAACGTCGTCTCTGGACATTCAGCGTTTTAGGGATCACATATATGTGCGTATCTAGCTTGTTCGGTTGTACAGTGCTTCATAGGTTTAGGGGTAGTAAGAGTTGCCATATCCCAATTACTGCATCTTACTCTGGAGGGCTCTCCTCCCTGGCCATGACTGCAGACTTTGTACAGGCAAGTATTTGTGTTTGGTGTGGATTCACAAAACTTTCAGGGGGGCAGGATGATCCGTTTGTGAACACCTTTCCTGGATCAAGCCAGTGTCTGAATGAAGAAGGAACCCAGCAGCAGTTCCTGACTGGTTAAAGGGCTGCCTGGTTCCAGTTTACTAACTTTGTGTAATAAGTGTTGCAGATATCAGAGACCTGGAACTCCTGGGCACCCAATGTTACACCTGGTGAGGTGTTGAGAGAATGAGAAGGTCGTCATAGCAGACTGCTGTAAAAGTGCAGAAGGGCTAGAGGCCTATGTCCCTCTTCCACAATGCTCAAAGCTCTGTGCCCTCCCAGAGGGAGTCTGCTGGCAGTAAAACCTTCTAAGGTCGAACTCCTTTGCTGAACGAGGCCGCATCAATTTCTTTTGACTGCATGAGGTCTTTGAGCCTTCCACTTTGCATTTGACTATTGCAACCGTCCAGTTCCACTGCAACTGGATTCTTTCAGAGGGGAGATCCACCTCATGTGAAAACCAGAAGAGCCCTTCACCACAGGTGTGGTATCTGCCCCACCAAATTGAGAGACCATGAGCTCACACAGGCACCTTGACCATCTATTTAACTAATCCTGCTTTCCCACCCCAAGACTGAGTAAGACAGAAAAATGTGATCCCTTTTAGACATTTAAAACTCGAACACCACACTCTGGCTATTTTTTTTACCATTGCTGTGAAGAGGAAAGTCAGAGAATGTTTATTGGTAATAGTGATATAGATGGTAATACAGAGTATGAACAAATCTTGTTTTTGCATTGTATGCTACATGATTGTCTTTACTAAGCATTTATACATAATAGAAATAGTTATATATATATATATTCACTGAAAAAACCATAGGTTTTAGGGACAGTTATAGTTAGTTGGACATTGCACTCGTACAAAACCCGTGAAATTCCCCTGTTATAGTTAGTTCAGCTAACTATAACTCGCGCCCCGCAATGCACTGCTGATGACGTCACATATTACATCACTCATGACATGGTCAGTGACATCACGGATGACATCACTGATGACATCTCAAATGACATCACTGATGACATCACTGATGACATCATCCAGTGACTGTGTGTTTCTGTAAAGTTTAAATATGTTTAATATATATAGGGAAAGGCGTATTGAAGAATGAGTGGGTGTATAAGTGTCTGAATGGATGATTTAGTATGTGAGTGACTGACTCTACAAGTGAGTGATTAAACGTATCTTACTGAATGCATGGGTTAGTGACTAAACTGTGTGAATGTCTGTATCCGTCTGTTTGTTGGTGTGTAAGTGGATGCATGGATTTGCGAATAGCTACATGAGTGTCTATATGGGTTATTGATTGGTTCTCTGAGTATCTGTATGGCTGCCTGAGTGTTTGTGTGGGTGGGGTGTGTGTGACTCTATACATAGATGTGTGAGTGGGTGATTCACTGGGTGCATGATTTCAAGAGTGCATCTGTGATGGACTGCTTGGGTGGGTGAGTGTGTGTATGGGTGTGTTAGTGAGTGAATGTATATCTCAGAGGTACATGTGCGAGTAACTACATATGTAAAAGGCAGTATATATGTGTGTTAGAGTATTTAAATGGCTATAAGTGAGAGTGTGTTATTGTGAGAGTGGCTGTATGGATGCGTGTGTGCTTGTATCAGTTATTGTATAAGAGCGTAAGAATGTGCTAGTATTTGTATGAGTAAGTGAGCTGGTGTGTGTATAACTGTATAGGTGAGTAAATGGGTGTGTGATTAATTTTTTGCATGACTGACTAGGTGTGAGTACCTCTATGGATGAGTGGCGGTGTGTGAGTGTTTATATAGGTGTATGAGTGCATATGATAGTCCTGTACTGAGTGACTGTAAGTATGAGTGACTGTACAGGTGAGTGAGTGGATGTGTGTGTAGACCTAAGAATCAGTGAGTGGGTATGTAGTTTTTGGTGTTGGAGTGTCTATGGTTTTGAGAATGGCAGTCTGTAATTTAGAGTGGGTGAATCAAAAGTTATATTAGGGTGTGAGAAGATGCATGAAATTATCACATGGATGATGTCATCAGTGATGTCATTTGAGATGTCATCAGTGATGTCACTGACCATGTCATGAGTGATGTAATATGTGACGTCATCAGCAGTGCATTGCAGGGGCGCGAGTTATAGTTAGCTGAACTAACTATAACAGGGGAATTTCACGGGTTTTGTACGAGTGCAATGTCCAACTAACTATAACTGTCCCTAAAACCTATGGTTTTTTCAGTGAATTTCAAAGGTTTTTAAATGCTAATTTCTAACTATAACGTGTCTGAAACCTATGGTTTTTTCAGTGAATTTCAAAGGTTTTTTAAATGCTAATTTCTAACTATAACGTGCCTGAAACCTATGGTTTTTTCAGTGAATTTCAAAGGTTTTTAAATGCTAATTTCTAACTATAACGTGCCTGAAACCTATGGTTTTTCAGTGAATTTCAAAGGTTTTTTAAATGCTAATTTCTAACTATAACGTGCCTGAAAACTATGATTTTTAAGTGAACTTCAAAGGTTTTTTAAATGCTAGTTTCTAACTATGCCAACAGAGGTAGGACATGTGAAGAAAGAAGAAAAAACGCACAGAAAGAAGCAAAAGATGTGCAGAAAGAACCAACAGAGGAGCAGAAAGAGGCCTTGTTGCAAAATCATCCTGTGCCCACAACTTTTTCAGACGGGTACTGGTGGTAACTGACTCTGACTAACCAGAGCCAGTGCGCGTTTGCACAGTGGTGAAGGGAGGGGGGGCCAGAGGTGACATGGGTGCAAACGCGGCCCGTGGTGCGTTTTAAGTTGCGGGATTAAGTCCCCTTGAATCCTGAGGGTCCCTTGGGCCCAACTAGCCCCCCAGGTACCTACAATTAGGACCACAGAGCTGAGTTGCAGAGAGGCGTTCCGAGGCCACGCACCTTTTTCACCTCTCTGCAACGCACCTCTGTTGTGCTTACTGAAGGTACCTGGTGGGCTAGTTGGCCCCCAGGATTCAAAGGGAATTAACTCCCCAACTTAAAACGCACCACAGGGCGTGTTTGCGCACATGTCACCTGAGGCCCCGCCCCTCCCTTCACCACTGTGCAAACGCGCCCGTGGTGCGTTTTAAGTTGGGGGATTAGGTCACCATGAATCCTGAGAGTCCCTGGGGCCCAACCAGCCCACCAGGTACTTCCAGTAAGCACCACAGGCCTGCGTTGCAATGCCTGTAACAAATTGTGCAGTTGTGTTTAGGTAGTGAAGAGGGTCGTGCTGGGGGTAGTGTTTTAGGGCTTAGGGTAGTGCAGTGGTGTTTGTGTAGTGTAGGGGGTCATGCTGGGGGTAGATTTAGGGTTTAGGGTAGTGCAGTGGTGTTTGGGTAGTGTAGGGAGTCGTGCTGGGGGAGTGTTTTAGGGTTTAGGGTAGTACAGTGGTGTTTGGGTAGTGTAGGGGTCATGCTGGGGTTAGTGTTTTAGGGTTTTAGGATTTAGGGTAGTGCAGTGGTGTTTGGGTAGTGTAGGGGATACTGCTGGGGGTAGTGTTTTAGGGTTTAGGGTAGTGCAATGGTGTTTGGGTAGTGTAGGGGGTACTGCTGGGGGTAGTGTTTTAGGGTTTAGGGTAGTGCAGTGGTGTTTGGGTAGCGTAGGGGGTACTGCTGGGGGTAGTGTTTTATGGTTTAGGGTAGTGCAGTGGTGTTTGGGTAGTGTAGGGGTTCGTGCTGGGGGTAGTTTTTTAGGGTTTAGGGTAGTGCAGTGGTGTTTGTGTAGTGTAGGAGGTCGTGTTTTAGGGTTTAGGGTAGTGCAGTGGTCTTTGGGTAGTGTAGGGAGTCGTGCGGGGGTATTGTTTTAGAGTTTAGGGTAGTGCAGTGGTCTTTGGGTAGTGTAGGGGGTCATGCTGGGGGTAGTGTTCTAGGGTTTAGGGCAGTGCAGTGGTGTTCGGGTAGTGTAGGGGGTCGTGCTGGGGGAGTGTTTTAGGGTTTAGGGCAGTGCAATCGTGTTCAGGTAGTGTAGGGGGTCGTGCTGGGGGAGTATTTTAGGGTTTAGGGTAGTGCAGTGGTGTTCGGGTAGTGTAGGGGTCATGCTGGGGTTAGTGTTCTAGGGTTTAGGGCAGTGCAGTGGTGTTCGGGCAGTGTAGGGGGTCGTGCTGGGGGTGGTGTTTCAGGGTTTAGGGCAGTGCAGTGATGTTCGGGCAGTGTAGGGGGTCGTGCAGGGGTGCTGTTTCAGGGTTTAGGGCAGTGCAGTGGTGTTCGGGCAGTGTAGGGGGTCGTGCAGGGGTGGTGTTTCAGGGTTTAGGGCAGTGGTTGTAGGAAGGTGGAATCTGACTATATGGTTGCCCCCACTTTTTTTATGGTGTTTTGCTGGTTTATGACTTAGTTGGACTGGGATCCTGCTATTCAGGGCCCCAGTCTATCTGCTTTCTCTGTAAAAGGTTTCCATGTGCCTTAGGCACATCTCTGATTGAAATCTGGAGTGCCCTTATAAGTCCCTAGTATATGGTATACTATGTACCAAGGGCATAGGTACCTCAGAGGCCTACCAGGGGCTGCAGCATGTATTATGCCACCCCTGTAAGGCCATCCAAACTGACACCACAGGTCTGCTACTGCAGCCTGGGTAGGGTGGTGCATGCACCCCTTACTGTGATATAGGTTACCTATATCACTAAATACATACACACATATAAACCTATAAGTCACTCCTAAGGCAGGCCTTATCAATCCTAAAGGCAGAGTGCATGGTTCCTATGTGAGAGGGTGCCCCTGCATGAGCAGGGCCCTCTGCAGCGTTCGGAGACCATCTCTGATGCTGTTTGTAGTGCAGCCTGACCATATACTCTTAAGCGCATTATATCCTCGCGGTAAAATGCTAACTTTGGAATGGCTGCACCTAAACATGTCGTGTTTGGTGTCAAACATCTTGGAATACTACCCCCCGCCAATCCTGGCAGCGGGGGTAGCATTCCACCCTTCTAGAGGGAAAGACATGTTAACTCTGGCTTACCCGGTAACTTCTTTCTGAAGCCCTGGCATCACAAAATGGATGCTGCTGCCACAGACACAAGTCTGGCCTCCTGCTGCTGGACGAAACTCCGGCAGGGGAGGCCTGGACAATAGGTTTCCTGTTGCAGGGAGGTGTGACCACCTCCCCAGACAGGATAATGTGTATTGGGGCTGGGTGGGTGCACTCTTAGAGTGCTTTGAAGTCCTGCACTGGGGGAGCAAAAGGCTCCTCTGTGCATATGCCAGTTCAAACCAGCTCAGGGGCTACCTGCCCCTGCTCTGGCGCGAAACTGGACAAAGGGAAGTGGGTGTAGCCACCCCCTCCCTTGACCCTCCCATAGGTGGGGTCATAGAGCTAGTCCATCCCCTCTTTTTAGTATAAGAGGGGGAACCTTGCCATTGCAAAGCAGATTATACCTGGACGAAACTCTGAAATAGAATCCTGGACCTTCGACGCTCTACTCACGATTAGAGGACTGAAGAATCTCCCTTGGGGTCAAGGAGTGACTCCCCTGCTTGGCAGGCACCAAAGAAGCATCTGTCCGGTTCGCATCACTGAAGCTCCCGTCGGACGCCGAAGTCATCGCATCACCAGAGGTGGATTCTCAGACTTCCCCGAGGCTACCCTGAGTCCCCAGCAAAGCTGAGGCCCGTGGCTATCGTGGGTAACGTGAGACCGTGACCCCTGGACACCGAGCACATTTGCAAGTGCACCATCTTCTGGGTCTCCCAAGAAGTCGTACTTTGGGCTCCGAGTAGCCCTAGCCTCCAGCACCACCTGCACCGAAGATCACTGGCCCCCACTCCACGAGTGTCCTGTAAGCCAGCTCCACGTGCGGCGTCACGAGGCTCCTTCGCGGTCGCTAGCCCGTTGGCTAGTAGCCCTTCCCGAAGGCCAATCTTTTCTTTACTTGGCAGTCTGGTTGCTCCAGGCCTGCCCTCACTTACCCTTGCTGGGTGAGTTCCCCAGACCTTGCTGGTCTGCATCATCGACGATCTACATCTTACTCGAGACTTGCCGTTGCCAAGGCTTGTTGGGTCCAATCTGGTCGCCGACACCTCTGCACTCAACAGACATCGAGCAACAGCCCGAATCCTGCTCCTGGTCGCCGACAACGCCTCCTGGACCTCGTGGCTGAAGAGTCAAGACGACCGTCATCGAATCTGAAGCACTCGGCATCGGTGGGCATCGGTCCATCGCCTCCCTGGTCGCTGGCTAGTGACCCAGACTCTGTCCCCTCTGCTTTCAGGTTCTTCAGAACTCCGATCCACTCTTGGATCCACCCGGACACTTTTCTCCTGGTCGCCAGCAGCACTCTGCAGCAGATCGCCATAAGAACCGACGACGAAACCCGACCCCGAAAGGCACCTATGCACCCGGCTTCCCTGGGTGAGGTAACACGAGTACTCCGGTGCTCCCGTGGGTAGAGACTCTTCAAAGTCCTAGATCTCAAAGGGTTTTGTCCTAGTCCTCTTCTAAGTGTCCCTTTCCTCTATTTTCCCGATCCCGACTTTCTCCATAGAAGTTAACGGCGTATCGCGGTTGTGTATTTACACTGCACGCGTCTCCCGTGGGTCCCCTGTGTCACTACCTTGGGTGGTTCCTTGTGGTCCAAGCACTTCTAGAGGCTCTAGGCCTAGTGTCTAGTTCAGTCGTGGTTCGCATACCACTTTATTGGTATATGGTTTGGTACGCCCCTAGGGCCCAAACGTGTATTTGTGCTATTACTGTGAATTAAGATCTTATAACCTATGTATTTCGAACTCTAGCCTCATAAAGAGACTAGAGGGGTGTGTTTAGTAATAAATACATATATTTTGAATATATACCTGGTGTGGTGCTCTTTCATTTGGTCACTCAAGAGATTATAGACTGGTAAAACAAGCTGCTTTACATTCCTTCAAGACTTAGCCTGAAGGCTGCTCTCCATAGCTACCACTAGGATAGCTTTCAATAAGGTTGTCTTTAACCTACCTACCATAAGAGTCGATTTGGACTGGTGCAAGGTGCCCACTATAATTAGTGGACAGCATATGCCAGGCCAACTTCTCACAGTGGTGTTCGGGCAGTGTAGGGGGTCATGCTGGGGGTGGTGTTTCAGGGTTTAGGGCAGTGCAGTGGTGTTCGGGCAGTAAAGGGGGTCATGCTGGGGGTGGTGTTTCAGGGTTTAGGGCAGTGGTGTTCGGGCAGTGTAGGGGCGGTGCAGGGGTGGTGTCTCAGGGTTTAGGGCAGTGCAGTGGTGTTCGGGCAGTGTAGGGGGTGGTGCAGGGGGTGGTGTTTCAGGGTTTAGGGCAGTGCAGTGGTGTTCGGGCAGTGTAGGGGGTCGTGCAGGGGGTGGTGTTTCAGGGTTTAGGGCAGTGCAGTGGTGTTCGGTCTGTGTAGGGGGCGGTGCAGGGGGTGGTGTTTCAGGGTTTAGGGCAGTACAGTGGTGTTCGGGCATTGTAGGGGGTGGTGCTGGGGCTGGTGTTTCAGGGTTTAGGGCAGTGCAGTGGTGTTCGGGCAGTGTAGGGGGTCGTGCTGGGGCTGGTGTTTCAGCATTTAGGGCAGTGCAGTGGTGTTCGGGCAGTGTAGGGGGTCGTGCTGGGGCTGGTGTTTCAGGGTTTAGGGCAGTGCATTGGTGTTCGGGCAGTGTAGGGGTCTTGCTGGGGCTGGTGTTTCAGAGTCTAGGGCAATGCAGTGGTGTTCGGGCAGTGTAGGTGGTCTTGCTGGGGCTGGTGTTTCAGGGTTTAGGGCAGTGTAGTGGTGTTCGGGCAGTGTAGGGGTCGTGCTGGGGGTGGTGTTTCAGGGTTTAGGGCAGTGCAGTGGTGTTCGGGCAGTGTAGGGGGTCGTGCTGGGGCTAGTGTTTCAGGGTTTAGGGCAGAGCAATGGTGCTCAGGCAGTGTAGGGGGTTGTGCTGGGGGTGATGTTTCAGGGTTTAGTGCAGTGGTGTTAGGGCAGTGTAGGGGGTCGTGCTGGGGGTGGTGTTTCCGGGTTTTGGGCAGTGCAGTGGTGTTCGGGCAGTGTAGGGTGTCGTGCTGAAGGGTGGTGTTTCAGGGTTTAGGGCAGTGCAGTAGTGTTTGGGCAGTGTAGGGAGTCGTGCAGGGGGTGGTGTTTCAGGGTTTAGGGCAGTGCAGTGGTGTTCGGCCAGTGTAGGTAGTCTTGCTGGGGGTGTTGTTTCTCGGTTTAGGGCAGTGCAGTAGTTTTCGGGCAGTGTAGGCGGTCGTGCTGGGGCTTGTGTTTCAGGGTTTAGGGCAGTGCAGTGGTGTTCGGGCAGTGTACGGGGTTGTGCTGGGGCTGGTGTTTCAGGGTTTTGGGCAGTGCAGTGGTGTGCGGGCAGTGTACGGGGTCATGCTGAGGGTGGTGTTTCAGGGTTTAGGGCAGTGCAGTGGTGTTCGGGCAGTGTAGGGGGTCGTGCTGGGGCTGGTGTTTCAGGGTTTAGGGCAGTGCAGTGGTGTTCGGGCAGTGTAGGGGGTCGTGCTGGGGCTGGTGTTTCAGGGTTTTGGGCAGAGCAGTGGTGTTCGGGCAGTGTAGGGGGTCGTGCTGGGGGTGGTGTTTCAGGGTTTAGGGCAGTGCAGTGGTGTTCGGGCAGTGTAGGGGGTCTTGCTGGGGGTGGTGTTTCAGGGTTTAGGGCAGTGCAGTGGTGTTCGGGCAGTGTAGGGGTCCTATTGGGGTGCAGCTCAGGCCTAATACAGTGGCACAAGTGTAGGGGGTCCTACAACAGCAACAATGCAACTGAACCTAGCTACACCA